>NLAP01000003.1:600000-1037054 GCA_002374725.1 Metschnikowia hibisci | reverse complement strand
GCCTTGAATCTGCCTAGATCCATAAGTAATATACTAATTTCTATTCTACAGTTTCTTACTTACTGCTTGTTAAGTTGACGACTTATAAATGTCTGCTTGAGTATCAAGATCAGATTAAAAAGTGTTATATAAAGTGACCAGTATTAGTATTTAGTCCCAAAATTTTATGGCCAGAACTGGGTTATTTATAGTCATGAAATAAGTAAAGTAATCAATCTTAAGTACTATCAATGCATTATGAGATACTCTAAATATCAGTTTTTTCATCTTTGGGATACTAAATGGTCTGGAGTCTTAGGGATGTTCGGGTTTCACGTGATTGGGCCTTGATCAGTTAAAATTCCCAATCCAAAAACTCCACTTGAACTCTGTATTAGTCAGGATCAAACTACATGCAGTCTTTTCATGTCAGATTCAGTCATAAACTTCCCTTCAATACCTCTTAGCGAACAATTACTAAATCCTGTACTGAAACATTTCTACACTTTCTCTTTTTACATTTGTTTTAATATTTTCACTTATAAAGTTACTTAACTTTCAATGCAGATTACTCCACAATTTTCAATGCAATGGAGATTCCTCCAGTGCAGTCCTTGTTTGATAAAGACATTTTATCACCACCAGAAGGACATGCGTTCCATGCAGTCTTTCCATTATAAGCCAAGTTACCATCTTTAATGGAAAATCCTGGAGTACCAGCTTGTCTACCGAAAGGAGGCACATTACCCAATTCTCCAGTGTTTTGATCCAAATTAACACCTCTTCCACTTTGGTCAACCATGGTTCCATCATCTGCAAGAGTCAATTTCAAGTCTTGTCCTTCATTACCTCCAACAGAGAAAACGTGGGGGTGACTATCAACTTTTTTAATGGCAGCGTTCTGCACAGAAGATCCAGAATGAATAGCAATGAGTCCAAATTTTCCAGCTGGTTTACCAGCAGGTTTAGCTTCTGGCTTAGCTTCTGGCTTAGCTTCTGGTTTAGCTTCTGGTTTGGCTGCAGGCTTTGCTTCTGGCTTTGCTTCTGGCTTTGCCTCTGGTTTGGCTGCAGGCTTTGCTTCTGGCTTTGCCTCTGGTTTGGCTGCAGGCTTTGCTTCTGGCTTTGCCTCTGGCTTAGCTTCTGGTTTAGCGGATTTTGGCTTCACATCAGGACCATCCTTTTTGTCCAAAATTTTCACAGAATATCCCAGGAAATCCAAGCTGGTTAATCCAAATGCAATCTTGTCATTTTTAACACCAAATTCCGATTTCTGGTTGAAAGCCAAATAATCCTCCTTAATGGAAAACCCATTTTGCTCTGTATCAGATAATGTGACATCACCATCGCGGCCAACATTCACAAACTTACAGGTTGCAGTATCGATCAAAGTACCATCACTGTTCAAAACCAACTTCAACTGATGATTTTCGTTTGGGACGATATCGTTGCCTTTGGAGCCTAAAGAACTTTGGTGGTATTGGGCTGCTGATCTAAAGAGAATTGGAGTTAAAGATTGACCGGCAAAAGCCACGGTGAGAATGCTTAAAAATGGAAGGTATTGCATATTAATTATTGTCGTGGATGTATTTGTAGTTGTAATAGAAAAAAATAATTACTAGGATTTGGCTTATTATATATTTGCAGCCATCTATTAATATCCGTTCATTGGCTTAAAATAGCATTACCGTAAATGCGCAGTGACGCTACTCCACTAGCCGATGTCGTTGTTTAAAGGATCGCTCATCAAAGCCACTCATTAAAGCCACCACTGAAGCCCAAAACCCAGGATTTTTACAAGGTGAATTATCTGGTTATCTGGAAATATCAAAAACACTTTAACCAGTCAATTAGAATTAATTACTAGAATATATCTTGAAGGATTGGTTTCATTTTTTGCATGACCCCAAGAACCGATTGTTTGTTTATATGCACCATAAGGCGCATGATTTTACTTTGTATGCATTAATTGGCGCCTAAACTTTCTTTCGATGCGACCTTGCATGTTCACGCATAGCGGGGCGTAGATATCCATCAGGTTTTTCAGGTCTCAAATACATCAAAAATTATACATAGATTTAATTGAATTAATGCTGAGATTTCACTCTTGGAATAAACACTAGTAAAAGGTCTGCATGATCTTTCCTCTCTCCTATAGGTGCAAAGAAACCACATAAAATAATTACCTTTTTATAATTGGATTTTGTTACGTACTGACTGTATACAAAGTTGGTCCGTCAACACAAATGTAAATAAAGACGATTTGTCAATAAACCTGTAAACAAAGTGGATTGTTCAATAAACCTGTAAACAAAGTGGATTTGTCAAAATACTATAAACAAAGTGACATCGTCAAAACACTATAAAGAAAGTCTTTTGACGGTCATGAAGGCGTGACTGCACATATATACATTGAACATGTATTTGTCTGGTGATTTTTTGCTCGTGTGTAGTGATCCATCGAGCTTTCGTTTACCAATGAAAAATCAAATTGTTTAGAGAGTTGTGTAGTATAGTCTCGATTGGGAGTTTAATAGTATAGTCTCGATAGGGAGATAAATAGTGTAGATTCTCGATTAGGAGATTTGCCACTGAATTGCTTCAAAGCATTAATGCCCAATTTATTACTTTCAGTTAAATCAATATATCTCCTACTGCTTCTAGCCGAGCCACGGAATCTAAAATAGGAAATATTTATTCATAATAGGAAAGTCTGCTAATTGAAGCTGATAATGGGGAATGGTTGTGTATATTGCATCCACCATGTCATTTTTGGAAATTGTTATTTGAATGTAAATGATAATAATTTATGGCTTAATCAATTTTCCGAAATTCTTAAAAGTCAATATGTCACGTGCCTTCATGCTAAGAATTCCGGTCCATGAACTGAAGAATTATATTGGGTAAGAATGATTGGTGATTTCCGTTCGTCACGTGACATATTCTTTGGTTAACGTATCGATATTAGAAATCATTCTATCAAGAAATTTGCCTAAACTGGTATATCTTCAACAATATGCAGGACATGGTTCTGACATTGGGTCTACTCTCGACTCTTGAAGTATTTACTTATGAACGTTACACTGTGCAGGATGCGGCTTTTGTGCAGGATAGTAAGTTTTTGTTAACGTGGGATAAAAAGTTTCCATGTTGGGTAAAAAGCCAAAAAGGACTAATTGAATGTTGTATTTTGAATTTTTTTGTGTCACAGCGTTTTTCACTTGATTTTGAATTTTCTAGTGTTTCAATGTTTCAGAGTTCTGGCTGAGACTGTCACAATCATGATAAATAAGAAACCTTTTTGGCGGTTTAAATATGAAACACCTTTAAAACAAATCAACAAATATCAATTTTTCAATAGATTCGAAAGATTTGGTAATGAATTTGTGCTGTTCACCTATAAATGTCCTGCAGACAGCCCATTTCTACAGCTGTTACAATAGTGAAACCCGAACATCCCGAAATCTTTTTTATTCGTCTTTCAAGTAAATTGCCATTCTGTGAATTACTTAAACTGCTACTGTTCACATTTAATGTGGTGGGCACCTTGAATTATTGATAGTATAAAGCACAGGTACTGTATATAAAATACGCTAGTTATTGAGTACAGTATTTTAGGATGATGATAATATACTTTATTGTGAATCGGAGGTAATTTTAAACCCCTTAAATCCAAAAAAGCTATGTAATTTAGAAGATAGCAAATTTCATATAAACGCTTCTCTTTTTGGAGTAGAAATACTTTTCCTGTATACAGTACCTCAATCTCTTTATGTAAAGCTCGTAATACAAAACCAACGTGATTCCATCGGAAGTTATAGCCCCACATAATGTAGAAGGGTTCGAAAGGGGTAAAAGGGAAGGTATGTCACTTCCAAAGATTAATGTCGATTTCACTGAAGACTCAAGTAAATACAATAATTTTTACTCAAAACCAAAACTCAGTTTCCTGCAGATTGAAGTTTCAAATTCGTCTATTTCCATTTTTTAGGTTCTAGTGTTAACAAGAAATAAAACAGATGAAATGACCAGGTGTACGGGTGTACATATTTATGAGGGTGTACGGATGAGATGCGGTCGGAATCGGCTCAAAATTACGGCGGAGTTAAGATCTCCGGCACGCTTAACGCGATAAATTCTACCGTTGATGACATGCACATTTCCTACCAAATACCAGAATCCAACTCCCCAAATTTCTCGGCATTCCCCCCTTCCCGCCTGCTCCAAATTCAAATAGCATGTAAAAGTTTATAAACTAACAATTTCAATTTCTTTAATTTATCATTGGTCAATATAAAAAGCCATGGTGGGATGTACGGGTTTCTTCTATCACTTCTTCTATCACTTCTTCTCCATTTCCTTCCTTCCAATTCCTTTTTTCTCCTCTTCCTCTCTATTTCTCCCGATTAGTCCAACGAGGTTCCTCAATCTGCCCTAAATAAGCAGCACAGCCATAGCGCGGCTAATGCCTCAGATCGGCACGGCAAAGGTTATCTCCGAGTGCGCGATGAGGCTTGCCCTATACCACAATAGATTATGTACACAAAAGATCAAGCCCGTCATTTCTATATAATTAAAAATAGTGAAAAATATAAGCGGCGGTGTACGGGTGTGTGGGGATATCAGTATAAAAATTTTTTTTATAAATTATTTAATGCGTTATGGGAAATCAAGGTTGTAGGCAGGCGCCGAGGTGCAGCTCATGCCTCGGTGGCTGGTATAAGAAGTCGTTGCTCGGCACAAGTTCGTTCGCATCCAACTTTTTCTTACTTCTGAAACACACTCAATCCAACAACACATAAATCTTCATACTTGATATTTTTCATCATGGGAATCTTGGGAACATCCCATCAAGAAGAGGAGGCTTTACGAGCCGCTGCCCCAATGCAAATTCAGAGGCTGGATTCCAAATATTCAACTGATACTTCTGCTTCTTCTGCATACTTAACTGCTTCCGACAATGAAAACGACCATAATGATGATTTGGCCGACCCAGTTTTTCCCAAACAATTTTCTCTGCCACAAAATGAGTTAGCCGATGAGAATGATGATGCCAGCACAATTAAAGGAGCTCAACCAAATGTCTCTGATGATGTCGATGGTAAAGTTCTTAAAAAAACATCTTCTAGTTCTAGTGGTCCATTAAATGCTACTACAGAAGCCCCTATTTCTACCGAAACAGAGGATTCTCTGGCTGATCCGGTTCGGGTGGCCGATTTGGATTACGACAGCCCTGACGACATCGCCAACCCTTACAATTGGCCAAAATGGAAAAAATGGTTCGTTACATTTACCACATCACTTGCGTGTTTGTGTATTTCTTTAGGATCATCGTTGTACGTGGAAGGAGTTCCTGAACTTATGGTCACGTTTGGTGTCTCGCAAACACTTGCAATTTCAGGACTTACGTTCTATTTGATTGGTTTGGCCATTGGTCCAGTGGTGGCAGCTCCAATGTCGGAATTGATTGGTCGCCGCTGGATCTACATTACTGCATTTCCTGCATCCATGCTCTTCACTATGGGCGTGGGATTGTCTCAGAATATCGAAAGTGTTCTCGTGTTACGTTTCTTTAGTGGATTGTTGGCTTCTCCTCCAATGTCTATTGCTAGTGGCACCATTTCAGATATTTGGGCAAATGACCCTCGAGACTTATTCACGGCCATGGGACTTTTTTGCTTGGCACCATTTTTGGGTCCAGTGATTGGCCCTATTGTTGGTGGATTTGTGGCTGAAAATAAAAGCTGGCGTTGGACCATGTGGGTTTCACTAATGTTTTCCGGGGTAGTGTTGCCTTGTCTTTTGTTATGCCCTGAAACTTATAAGCCGGTAATTTTGAAGGCTAGAGCTAAAAAAAGGGGCATTACCGTTATACAGGAAAAGTTTTCGCTCAAAGAGGCAATTGTGATTTATTTGTTTAGACCTTTGGAGATGTTGTTTGTGGAACCACTTGTGGGTTTAACCTCCATTTACATTGCCTTTGTGTTTGCCGTTTTATTCGGCTTTTTCGAGGCCTTCCCCATCATTTTTAGAGGTGCTTACTCCATGAGCACTGGAGTTTCGGGTCTTCCATTTATTGGTGTGGGAATTGGCTTAAGTGCTGCCGTTGTAATGTTTATCATTATGAATGAGATCAAATTTAGCAAGGCGGCTAAAAGCAAAGAACCTCCAGTTCAGGATCCAGATGCTCCCGAAAAGTCTCTTGGAATAGCTCAAATTGGTGCCTTCCTTGTTCCTGTGGGATTATTCTGGCTCGCTTGGACCTCTCGAAAACTGGTGCACTGGATTGCTCCAACTCTTGCCGGTTTGCCATTTGGTTTTGGATTATTGTGGATTTTCTTGGGTGTGGTTCTCTACTATTCCTGGTCGTTCCCTCCTGCATACGTGGCCTCGGCCTTGGCTGCCAACAATTTAATCAGATACTTGTTGGCAAGTGTTTTTCCATTGTTTATGGTTCAGATGTATGAGAAACTCCACATTGATTGGGCTACGTCGCTTTTGGGCTTTATTGCCGTGGCCATGGTGCCAATTCCGTTTGCATTCCGCAGATATGGGCGCAAATTGAGAGGAATATCCAAATACGGTTATGCTGCTGTTACAAAGCAAAATGCTCAAGCTGACCAGGATCTTGAGCAAGATGCTGAGCACGATGTTGAAGCCACGTCGGATGTGGCTGAGAAAGTATGATTGGATTGTTTTATAGAGGCTAGACTGCGGTCTTAATACATAGCCATAGAGTGAATTTTCATCAGATTAGTCAATAAAGAAGGCTACCAGAATTTAAGCGTTATTGGAGTAAAAGATCTTGAATGTAAATGAACACGTTTCACAATTATTACTTGAAACATGACTTAAATCAATTTATTACTTGTAGGTAATTATTGGTCATTAATTAAATGATCAAGTACTGCATGGTGGCCATTCAATCTTACATAGCCTTTGTTATAAAGTTGATTGATGTCCTGATAATTAATGTGTCTAAATTAGGACCTGCACACACGGATCATCTTACAATCTTGCAGTTATGCACGGCGACACACAGGCATTTTTAGCCGAAAGACAATAGATCATCAGAAACATGAAACATATCCCTGACCACAAAGTGGGGAAGTGCATGATTTGACCCCGCTTTGGATTGGAATATATAAAGGCCCCCAAAATCCTCTTTTAAAATTCGGGGCGGATACCTCTGATAAATACTCAAAGAGAAAAATACAAAGAAGCCATTGCCTTAAAACATTGGTTGCCACCCTTATTGATTTAGGGGGCTGGGTCGATTTCTGATTGGTATTGGACATATGTCTACCTTTTGAGGAAAAACTTCATTCTTACTGCCTTGACTATGGTCTAGGTGCTTTCATATTCTTAGGGAAGATTAACCAAAGAATGAGGCAGTTGATAGGGTGAAAGGGTATGCCCCCACCTCTGAGAACTCATCAAGAGTTTTCAATTCAAAATACTCCTAGCAGTATTTTCTACGAAGATGTTTTTTTTCATCTTCGTCACCAAGTTTCAGAACTTGGTCTACAACGATTTCACGTTGTAAAGCAGTGGTTTAACACTACTGATGGTATTTTAATACCAAACATCCTTTCGAGTTGAGAGGATGAAGCATTAATCGATAGATTAATGAAGTTCTTGTTAGAGAACTGTGCGAAGAATTCTTCGTACTTCCAGAGGAAATCATCATCTTTCCGGAAATCCTTACTATTGGGATTGTCCCTTGGGCATTGGTACCCTTGTAAGACTGGCATCTCTCAGAGGAGTCTGTTGAAATCTTAGGTGCATGGAGACATATACCTTTAAACGGACAGACCCAGACTGGTCTAGCAGATTTAGCGATGGCGGCAAAACTTTTTGACTGATTGAGGACATTGGTCACAGAAAGTTTACACCCCAATGCTTCGAATTTGGCAAAGTTAAACAACATTTTTGGTGGACGTAAATTAAGCTAAAATGCTGAGCTGAATGCAGGTCCATATCTGTGTTGCAGTTTACCAGGACGACTGGTCCAAATACGGAAGACATTCCTCTTTTATGCATTCAATGCATAAACTTCATATGTGATATTAGGTACCTTAGTATGTTATTGACTAAGGAGTGCAGGAGACTATCCTGTACCAAAGACATTTTCGATGAGTATCGAATATCACCCCACGAAATGCCGTGTGGTTGTATATGTGGAAACATATGCATTTCAGGAGCTTTCAAAGGCTCACGTGATAACAGTCCCTTCTGACTCTTATCAACTCCTTCTGGGAGTTTTGGCTTCTTTAATTATTTATTTGGAAGCCTGATTTCCGGGCTATGTCCGGGAAAGTGCTGCAAGGCACTTAGATTTCTTTGATGAAATCTAAACTCAGACCATCTGTTCTGGGTAAAACTCCGACAAATCGGAGTTTCAACAATGCCGAATTTTGCATTGTAATCTGATCTAGCGAAAGATCATGAAAGTTCGCTCTTGGCGAATTATATCTAACAGGTAATGTTAGAGAATATTTCAGGAAATTTCTTTATTCCTGAAAGACTTGCGAATCTATGCGCAAGTTTATACACTTCATCACGTGAGGTGCACTTTGGTGACAATGTCATCAAGAATACCCGTGGTTGGTCCATGGGCGACTTTATGACAAAAGTCATAAAGACTGGGTTCCAAAAGTACCCAGCTAGCATCACCGAATTATTTTTTTTATGGTTCATTCTATAGTGGTGACGATCCTGTGGCTTTAACACAGGAGTATCAGCAACTAGCTGATTATCTAGAGGTATCAAAATCTCTAGATCTTGATGTGTTGGAAAACGACACTATCATATCCTCTAAGGATATGGTTAACGCCGAGAAAGGTGTTTTGGTTCCTCAAGGAAGAACCAAATTCTTCATACCATGATGAAGACAGGGGATAAATTCCCCTACGTGGTTTGCCCACGTGCACGGGTTTAAATCCCCGTGCTGGCATCGAAAAATATTCACAGAACAAATGATGAAGAATAAGTGAGTTGAACGCTGAACGTGTGTTTTTTGAGATTTGCTGGAAGGAAATTCCATCAACAGCAAGGCGCTCAAAAACACCAAGACAGCCAAAGAATTTGAAACCAGCTATGCCGTCGGAGGAGGTGCAAGATTAAAACCAAATACTGCTTTTGTCAGAAATGTGTTTGATCTGCGCTACCAACTGTTGGTATGGAGGTTTCGAATGCTTTAAACATTGTAACTAGTTTCATAGTCAATAAATAAGTATGTGAAATTTGAATCGTAAGCCTCAACAATTATCTGGAAATCAATTGGCTTTATATAATTGAGTCGTAAGCGGGGTATTGACGCACCTTCTTTCTTGGCAATCAGAGATGTGTTTCATCTCAATTTCCCAATAGATCCATAGAGGGGTTTGGCATGCATATACCCCAAAAGCTTCCAATCAAAGATTTTTACCTACATTAAAATTGGGAGGTTAAAAACTAGAAAAGTACACGCATCAAATCAACATAAGGCCAATTCCAAGCGCTCCTGCTGCCTTGAAAACTTTTAAGGATTTCCCGCCATTCTCATACAAAAAAGTTGGAATGGCGGTGACGGCCGCTGTCAGATTTCGACCATTTTCACCGGTTTGGGTGGTCAGAACCACTTTCCAAGGGGTACCAATGAAACTCGAGTCGGAATTTCCGAAGTAGACCTTGTTGTCTAATACACCGAATCCCGAAGAGCCATTGTAAGAAAGGTAGCCATTATTAATGGAATATCCAGTTTGAGAAGTTTCCGATAAGGTCACTGCTCCATCATTGTGGATAAAAAGATACTTTGCTGAGGCAGTATCAAAAACAGTAGTGTCGTAGTTCATCACCAATTTCAACTTGTTGTTTCCGCCAGGGATGACAACATCACCATCAGAAGCAGGCAGAGCATACTGGTACTGAGAGCCCGATCTGATCAAAACCACACCAATGGACTGAGCCGCCAAGACTGATGCAATAAGGGATAAGAAGGATAAGTAGTTCATGAAGAATGAAGGTGAATTTGAATAAATAATTCAAGGGATTTATTTGGGTTGGTAGGAGTTTTGGAATTGCTTTGAATTTGGTAATAGATCCGAAAAATAGTTAAAATGATTCTGAGGTGAGGGGGCGAGGGGGCTCTTAAATAATATTTGTGTGTTTCACATTAGTTACTGAAATGTGGCTTTATTTCCTAATTGATGTTGCTGCTTTCTTAATGTGGCTACGTGCATGATTCCGGTGGCCGACGTGCGGCTGGGTGGCTGCAAATTTCCAAGATACGAGCCACAGTGCATATCCTGCAGATACATCTGAAACATATAAATATAATATACCAATCACAGACACTAGAATTAAGAAATTTCCTTAATTGATTCAAACATTAATTAATTCAGATGTTTATTAATTCAGACGTTATTGACATTAGCTATAAATATTACACAGCGGTTTTATCCTTCTCCTCAAACGAAGGCAGGTTCAGGTTCATCAAATCACCAGCATTCTCCGAATGCTCCACATTCATCTTCCGTGCAAGATCAGCATCAGAAGCAAGTGGAACGGAAGGTTGCCAGGAAGCTGTTCTCCAAGCAGGAACACTTTCATCCCACAATTGACCAATTTCTTCCAATCTCTTACCCTTTGTTTCAGGGAAGAAAAAGAATACATGGATGAACATGCAGGCACAGAAGGTGGCATAGATACAATAAGTTTTCCAAGTGATGTTTCTGAAAGAGTTTGGAGTAAACATGGCAATAGCAAAGTTAAAGATCCAATTGGCCGACGTAGCAAGAGCAGCTCCTCTTTGTCTAGATTGAGAATCACCCCAAACCTCAGAACAGTACACCCAAATTCCAACACCCCAAGAAAAAGCAAAAGAACAAACAAACAAGTAACAACAAGCAATGACACCTTTGGCAGCATCTTTATGATCATCAGGAATAGAAATTCTCACAGTATCGGAAACAAATTTTGGTTGGGCATAAGTAGCCAAGATTCCAGCCACACCAAATTGCCAAGCCATCATGGCAGCAGCACCAAAAAGTAAAATGGTTCTTCTTCCAATAAGATCCAAACAGAATAATGCAGGAACCGTCACACACATATTTAAAATGTACTGAATCAAACTTGGAACCAAATTAGTATCACCTTCATATCCAGCCATCTCGAAAATATAGACAATATAATACATCATGACATTCATACCGGTCAATTGTTGCCAGATTTGAGCAAAAATAGCAGTAATAGTTCTTTGTCTGTACTTCTTGGTGAAAAGATCAGCATAAGTGAAAGCTTTAGCATGTTCATCAAGTAATAATTGATCCTTAATTTCGGACATTTCAATTTGAACATTAGGGTCATTTCTATCACCCTTAGCTTGAATATTAGCCACAATTTCCTCAGCATCTTCCCAATATCCTTGCTTAGCCAACCATCTAGGAGACTCTGGAATAAAGAAAAGTCCCACAAGTAAAATAAGTCCAGGTAACATTTGCACACCCCATGGAATACGGAAAGATGCTTTACCTTGAATATGAGAGCATCCGAAACCAATCAAAAACATAATGAGAATACCAAGAGTAACACTGAATTGAAAAATTCCTCCAACCGTACCTCTGATTTTTCTTGGTGCCATTTCAGATCCGTAAACTGGAGCAACAGACGATCCAAAACCAATACCCCATCCAGAAATAATTCTTCCCACAATTAATTGTGCTCTGCTATATGAAGAACATTGAATAGCAGCTCCAATGACCCAAAGAACGCCACAAATAAATAAGGAAGCACGTCTGCCAAAAGGTTCAGAAACAAATGTAGAAGTAAGTGAGCCAAAGAATGAGCCTAAACTCATACAAGCAGTGATAAACCCTTGCATTTCGGATTTGGGGAAATTAAATTGTTTCAAGTATGGTTGCTGGCCCACAAACACTGACATGGACGAAATATCAAAACCGAACATCATTCCGGAGATACACGAGATGAATGCAATTACATAGGCATTATGAATATTTGGTGTTTTATCGATGAATCTTCTGAACTTTAAAGCCGGAGCCACAAGTTTATCTTCGTAAGCCATTTTCAGAAGAGTTATTAAATAATAGACTTCTTTTTTTTAAAATTATGAGGGTGGTCGTGCGGTATTTATACCTGGCAATTCCTGGGGAAGACCTAGCCCCACTATCCCTTTCGGGAATTATTTGAAGCGCTGCGCGCCTTCACGACATGCATGACGCCAGCTGGTCATACGAAGTATGCCGTACGACATGTGTTGTTGGTAAGCTTTGGTTGTGGCGGGAAAAAAGCCCAAGATAATTATGCCATTTTTCAACAAAATTGCCGAGTTAATCAGGTGTAGCCAGAATCCATCGGTTGCTTCCCTTGCTTCGAACTTCCTTTGTTCCGGTACGGAAAATCCTGGTTCTGAGCGCGCAGATCCGACCTGCACATGCGCTCGGAATGCAAACCGTTAGGAGCGTCGGGATGACCCCAAAGTCTCCGCTCTTGACCAATTCGTAAACGTAAATTTAGTTAGCCGGAGCCGTAAACAAGCTTGTGTTTGCGATTTTTACGGAAATTATCTTAAGTTACTTTATGGTGCCTGCAGATAGTCCCGCTGTCATCGCATCCGGCCGGTACAAGGAGGCGTCAACTCGCAGTGTAAGTGGCATCGTGTAATATGCGTGGTTTGGCCGAAAACGAGTGACCGGCATAGAAGCCGCCTCGCGCAGTTTCTCCACGGCACGTTGCGTGATGTTGCATTTAGATCTTCCGCATCGCCGCGACATTTACCGAAAAAGTGAAGTCAAATGTGCACACCAACGTACCATCATAAAAACAGAGTATAATGTATGCAGGGCAGGGGCAAAACGTTGATTTACTAATTGTGAGTATGGCCCGCGTAATTGTGAGTATAGTCGATAATATGTTAGTAGTTGGTAACTGTGAGAATAGTCAGTAACTGTGAGTACAGGGTCTCTTTAGCAGTGGAGATGAACTCGGTAAAGTCAGAAAAAAATCCGTGGTGACAATTGAACGATACGTATTTATTTTAATCTACATATCGATTATGCAGGCGCCCATGGCCGGCTTTGAAACCACTATAGCATCTGCGAGTTCTGCATCGGAGATTTTAGGCCACCGTTTCCGGTAATACTTTTCCTTCAAAACCATTTTGAGTGATGCAAGTTTTTCCGCCGTGGTCAAATGTACAATACAACCGCCGAAACCTGCACCCGTGACACGTGACCCATAAGATCCATTTGCTCTTCCCAATGAACATAAATCATCGCAATCTGGTGTAGATGCTTGGTTCAAATCACGTGTAGATACCTGGGACTCGTCCATTAATTTTCCTAAACGGGCCAAAAAATCCGGTCCATTTCCATTAAAGCTGCGGGAAAGTTGTACTGTCTCCAAAACACGAAGCGAGTCACTGTAAACATGCTTCATGCGACGGTAAATGTTAAGCTTTCCGTATTTGACCGGAAAATGATTTAAATAGCGATCTTTAAATTCGCCCGTAGATAATTTCAACCGAAGAGCCATTTCTTCTGTCAGAAATCCGTCTTTTTCAGCGTCTGAAAAGAGAGTCTCAGTCACGTGAAGCATTTTTTGTAAACGACCAATACCCAATTCAATATCAACACCGTCCCAAACTGCAAGCCCCAATTTTTGAGTGCAATACGCATCAAGTGCACCTCTAAGAGTTGCAGTTTTGATATTGGAGTCCTGCACACAACGCAAGCCATATTCATTGACAATTAAATCAGCAGCCATTGCCACTTCAACTACTCTCAAATTATAATTAGATGGAGCAGTTTCAGTTTTATTGGCTGTCACCAATGAATTAGTAATAAGAAATTGCATTTCTGGATTCAATGTCGGCATTTGGAAAGGTACTGCATGCAACTCCGGCTTAAACAGAATCAACAATACTTTACCATCTTCTCCATTAATAGAAGCACTCTGATCCATACCTCCATTGCTAAGCCCCACATAGTGTTCACAAACAACGGTAATTTTGGTCAATTCACTTTTTGTGATGCTATTCTCGCCGTTGCTCTTTAAAACTGCTAATGTGGCGGCAATACAGAATGCTGCCGATGACGAAAGTCCTCCGCCTGCCGGAACTGTTCCGTCGAATAAAGCATTAAAGGCCTGCATGGCTTGACCTTCTTTTAAAATTTCTTTTTCAACCAAATACTTGCGTGCTACAAGCAACCCGCATTTGAAGTAGTCGTCCCATTGAGGTTTCACCTTGTCAACGACAATGTCACTTTCATGATAAGGAATAGGGATTTTAGTGGCGGCAAACTTTGGGTTTGTGTTTGCAATATTGATTGTATCGCTATCAACTTTGTGTACAGCAGCAATCACGTCAACTTCGATTGCCATTGGCAATACTGAAAAGTGGCAGTAGTCGATATGTTCTCCGATGAGATTGACTCTTCCTGGTGCTCTGGCAATGAAAGAGGGTTTGGTGTGAAATTGCTGTTGGAATTTATTGGTCACTGCATCGTATCGATCTTGGTGTATAGATGGGTCAGCGTAGAAGCTTATGTCCTTAACAGTAGGAACAGACATGGTGTCAAACAGGGGGGAGAGGTTTACCTTTATGTGGGGAATCGCGCGCGAGAAAATTATGGGCCTGCACACAGTTCCACGTGCGTATGCAGCGAGTAAATCCGGAGTGCGTCTCGGCGGAGATGTAAGCTGTGCACTATAGTGCCTGCTGAGGCCGCAATTTAGATGCTATCAGACTCAAACTTTGTAGTTGAGTACGGAAAAACTAAAGCTGCCTGCATGCGAAAAATTGACCTTAAATTACATTGTATGGACCCGACCCGGTTTTTCCGCCCCGTTCAATCCAATGTCGCGCGGCAACTCCATATGGGGAAAGCTAGCGCGCCTGCACACAGTGCAGCCGCCCCCATATATAATCCTCATTGTGGCCCTTCTAAACCGCCAATGTCCAAAAACTACGTACTTGTGACAGGTGGTGCCGGCTATATCGGATCTCATATTGCTGTTGAGCTCATTGAGAATGGCTACAATGTCGTGATAGTCGATAACCTTGTCAATTCGTGTTTTGATGCTGTGGCTAGAGTTGAGTACATCGTCCAGAAACATATACCTTTCCACAAAGTGGATATTTGCAATACCGAGGCGCTTACCAAAGTGTTTTCTCGTTACAAAATCACATCTGTGATTCATTGTGCTGCCTTGAAGGCCGTGGGCGAATCTACACAAATCCCATTGGATTATTACGCCAACAATGTGCAAGGCACGATTCGTCTTCTTGAAGTAATGAAAAAAGCTGAAGTTAAGACGATTGTGTTTAGCTCATCTGCAACCGTGTATGGAGATGCTACGCGGTTCAAGGATATGATTCCTATTCCAGAGGAGTGTCCTACTGGCCCCACAAACCCCTATGGGCGTACCAAACTCATCATTGAGCAAATTCTTCTGGATTTACACACATCTGATGATAAATGGCAGGTTGCTATTCTTCGTTACTTCAACCCAATTGGTGCCCACGCCTCGGGTCTTATTGGTGAAGACCCTTTGGGTATTCCCAACAACCTCTTACCATATTTGGCACAAGTGGCCGTGGGACGCCGGGAAAAACTTAATGTTTTTGGTGCTGATTTTGATAGTCATGATGGAACGCCTATTCGGGATTACATTCATGTGACCGACTTGGCCCGGGGTCACGTGTCGGCGCTAGAATACCTTCACGGTTTGAACCAAAACGGACTTTTCCGTGAGTGGAACCTCGGCACGGGTCACGGGCTGACTGTTTTTGATGTTTTCAATGCATTTTGCAAGGCTATTGGTCGGAAATTACCTTATGAGGTGGTGGGACGCCGGGCGGGTGACGTGTTAAACTTGACTGCCCGTCCGAATCGAGCCAACTCCGAGCTTAAATGGACTGCCAAGCTTTCCATCGAAGATGCATGCCGAGACTTGTGGAAATGGACTACGGAAAACCCATATGGGTACAGTTCGGAGAATTACCAGTGGTCGGAGTTTTCTGCGGAACAAGACTATCGAAGCCGCCTCCATCATGTGAAAATAGGGGATTTTTCAGTAAAAATTGCCAACTATGGCGCCATGATTCAGGATGTGGTGTTGGGCACACAGCACTATGTGCAGTCCTTCGATACTCTTGAAGGATATCAATCAAATGAAAATCCATATTTTGGCGCCACAATCGGACGTTTTGCCAACCGGATAGCTCACGGAAAGTTTTCGCTTAGTGGAGAAGATTACGAGGTGACCAAAAATGAGGGTGCAAACTCACTTCATGGTGGTTCTGCAGGCTACGACAAACAGTACTTCCTTGGGCCAGTGACACAACAACAGGAAAAGGATGGGCCTATTACTATGAGGTTTGTACACGTCGATAGCGATGGTAGTGAAGGATATCCTGCAGATTTGGTGTGCTGGGTCAAATACACTATTGATAAAAATAGCGTGAGCGTGGAATATGAGGCCCGAGTGCCAGAAACCTCACTCAAAGACGTCACTGTGGCCAACCTTACTAATCACTCCTACTTTAAAGTGAATAATAATGCCACCATCGACGGGACTTATGTGCAGGCCGCGACGAATGATTATTTGGAAGTGGATAGCACCAAATTACCCAATGGGGAAATTTCCAAATTTCAAACCAATCTTGTTGCTGGCCACGAGCTCCAGTCAAGCTCCATATTTGACCATTGCTTGGTTTTGGATAAGAATGATTGGATTTTGGACACCAGAGAAAAGAAACTCCGGGAAATCTTCCGGGCACGTGACCCTCACTCCAAATCTACCATTATCTTTTCATCCACGGAGCCAGCATTCCAATTTTACACAGGCGATGGTGTAGCGGTTAGTGGACGAAAACCCCGGTGTGGATTTTGCATCGAGCCTTCTCGTTTCATTGATGCAATCAATAGAAAAGATTGGCTGCTGCAGGTTGTATTGAAGAAGGGCGATGTTTACGGGTCCAAATCTACTTACACCTTTTCTATTTAGAATTGTCGAAGTCACAATCTTTTCGAATTGTGGTCTTTTTCATCAAAGGTATCTTGTTTGTGGGTTCTAGATCTGGCCATGCTAATAGAATCGTGGCCAGAATTTGAACTTTAATAAATATCGCTGGGTCAAAGATAATTTTGACTCTAGTTTTCTCATTAATGAAATCTTAAATAATTAGATTTCAATCTGGTAGAGTTTGCCTCAATAGTTTAACTTGAATGGCTCTGCTTATTTGCAGGACACCAATGAAATGAGCTGTTGCAAGCCCTGGTCCAATGAGATTTGTTGCTTCCAGCCCAAATTGGCGATTTTCTCGTACTCGATTGCATATCGCTGATCATTGAAAATACGATCCTCCACAAAATCCACATACTTGAGATAGCTTGCGTCCGGCATATAGAGCAGCATCATCTTGGCCACAAGTTCCAAATTTCCTATTTCATCTTCAGTCCCCACATTATAAATTTCAGCACCATCAATACCAGCTTCATAAATCAAATTCGCTGCCCGCACAAAGTCGTATACGTGAAGATATCGCCTAGTATATAGGCCGGTGCCGTGGATGGGTATGTGCAGGACATCACCTCCTGCCTTCAATTCCAAAATTGTCTGGAGAACTCGTGGCACGATTTTCTCAGGGTGTTGGCGTGGACCATAAATGTTGTTTGCCCGAAGAATGGAGATGGGGGCGTTGTATGCAGTCCGGTACAGATGAAGAAGCAAATCACAAGCTGCCTTTGATGCTGCATATGGATTTGTAGGACAAAGTGGAGCAGTTTCGGAAACAGAACCTGTGAGCTGTTGTCCGTAAACTTCGTCGGTGGAAATATGGATGAAATGAAAGTTTTTGCCGCCATGTTTCAAGCATGTTTCAAGAAGACGCTGAGTAGCTAGGAGATTATTTTTGGTAAAAAACACTGGATCATTGAAGGAGCGATCCACACAACTTTCGGCGGCAAAGTTAAATAGTGTAACAAATTTCTTGGTGGCAAATTCCTGGGCAATGAGGTGATCCAAATCGTCTTCAGCCAAATCCACTTGCTGAAACCTGAAACGATTATGAGTCAATGCATCTTCAAGATTTCGTAGCAGGAAATTCAGGGCGTAAGAAAGTTTATCTAAACAAGACACGGTGGCATCTTTGTGCATGGCTAGGAGGTGATCCACCATATGAGAGCCCACAAAGCCAGCGCCGCCAGCCACCACGAAATGGGCCATTATCTTTGATCCTGTATGGAGATATTGGAGGATCCGCTACCAGGAATGGGACTTTTAAAAAACGACTGAAAGGAACCAGGAATGTGGTGTTGAAATTGTGGAGTAGGAGGAGCAAGGAGGAAAGGAGTGGTTGCAGTCAAAACAAGACGCGTGACCGGCGCCTGCAGTCTTGGAAGTTTATGTGCGCGATGCACAGGATGCATTGCCAGCCATGTTTCTCTGATGTATGTCGCGCAGGCATTTATCCGAAACGAGATGCGTCCTGCAGACACGCCGCGCGGGGTGCGTCGCGGGTGTCGCGGTGGCTTGCAGAAACCCCGGATAAACCGCGACCGCGCCAAATCCGTTACCCTATCCGCATTCCTCCCGAGCCGTTTTCCGTTCGCACCCAAATGACATCTCCGATACTCCGTGCTCTTTAAGAGCACCAGCAATACCCCTCTTTGACAGCCAAGCAAAAATCGTTTCACACTAATTCCTTAATTGGAAATCCCATACAATTCTTTTTGACCTCAACTTATGTTCAATTTTAGCGACCACTCCCACCGGCGCTTAAACCCCCTTACCAACGAACACGTGTTATGTTCTCCCCATCGGGCCAAGCGCCCCTGGCAAGGAGCACAAGAAACCATTTCCAAAATTACCGCCCCTGAATATGATCCAAATTGTTATTTGTGTCCCGGAAACGCCCGTGCAGAATCAGGCACTGAAAACCCCCAATACTCGTCCACATTTGTGTTCCCAAACGATTATCCTGCAGTACACCTTTCCCAACCTGATTGCCCATCCGACGCTCTTGACACAAAAGACCAAAATATTAATAATCTCAAACATAAACTCCTTCAAGTTAGTGGGGTAAAGGGACAATGTTTTGTGATTTGTTTCAGCCCCAATCACGCGCTCACTTTGCCACTAATGACATCAAAAGAAATCGAAGGCGTGATAATCACATGGCAAAAACTTTACCTTGATACTCAACAACTGCATTTGGAAAATCAGGCCCCTTTTAAATATCTCCAAATTTTTGAAAATAAGGGCTCTGCAATGGGTTGTTCCAACCCGCACCCTCATGGCCAGGCATGGTGTTTGGATGTGATACCTACAGAAGTCAGAGTTGAATTGGAAAATATGGAAAAATACCAAAAACTAAATGGTCTGCACCTATTGGGAGATTATGTACAGTTGGAGCTTGCTGAGCGGAAACGTGTGGTGGTGGAAAATGATCTGTTTGTGGCAGTGGTGCCTTTCTGGGCCATGTGGCCCTTTGAGACTCTTGTCTTGGCAAAAACTCATCTACTGTCGGTGGCAGATTTCAGTCTGAAACATACGGAGGATTTGGCGCTGTTACTCAAGATCTTGACCACCAAATATGACAATTTGTTCCTGACGCTGTTTCCATATTCTATGGGTATGCACCAGGCGCCATTGGATGCCAGTCCAGAGGAAAAGGCTACTCTGTGGTTTCATATGCACTTCTACCCACCTCTTTTACGTTCTGCTACGGTGAAGAAATTTTGTGTTGGTTTTGAACTTTTGGGTGAGTCTCAAAGAGACTTGACAAGTGAACAAGCTGCTGCTCGTTTACAAGAATTAGATGGTGAAATTCATTATACTGAGCTGTTGTCAATGAATGCATAATACGAAGCTTCTTTAGAAGTCAACTCTATCATGTCCAATCACGCATTGAAAAATACGGAAAAATATTTATATGATATCATAATATCAATCTATATACACTACTTGGTCAGCACTTAACCGAAAAACCAACATTTGAACCTTAATGTTTAAGTGGTTCTTAATTCAGGAGCTGGGCATCGTTTCGGGTACTAACACTTCCTGTTCCTGCATACAAGTCCACCCCATGAAGCTTTTTCGTAAGAGTTGGCGCTTTTCCAACGTCACCATAACCTCCACCTCCAGGTGTACGTATAATGAAACGATCTCCCACAGCAGCACTAACTGTGGCCTTGCCTCCCACATTAACCTCTTTATAATAGACATGGCCATTTTCGTCCTGCATCCGGCGAGCCCAGATATTCTGGCCTCTTTCGCCATCACCACCTCCATTAAGCCCATGTGGTGCAATAACTCTCCTTTCGGAAAGAATAGATGCAGTCACAGGTACTCGGAATTCAATATCACGAATCACACCACATCCTCCCACGTGCGCACCCGTACCTCCAGAGCCTTGCCGGATGCTAAACTCTCGAATAAGAACTGGGTATCGTTTTTCAAAAACCTCAGCATCAGTGATCCGAGTATTTGTCATGTGTGTATGCACTCCATTAACTCCATTCCATGTAGGTCCAGCACCATGACCTCCAGCAATTGTCTCGTAGTAACCAAAGCCCTGCACATAGCGCCCCAGCTCATCATTCCCACCAATTCCAAACGTAAAATTATTGCAACATGACTGAGAATTGGCTGAAGCTTGGAATGCACTGAAAATCAATCCAGTTATAATTTGTGATGTGCAAACATTTCCAGCAACAACTGCACATCCTTCACTTGGATTGAGAAGACTCGATTCGGGAATTATCACTTTCACGGGCTTCAAGCATCCTTGATTAAGCGGAATTTGCTCATCAACCAAACACCGTAAACAGTAGATGATGGCAGAATATGTAATGGCCACTGGAGCGTTGCTATTAGCATAAGCCTGGAGTCCTGTACCGGAGAAATCAAAAACAACCTTACCATCGTCTTCATCCTCATAAATTCGGAGACAGATTTTTGATCCGTCATCCATATAATCCACACACTCAAGCGCATTGGCCAGTTTCTGCATCACTTCCTTCAACATCCGGGAAACCGTAGAACTAGCATTATCCTGAATTGCCCCCATATACCGGATAATCGTGGACAACCCAAACTCGGCCACAAGTTTATCAATCAAACCAATACCTTTCTGATTAGCAGCGATTTGTGCCTTCATATCGCTAATATTGTCACTCAAACGTCTTGTACCGGAACAACCTGGGATTTTGGCGGGCTCGTTTAAAAGCAAATCTACCATTCTGGCCTCTTGGAACTCACCGTTTTTGACAAGTTTCTCCGAGTAAATCATGGCTCCTTCCTGCTCCAAAAACTTGGAATTTGGAGGCATCAGTCCCGGGAGTAACCCACCAATATCTGAGTGGTGAGCTCGAGACGCCACATAGAAAATGATCTTATCGTTTTCAAACGCTGGCGAGATCACCGTGATATCAGGCAAATGCGTACCTCCAGCCATAGGATGATTGGTCACAATTACGTCGCCCGGAACCAATTTGCCTTTCCATAAATCCGCCTGGAATTTCACGCATGTGGACATCGATCCAAGATGCACCGGAACGTGTGGGGCATTTGCCACCAAATTTCCGTCGGAATCAAACAACGCACACGAGAAGTCGAGTCTCTCTTTCACGTTCACGGAAACAGAAGTTTTTTGAAGTGATGAGCCCATTTGCTCGGCTATATCCATGAACCTGTGGCCGAAAATAGAAAGAAGAACTGGATCTGGTGCTTCTTCCTGCACCTGGTTCTTTTTTAATGTTTCTGAGTCTGCCTTGACTTGCTTTTCAATGTTAATAACAACATGGCTTTTCAAAATCAAAGCCGTTGAATTTGGTGGAATGACATTCGTTTGCGTTCCGTCAGCAATAATGGCTGGGCCCCGGATTTCGGTTCCGACATCAAGATCTTCGAGCAAAAACACTGGTGTCAAAAGATCGCTGGATTCAAATCTAACATGTTTGGAAAACGCCACTTTCTTCTCAGAAACCACGGAAATTCCGTTCTTTTGCTTCAAGTCCTGTATCTGGTCGTCAATGTATGCATCCTGGTTCCGATTGGACTTGCCAATGGCTCTGACCCGAATATCATCCACCACAATTTCCTTTTCAAACACAAATCCAAACTCACGCTTATGCAATGCCAAAAACGTGTTTTCAAAATCCCAATTCGTGCCCTTGGGGACCATTATGGCCGATTCGGTTCCAACAAATCTCAAATTAAGATATTCCTCATAAACAATGGAAGAATCAGTAAATCCTTGCGCCATGAGTGTATCTCTCGATCGATTTTTAAGTGCCTTGAATCTGGCCCCAAGACGCGCTTCACTATCATTGTTCAAATTGACTGAAGAAGGTTCTTGAATATCTTCCACCACATCCGCCAAAGCCATGCCATATGCAGATAAAACAGACGAGTAGCGGTGAATTAACACCGTGGATATGCCTAGCGATTCTGCTATGGCGACTGCATGCTGCCCACCAGCACCACCAAATGAGACGAGCCGGTGTGCCGCTGTCACGTGACCCTTTGCTTCCACCAATTGTCTAATAGGTCTGGCCATAGTTTCATTAGCCACTTTAATAAATCCAAATGCAACTTCTTGTGCTGTCATGGGCTTTCTGCCAGGATTAGCATCATTAATTTCCTGGGTCAAAATCTCAAATTTAGCCATCGACGCCTCAAGATCCAAACTTTGGTCCTCGTTGGGCCCAAATATCTTGGGAAAGTATTCTGGCAAAAGTCTGCCTAAAAACAAATTAGCGTCGGTGACAGTCAAGGGCCCGCCTTTCCTGTAGCACGCAGGACCAGGTTCTGAAGATGCCGACTCGGGGCCAACATGAAACAAACCATTTTTGTAGGTCAAAATCGACCCTCCTCCTGCGGCCACGGTGTTGATATCGAGCTGAGGACTTTGCACTGTGACTCCAGCAGTAACAGTTTCAAACACGTGAAAGAACTTACCTTCGCCGTATCGGGAAACATCTGTTGAAGTTCCTCCCATATCAAACCCAATGAGCGGGATTTCGTTGTTTGGATTGTAGCACGTAGCTGAATAGCCAACTACTCCGCCTGCTGGCCCTGAAAGAATGGCTCTCAATCCCGAAAAGGAAAGAGCATCCACCAATCCTCCATCGGACTGCATAAAGTGGCACCGGACTCCTTTCTTATTTTCCTGACTGTAGTAACCATGTTTCAAGCCCAATTCAAAACTCGACAAATATTTCTTGATTTCCGGTGTCAAGTAAGCATCAACAATCGACAGATTGGCACGAGCCACAAATTTAATCATGGGACTCAATTCGCTTGACATCGACACATTCGAAAACCCAATTTCTCGAGCAATTTGACCCACCATTTGTTCATGGTCAGGAAATGTATATGCATGCATCAAACAGATTCCAATAGAACGAATACCGGAGTCATATAATACTTGAAGCGAAGCACGCACAGATGAAGCATCTGGTTTCCTAAGAACACGAACAGTTTCTGAAGATAAACCAGTCACCAAATCATTTCCATTTGCAGCAGTGAATTTGGATTCAGGGTCCTCCACAAAATCTTCTAAAGTGACTCTCTCATCAATTTCGACCACGGAATCATAAAGCACCTCCGGTTTCAGAATGGACAAGTCAAAAATGTGCGGTCTGGACTGGTTCCCAATTTCCAAAACATCCTTGAAACCTTGGGTAGTAATTAAAGCACACTTTTCTCCTTTGCGTTCCAAAAGAGCATTTGTAGCCACAGTCGTGCCCATGCGAAGATATTCGATATTGTGAGTGTCCAAAGTCAGGCCCCTTGGAATCTTTGTACCGGAGAGTTTCTCAAGCAATCTTCGAATACCTTCTAGAGGTGCATCGGGGTAATTCTTAGGATCAACAGAAAGAAGCTTGATGATCACATCATCTTTCTGGTCACCAGTTCCGGGGTTTCCCACGCAATCGGTAAAGGTTCCTCCTCTCTATAGTTAGTATGACAATTATCCTTCTTGTATGCGTCAAAATCCTTTTAGACTTTAACCTTACATACATCAATGGCAATTCTGTAGCCCATTTTGGTGTTGGGGCGAGATAGAGGTGATTGCGCGCTCTTATAGCGATAAGAGTCCGGAGTTAGGTATGCGCGATCTCAAGTTTCGGGGAACAATATACGAGCACGCCATCCTTCACAGTTTCGGCTTTAGCTTGGATCCACATACTCATTGTTTCCAGTCGGTCACCAACATATGCCCAGGGAAATGGGCAAGGATTGGACCTTCGATCTCGCTGGCTAATGATAATGCCGCCAACTGAGCCGTCACGCCACAGGCCCAAAAAAATGGAATCTCGTCTTTGGTAATGTATGTCGGATCTCCATAATCGGGCAAATCAAGATCAATTCCCATATCTTGGGCCGCATCATACCCATATGCCATCGGGGGTCCATGCAGGTGAGTGAATTTGCTTGTTATCTCGTAAATTTTTTCAGCTTCACATTCCTTGTAGGGACGCATGCTCACCACACAGGGCACATTCATGAAAGCTCCACTATCGGTCAAAATCTGCTTGGTTCGGTACATAGACACCACCTTCCCCTCGGTCTCATTCCGAGATGGAAGACCTGCTGCAGTCAAGGCTGCTTCAAATGAAAAGGAGCACCCTATAAGAAACCCAACATGTTCCGGAAGCCAACGGCTCACGATATCGGTGGGAGAATCCACCACAACGCCATTTTCGTAAACCGTGTATCGAGGAAAATCTTGGCACAAGTCAAAATCTCCGTTTGTAATCAAACTCGGATCATTAAGCAAATGAGGGTTACCGGCTTGAGTATAGCCAAGCAAAGGACAAGGCATGGGATTCCTTCTGCAAAACTCTTGGAAGTCAGCCGCCAACTTTCTAGGAAGAACAATCAAATTGGCCTGGATATAGCCACCACAGTATCCCGAAGTGGGCCCTGAATGTAAACCGTTTCGGCATCGAAGCCGAAACTCAAGAGGCGTCATTTGGGCTGATTGATGAACCTATGCTTATCTCATCTCAGATGACAATATGTGCGATTTATGCAGGACGCGAACATCCACAGTAATCAACGTCTTTCAAGCATTTCAGGGAAAAAGTCAATCCAATCATTGACGTCAGAAGTCATAAAAACAGGAGGCCCTCCAAATGAACTAAAGTTGGCGTCGCCTGATCGCAACTCAGGTAGTGAGGATGCAGTCTCCACAGTTTCAGGGTCAAACAAGTGCATTCTCTGGTCATTCTGGAGCGTCCAAAACACGCTGGTGTCGTCATTTTCCACTTGTTCAACATATTGAGCAAGAGCAATTTCAAAATGTATTTCTGAGAGCTCTTCGAATTTCTTCTTGAGTTTGTTGTATGAAACGCTACTCAAGCGCCAGTGGCTCGAGTGCTTAAGCACCAACATAAATTCGTAAAAAAACCTATTTTTCGTGCCCAGTGAATCACCACTGCTGCTCATCAACAATATCGATAAGCTGATGATGCACAGATACACAATCAAAACAGAACATTTCGATGCTCCATTGAGTTTGATGAAGCAGTGTATGGAACAATGTAAATCCTCGATAATCTCCATGCATAATGCCAGTGAGTCGGGCGAATCTTTCATTTCTGGACGAGCCTTCACGTCGACGAACGGCCGGTTGAGACATAGGAGCACCATATAGTAGAAGTAGCGCAAAAACATCTTGTTGTTGTTGTGGCCCTTTTCTCGAAGCATGGCACGATCCCATTTCATGTTATCTGGGAGCTCTTCTCGCCAAAGAAGAAGTTGCTTGTTATAAATGTTGAGCAAATTCAACTTTTCGCCTAAGCCAGGATCACCCGTGCTTCCACCACCATTAAAGCCTTTTGAAAAGACATTTTCCATCATTTCGTCCGAAATCTTGGCCAACTTGATAATATTTAAAAGTGGATTGGAAATATCAATGTATGGCGTCTTGTCGTCTTCTGGAGCTCCCGGGTACGTGTAAGGCTCTATCCATTCGAGAGCAGGCATGTTTGCTGCAATGGGTATGGTGGATTCATCCACTCTTATAACAGATCGCCGTCCTAAAATCAAGCTTATGAAGCGATCGGCTGCAAACGTACCCCAGAAGATCCTGCTTCTGACACTATTTGTGATCTCATCATTTTGTATCAGCAGTTCCTCACGAAGTAGCCAATTTTCTGGCCGTAGATGAAAGCCAATTCCGTGCCCAACACGTATAGCATCCCCTGTAAGCATCCAGCCTGTATTTATGTTTGCATTGTAGATGTCATAAAGTCCTAATAACATGTAAGCCTGGAGCAGAGCTATGCAAGGAGAATCAAGCGATGCCATTAGCATTTCTCGTGAATTTTGGTAAAACAGTCCAGCTAGAGCCTTTAACTCATTATCCTCGGACATCGAGGCTCCTATACAACAAAGTGCATAGACTAACTCCGTGGAACTGTAAACACCAGGCGAGTTTTCATCATAAAAATCTATAAGAAAAGCCTCCCGGAAAACGAATGAGTGCATATCGGGATATTGCCAACGAAAAAACAACCGAATACACTCGATGACATGAGGTTTCTCGCGAAGCTGGTGTATTTCCGCAGCATGTTGACGGGGCGCCAGCTCCTCTGCATCCAAGGCACTTGTAGGTCCGAAAAGTGGGACGTATGTATTTTGTTTCTTGGGGAACCCTTTTTGGCTGAAGTACGTCCGTTCTGCACGCAAAACGACGGGCTGAGTTGGCGGTGGTGTGAGACTTGAGCCATCTGCAGTATCGGGCCGAGGAAGTCGTCCCACAGCCTTGAGCAAGTTTGATGTCTGCATGTTAGCTTCTGTGAGCTGCTGGAAAAGCCTCTGGTACCCAGCCACTGCCTGTTCCAATCTTTCGATCTTTTGGCTGCGATAACGGTCTTTTCTGCCGTCGACACGAGAGACGCACTGGAGCTTAAGCTTATGGCAATTGGCACAGGTCCCACTTTCAGTACCAATGCATTTGATCTTGCGGTTCCGACATTCTTGGCATGCCGAGGAGGCTCTTTGTCGTTGCATGTTTTGCTCGAGATGTGGTCGTTCCATGCTAATATCCGCGACATATGCAGGCATTGGCCTGATAGCAGTTTAGGATCATTTCACTTAGCTCTCTTCACTTGGAAATTCAAGTCAAACAATCATCGAATTGGGGTTTCTCTGATTCAGACCATTTAATTCGAAACCAATGGAATTTATTAGATTTTACTTGCCTGAAGTGGAGACTTCGCTATCAAGGAGGTAAAATTTGAAATCTGAATCCCCACAATAAACAGCTATTTATATATGCCAGTCTCGAAGGCAAAAGCGGGGAACCAAGGGATACCAAGCTAACACAAATAGACCGGAAAGGGAAACAAAATGCTGCAAGGGGTGTTTCAGCGTTCAAGGGTCTGCATCTGTGGTGCAGCATCCTGCAGGGTGAGTCTAAGATGGTCGCAGACAGCTCTCCCAAGAAAACTATAAATGAACACAGCTTTTTCCCTATCCACGCTTGAAACGACGAAATTTTTGATTCAAGATGGTGGCTCTGAAACTGAATACTTGGAAAATCTCCAAAATATGAGTGTCATTGTCAATGCTACCGCCAGCAATGAAGAGATTAGAAGCATGTTGGCAAATGACGATGAGGTGTTTGAGAGCTGTGAAGATATATTGGCTAAAGCGCTACTGCTTGAACTTTCTACACCGCGAGAAACGATATTATACGTACGGACGCTTCGGGCATCAGTGTTGCTTTTACGGAATCTTGTCCCGATGTGCCCGAGGTACGTTGACGTACCACTACTTTTGTTGAGCATCCAGCACTTTGCCTCCAAAATCCCCCATGAAAATGACTACTTTGCGCCATGCTTGACTTCCTATCTCCAACTTTTGGCCAATGTGGTGCTCAAAGCCGGGCTGGATTTTTCTTGCAATATACACATGGTGGGTGACACCTTCAAGGGCGATCTTCTAGCGGTAATTGCAACTTCTCAAGATGCGCATCTCAAACGCCCTCTCAATATTCTCATCAGCAGAGTGCTCAGTGATGATAACGTCTCGAGATTGCTCGGAGACTCCTCTTTGTCACCCTTACTTGACTATATCTTCGGTCAGTGTGGTTATGAGGCGTTGGAAGAATCTGAGGAACTTCGGTTTATCATAGAACACTTTGTGACTAACGAATCTTTTGTCAATTTCGTCCAGCTGCATAACTCAGCATCGTTTTTAGAAGTTTGTCAGCTCATCATTACCAGCAAAGATGACTGGAACACCAGAGATGTGACTGTTTTAATTGACTGGACATTTCGTCTCTTTCAAGAGCTTGCGTCCATTGCAAGCGATCTTCTCAAAGCAGATTCGCCTGAAACTGAAGAATTGAGAATCGTCAACTCAAAACTCATAAAAGTCCTTGATATCATCTCGGACCTCTGCAAATTTCACACCGTTAAGGGGTTTCTTGACCACTACAAAGCGCTTGAAGTTATAATCCCGTTCTTACGTGTGATTCAGGAAAATACTGTTATTACTACGATGAAGCAAATTTCAAAGCAAACCAATGAGTCAGAGAAAAAAGTCAAAAAGTTCCCTATGGTAAAGACATTATTGATGGAAATCTTGGCGTTTCTTTGCCACGAAAGCATCTCAGCT
The DNA here is from genome assembly GCA_002374725.1 of Metschnikowia hibisci. Taxonomy (NCBI): domain Eukaryota; kingdom Fungi; phylum Ascomycota; class Pichiomycetes; order Serinales; family Metschnikowiaceae; genus Metschnikowia; species Metschnikowia hibisci. Next base: position 1,008,434 of record NLAP01000003.1, on the reverse strand, counting down.
CAGGATAAGGTACGCGAGCTTCATGGACTCGAATTGGTCTTGTCCAACTGCGTCATCGACAACGACAACCCATATATCAAGGAACGGTCGATTTTGTGCCTCAAGTTTCTTCTTCATCAAAACGCCAAAAACCAGAACTTCGTGGCGCAGCTAGAGGCCAAACAAGTCGTGGATGGCGAGGCTATCCAAGAAGCCGGATACGAGGTTTCTATATGCGATGGCAACGTTCAACTCAAAAAAGCAGAAGCCATAGACGAACAAGTGAAACAGATATAAGTTCAAAATGCCAGAAATGAGCCCATTGGAACGTTTTTCAGGTTTTGTAGGTGATACAAAAAGCTTGAATTAATATCAGTTCTTCTATTTAGCAGTTCTGATTCCAGTCTTACCCTTATCGAAACTCATTTCCTTTTGCCTAAACCTTTGGTTCCTTGGCCAATTCCTGCACAATTGTCTGTTTGACTTTCTCCAACGAAGCCTCATCAATCAACAAGATCCTCTTCTTCTTGGACGCCAACAGCCTCAACTCATCGGGAAGAACGTCTCTGTCAAAAGAGTACCCGTCAATTCCACCTAAGGCCCTGTTGACAACCTCCGAAAACTTGGCCGGATGGGCCGTGGACAAAGAAATGTACTTGATATCCTTTTCGCCAGCCTTGGTGTCTCTTTCAATGAATCTCTGCGTGGTGGTGATTCCCACGGCAGTGTGAGGGTCCAAAACATACTTGTTGGAGTCAGCAGTAAAGATCTGCTTAATAGTGGCAGCAGTTTCGCTGTCAGTGACTCTTTCGGAATCAAAATCTTTCTTGGCAGCAGCAAGCACCTCTTGTGGGGCGGAAACGGAGCCGGTAGCCTTTAACTGCTGCATCCAGCCGTCTAAAACAGAACCAGCCTTAAGGTCATCGTGAGTCACCTCATTTCTAATTAAGTACCACAACAATCTCTCAAAGTTGGACGAGATAAGGATGTCCATGGCAGGCGAAGCAGTGGCCTTGACCTCACCATCCTTCTCATAGCGACCAGACTTTAAGAAACGGTCCAAAATATCATTTTCGTTGGTGGCGATGATCAACTTGTCTGCAGGCAAACCCATCTGCTTGGCATAGTATCCAGCCAAAATATCTCCAAAGTTTCCAGAGGGAACCACAAATCTGGGCTTGATCGACAGACCCACCGTCTTAACCAACTGGAAGTATGAATGGAAATAATAAGTGGTTTGAGCCAAAATACGGGCCCAATTAATGGAGTTGACGGCGCCCACGTGATACTTTCCGTTGAACTCCTTGTCGCCAAAGATTTGCTTGACAATATCTTGACAATCGTCAAACGTGCCCTTAACCGAAAGAGTGTGCACATTAGAGTCCTCCACAGTGGTCATTTGTTCTTCCTGAATTGGAGAGATCCGGCCAGTTGGGTATAAGATGAAAACAGAAACATCTTTCTTGCCTCTTAAGCCATAGATGGCAGCAGACCCGGTATCTCCAGAAGTGGCGCCCACCACGGTGATTTTCTGTCTCTTGTTTTCATCAGTGATACCAGCGTTTCTTCTGGTTAAGAAGTACTCGAACAAGTTACCCACAAATTGCAAGGCCACATCCTTAAAGGCATACGTTGGACCATGGAACAACTCTAACAAGTATAAGCCTGCAGACTCATCAAGAACCCGAATAGGCGTGACATCAGGAGATCTGAAGGTGGAGTATGATCTAGATATTAAATCCTGAAGGTCTGCATCAGGAACTTCTGCTTCAGCGATATATTCCCTCATGATGTGGAAGGCAAGTTCCTGAAAACTAAAGTCTTTCCATTTTGTGAGAAAGTCAGATGGCAATTTTGGAATCACGGACGGAACAAAAAGACCACCGTCTTTGGCCAAACCGGTCATGATGGCATCTTCAAACGAAACCGCTTGGGTCTCGCTACTGCGGGTAGATCTGTACGTTTTGGAGGACATGTTGAAGTGGGAAAGAAATGGAGTGCTGAATTTATCTCGCGCGTCACGTGCTTTTTTCGGTCACGTGTTTTTGCCCTGACTCATCCGCGTTGGGTGCAAGTGCGATAAAGAATGAGTATTTGGATTCACAATTTAGGAAAGAGGAAAGAGAAAATGGATGAGAGAAGATATGGTGAAAACATGGTGAAAAAGAGGATAAAAAAACAGAAATAACGATTAATATGGGAAATTGACGAGAGCTAAACAAATCAGTATGAAATGCTGATTACGGTGAATGACCAGAATACGAGGCGAAAAAATGATTTTTCAAAAAAATCGAAGAAAACGAAATAAAGAGAATGAAGAAAAAATGAAAAATTTACATAATGGGTACCTCTGTTGATGCTCCGCTGATTAGGTCACATCGCTCGGATGTACTGGTTTCGCGCTCGGTCAAAAGTCACGGCCCGAGACTCCAGGAAGAAATGGCATTGCATAGAGTTAAAAGTCTATATGGGGATTTGAAGCGAAGGTCCCATTTCCCTTTTATTCAAGAGCTCCGAAGAAGTCATTTCTCTGTGAAAACCTTCCCAGGCGGGCAAGAATTGGCTTATCTGAACGAACATCGGCTCCAGCTTCTCCACAATCAATTCAGCGATTCCCAAATTTCTTATACTATCGGCTATGGACTGGGAGTCATCCAACAGGCAGGATATACGGGGAATAACCAGCCGCAAGTGGACTTGATACATGTGGTTGAGGATCCGATTCAGTTTCACGAGACCAACTCGTTTGCACACCCAAACCACTACTCGGGGCTTCTACAGCTCGGTATCCCTGTTGTTGAGTACGTACAACAAATGGGTGCAGGTGTCTACTTCAACCCATACGTGAAGATTAAGGATATCAACGGTAACACGACCGTGGTGAAATACGGCGTGGTGTCAAGTCACGTGGCGCTCCATGATTTGACGCAGTGGACATGTTTGTACGTTGCAGGACGTCTTCAGAAGCCAGTGAAGCATATTTACGAGATGGACCTGAAACTACGTGATGCTAATGAGTACAATCTACAGAGCGTGTTTTCACTAGCGACTCTTCTTTTGGGAAAAAAGGCTTCTCACGTGAGTCTTACCCAGATCTTCGAGCAAATCGCTGCAATTTCCTATATGGGTGATCCTCGGATGGTGGTGGGCGGAGAAAATCCAAATAAGGTGAAGAATATTGTTTCTCGACAACTGGCGTTGTTTGAGCAGCTCTATGAGCGAGCTATAGTGGCATCGCAGGAAAAGGGAATTTTAAAGAAATCTTTAGATTCTTTCAGCATCACCTTGACGCCGAAATTAGTATCTGCTCTTCTAAATAACCTTCCTGGAAACTTCAAGCGGCGCTTGTTGTCATCATACAAGACCAAGTACTCACTGCAGTACCAGCAAGATCGGAACGTAAGATCATTTCTTGATGCCGATGGCGACATTCTCAATGATAGTCCATTTTTGAAGGCTATAGCTTCAGACAAGTTTTTAGCATGGACTCTTCGAAATACCGTCCTGGGAATCATAGCGTACCCTGCGCTTATGCAATCTTTCAAAGGTATTTTTACTGCTGGTATCACCAAATCCGTTAAGTATGCTTGGGAAAAGAAGATGAAGGGAATGAAAAGGTGAGATTTGATGTGACATCCAAACTTTTATATAAGCTTTGGTCAATTTCGATTATGTGAGTGAATGTTAGAGTCAGTGAATTTTACAGCTGACTCTGAATATATTTGTTTCTGCTGATTCTGAATATATTTGTTTCTACTGATTCTGAATATATTTGTTTCTACTGATTCTAAATATATTTATTCCCGTTGATTCTTACTATATTCTTCAGTCACTGATATTCCTTAATTTACTACACTCACAGTCAAATCAGACGTTATACTAAAAAAGTCTTGTCAAGCAGCCGGAGCTTAAAGACTTCATTGTCTGGGATATTTGAGCATCCAAAAACTTTTGCACTAATTGGCTCCAACCGACCAATCGATTCCGACAATGAAGGAAGTGTTCGAACATTAGCTTGTGGATCTGAATCCAGAATTGATGGTACCGCTTGGCCAATCTGAGGAACACGTGACTGTATACCTGGCAAGTCTCTGGAATAGACATAGCGGTCTTGATGCTTGAGGTAATTTGAAGACATTTCGGGGCTGGCATGATGGTGATATTGCAGATGCTGCCGGAAACGGGTATCTATGCAAGACATTTGACAAGCACCCCATTTTGGAGGAGCTTGCTGGATGCCAGCGGGCAGTGATACAATATAGTGCAGTTTGCGGAGATAAGCCATATTGTTTGGATGCATAAAACCAGCCATGGCCACATTTTTGCCATACAGACTATCGTTAGGCAACTTTGGATTCCCAAGATGTGGCGGTAACACTGTGATTTCACGTGACCCACTATTAAGGAAATCGCTTCGGTAAACGGAAGGATCCAAGCGGAATTTGCGAAGAATGGGATCTTGAGATGGTACTTCGCCCCGCAAAATGCCATTCATGCGATCTTCAAGGCTATAATATGCTATGAGATGAAGTTTCTCGCTCTGTTTCGTGGTGAGCGAAAAACTTTGTTTGACAAGTCCATTGGGCTTGATATTGCGGTCGGTATCATGCTCGTGGTATATGAGAAATGGGCCTTTAACCTTTGATGCCAGCCAATTTTTCCCATCAGTCCAGCGCTTCATTCCGAGTTTGGTTTCATTCCATGCGTATATGGATCCAGGACAAATCAACTTTCTCTCACTGTCGTTGAGCCTGCGTTTGACTTGAGGAAGAACATCTTGGCGGATTCCCTCTAGAATTAGAAGAGCATCATTGAGCCCAAGAATGGATCCTTGATACGTCTGATTGGTGCTGAGGATATCTGGAGGAGCACAGTACATTGTGCAGGAGTGGTATGAGTTGCAAAACCGAGTTTTAAATGTGAAGCAGGAATGATGAAAATTGAGTTTGAATTGATGGGGTACCCAAATTACTATGGAACCTGAATTATTGAGATATCTGAAGTTTGAACTACTAAAAGATGTTGGGAATAACCAAGTCTTTATAGGCTGAGGTACTGCAAATAATGAAGGGGCCCCGGAAACGAAAAAATAAACGGCTATCCACGAAATGAAAATAAGGTTTTGACAAGTGTGCCTATGGAGATTTTGGATTGAGTTCATTGTTGATGTACTGTGAGGCCATCAGGCAAGAAAAGTGAACAATGGGCCTGCAGTTGCTCAGTTAATTAACCGTCGCAGGCTGCTGCGCATTGCATTGCATATTAAAGGTGTCTCTATTGTTAGTCGTGTGATTTTGATTTCGAGAAGGTTATTGAAGGACACCTTGGTTTCATGTTGGTTTGATGTTAGTTTCGCGTTGGTTTCACACTAACTTTAATTTGGTTTTACACTGGCACCATGCCGGTTTCATATTGGCTTCTCGTGCCAAGGCTTATCTCCTTCAATGCAATTTTGACTTAAAGTCTAGCCGGATAGGTAAGCTTATCTGCAGTGATACTTATAACGGAAGGAGACGATAAAGTGTTGCCTCATTGGCTGTGCATACTAAGTGCAGTATGCAATCTCTAGCGGGCTAATTATGGCATGGCATACGCACCATGCCATGTATTGTGGCGTCAGCATTTGGCACATCTTAATGGCATGTCTCAAGGGCCTAACTGAGTCTGAAAATATTATTTTCAAATTATCTATTTTGGGATAAATCTTTCTCAAATGTGATACTTGAGTCTAGACTCATTGAATTTTTCTTTTCTTTAATTAGGCTTCGTGAACCTTGAGCCCAATTACATCCGGCTATAAGATGTGGCATTGTTCTGAGGTTGAGTTCAACTAATGTTGAAAAGCAAATTAGTGGAGATTTTATGACAGTAAGTCAACGGTGATGATCACGGCTAAAAGTGCCTCTTTAGAAATTTTCGTGCATGCAAATATGTACATTACTAAGCATTGACACATGCACGAAATTGGGTGACACGAATGAACCTGAATGAGATTCGGCACGTGTCTTGGTTGCAACCTTGATACACTTTTTATTATGCAGTCAAGCACGGCCTTTTATGGAGAGTGAATCAAGATGAATAAGGGCCCGTGGATCAAAAAAAAAAAAACAGAATTGATGTGATGATGAAAAGAAAAGAAGAAGATCAAAGCCAAACAGACAATCTTGAATCATGAATTGATCCAAACATTTGAAAGATTCAAATACTAAGAAATTTCTTCAAAGTCTGGCAAAAGAAGACTTACGCGTTCTTGCAGGACTAGGAACAAAGAAGAGAAGCAACGGCAAAAATAAGGAAAAAGAAGAATTCAACAACGTCAAAGTTACTAAATATTATCCCACTTTGAAACAATGCAAAAACATCGGAGGGAAAAATATTAGTGCTAATCGAAGCGAGTATTGTGAGTGCGACCATTGTGTAATCGCTCGACAAGGCAGCATTAAGCGTCTTGACAGATGGGATTGCCGATGAGCGAAAAAAACGCCGTCAGTTTTTGGGTGTGCACCCGTACACCAGAGAATCGAATTAGTGCGATCGCGTTAGTTACAAGGCACGCACTACAATCTACTTTTTTAAATGCCACCTCGAGGATATCACAAAGAATCGGCATCGGAAAATGAAGCCAAATCGGGAGCCACGTCACGTGCAGCCAATAAAGCTCGTCATGCAGTAGCTGCTGCTGCACAACTTGAACTTTTATCGAAACATATTCATTCCAATGGACCAAAAGATCGGCCTCCAATTGACCCCTTGGATTTTGCCTCATTACCTGATACAGCCTTAAACAATTACAACCGGAAATATGGGCTAAATCTTCCGCCAATTCAAAGTGTTAATGATAATATCCTTAGGTCGGAGATTGGAAAGAAAACTCATTCAGCCCGCCGGTCGGCGTCTCAGAATAAAATCACCAAGCCTGATTTGGCAGATCACGTGCATAAGCACTTTCTGCTGATGACAGTTAAGGAAAATGAAGTGATTTCTAGTTTCTTGTATAAGGTGAAGAACCAGGATAAGGATTTCAAGTTATTGTTTTAGAGCAGGAAAGATTCTCAAACTGAAATGAACGTTTTGAAGATTGAATGAAGCTTTAAAATTGTCCAGGGGCAGCGAAAAGGAGTTCCAGATTCGGCTCAAATAACGGGAAATCATCCTGAAGGCTTGACTTGAAGTAAAGGTACGAGAGGATTTGAGGAAAGATTGTTAATATCAAACAGTCAATCACTCAATCATTTAATCACTCAATCATTCAACACTCAATCATTAGTGCTGATTAGCAATAGCTGGCTAAAGCATTCTCGTGAAACACGTCTGATGATCACTTTCAAAATAGCACACAACATCAAAATCTTCTATGGGTTTAATGACGAAGTCACATGGCAGCCTGGAATCAAGAACACATTTTGGATGGCTGAACGGGATTTCAGCCGATCCTCTGGCGTAAAGTTCATGTGGTCTAATATCGGAGTTTATTAGAGATTCTAGAACTCATTACTGAATCCAGATCGCCAATTGCAAATCAACAATAGGCAGGATCAATTTACCTTTTCCAAATACGAGAACCAGCTGCTGTTTTAACATTAAACTATTCCTAGTAGCATTCATGCACGAACAAGAATTTACAAATCGGCTACTTTGATTTAAGCTTAAGGAGACAATGCAAAGCTCGAACAATCTATGCTAATTTAGCTAATTTATAGCCGCTAATTTATATCCATGCACATTGTCTTCTGATCGCATATTCTTTAATGATGAGTTAATTTTTTGAGTTCATGGAACGGATTTGGAAAGTTTTTGAACTTTTGAAACACTCAACACTCTTGAAGCACTCTTGAAACTTTGGTAACACTCTTGGAACACTCTTGAAACACTCCTGAAACACTCCTGAAACACTCCTGAAACACTCTTGAAACACTCTTGAAACACTCTTACAACACTTCTCAAACTCTAATTCACACTCAATCTACTCAATACACAAATCCTAAAGTTTAATATTTCCAAGACCAGCCTACAATGTTAACTGTTTGAAACCCAAATTAATGAAATACAAAATCAAGCAAGTCTAAAAATAGAAATACTGAAACTTTCATTAACCGCTGATAAATTTGAAATTATACTGTTGAACCTCCCTGGTAATGCATGCCAATATTTTTCCTACGATTCACCATTTTTGACTTTGGTTCTGGCTTACTCATTTCCGTGATACACGTGACGGATCACGTGATCTCACTTACAACATGGCAGATCTGGCCCGTCCAGAGCCTTAGTGTCAGTTCATTGTGATCCCATTCCCTAAAATATATCGACACCTATTATGGACAAATTCCAATTACCAATTTAATTGGGGGAGGGGGAAGGGTTGCGACTGCATATAGAGCCTGGCAGTCGAGCGGTCACGTGCCCCATCTACATTACCAAGACCCAGTCCCATCAGCTTCACTTAAGCCTTATAATTCAACAATTGCAAAATCCAGAACTCATTCAATCGATTTCCAAAATCTACTTCATTACCGATACACTGCCAATTAAAATCACTCTGATGTCCAACTGCCACCACTTGAGCCGCGCACTACCAAAACCACCATTACGCGTCTTAATCTATTTCTTTATCTCCCCATGAAGGCCGCCACAATCGCCGTACATTGGCACGACGATAACCATCCTATCTACTCACTAGATTTGCAGCCATCCACCAAGTCACGTGCCCCTCGTCTCGCCACCGCCGGTGGAGACAATAACGTGCGTCTTTGGCGGATCCAATACCCCCAGAACGGCGAGGAAATCGGCATCGAGTACCTTTCCACGCTCCGAAAACATACGCAAGCAGTGAATGTTATACGGTTCGATCCTAGTGGACAAATGCTAGCTTCTGGCGGCGATGACGGGCTTTTAATAGTGTGGGTTTTGGCAGATAAAATAGTGCCCGAGTTTGGTCATCAGGATGACGAAGTACAGGAGCTGTGGGTAGCTAAGCACGTACATAACACACAACTGGAGATTTATGATCTTAGTTGGGCTCCGGACTCGCTGCAGATTGTCACGGGATCAATGGATAATACCGTTAAGGTGTACTCTGTGCAGGCAGGGTCAGTTTGTGAGATGGCCTGCCATTCCCACTATGTGCAGGGCGTGGCATGGGACCCGCTTAATGAATACCTTGCTACTCAGAGTGCAGATCGGGCGGTTCTGGTGTTTAGTTTGGGAAGTGGAACGCCAGTTTTGCTTAATAAGGCAACTCGCGCCGAATTACCATTACAAAAAATTCGGGATGTGATGCTGGTAAAGAAATCGTCTCCTCTTTATCACTCGGAAACTCTCCAGTCGTTTTTCCGGCGTCTTGCCTTTTCTCCGGACGGAAGTATGCTTGTTACACCGCTGGGAGTGTACAGAAGCCACGAGAAGGCTGGAAACTCCGAAAATCCCGGAATTCTGGATAAAACCGATGACGATGCTGATACTCGCTCACTTAATACCGTCTATATTTACATCCGGGCGGGACTAGGGCGAGCACCGGTGTGTCATCTTCCTGGATTTACCAAACCAGCCATTGCCATCGCATTCAATCCCAACAAGTATGTCGTCTCCAATACTGGCGTGTTTCTGTTACCCTACAAAATGGTGTTTGCCGTGGCTACATCCGACTCTGTGGTTATCTACGATACTCAACATTTGCAGCCGGTGTGCATGGTATCGAATCTTCACTACTTAACCATCACTGACCTTTGCTGGGAACATGACGGCTTGCTGATTTTGGTATCTTCTGCCGAAGGTTTTTGCTCTGCTATTATGTTTGAACCTGGGGCTTTTGGTGAAATTTGGAACCAGTCTAGTATTGCTGACATTGCTGATATCGCTGACGTTGTGACACGTCTTCCTCAAAAAACCTGCGTGACTTCCATTCCAACTTCCATTGAGACTTTAACTGGAAACACGTCTGATGCCATTAACAAACCTATTGTGAGCTCAATTGTTGATTTGACACCCAAGGCAGAAGTCCCTTCCAACGCTAATCAGACCTCCACAACCGCTGTTGAAACCACTCTTCCAGTTGTGGAGCCTAAGGAACAATATCCAGTTGTGGAGCATAAGATGCAAAATCCAGTGGAGAGCAAACCACTCAATCCATCCAAAATGGAAGTGGAAAATGGGGCCATAACTCAGTCTCTTCTCGACCAGTTCACTGCCAAAGCAATACCCATAGAACAAGAAACATTTTCGAATTCCCCAGAAAAACGAACGTCACAAAATGACAAACCTGGTGCACCGGAAGCCAAAAAAAAACGCATAGTCCCAATTCTCATAGAGAAGAGGGAGTAATTTTTTAAGATCAACACGAAATCAACTAACTTCTTCATTGTAGTGCCGGCTCGCTGAGGGTTTTCTCAAGCCGTTTCCTGGCCCTTAAGATCATCTCTACCCTTCTTTTCTGCAATGAGTCTGCATTATCATCCGTAGCCTCAAAAAGGCCGTTTTCATCTGCCCTAGCCATAAGTTCCGGCGTAATATCATACTTCTCTAACAAATTAACATGTTTTTTAGTTGAAGCAACACCACTGGCGGTTTCAGCAGAAACGAAATTCCCGCCCCCATTTGCTTGAGAACTTGGCGGCCTTTGTCCTGGTGGGAATGGTAACAGCCCTGTCTCCATATAAGCATTAACAGTATCCTCAACATTGCCAGTTTTCTCCAAACTATACACAATTTGTGCCCGTGTGAGCTGAGGCCCGATTGCCTGTACAATCTCCACCATGGAGTCGTTGACCTCACGGCGAGGAGCTCTTCTGGAAACCTGTTCTCTCAGCCCTGATGCCGATACCTGAGGATCTGGGATATTAAATTCTTCCGGTACAGATTGGGGAATAGGTGTGATGATCCAGCGTAATACTAGGAAGGCCACGGCCAACACGCCGATGAAAATAACCGTGGAGGTGTCCATTGGTGGCGACGGTTAGAAAGTGTGCGGGAAAGCTATGTTCTGTCTGCAGGACCACAATGTCGAGAATGGGAATTTCAAGTAAAGAATTTGAATGAATGGGGGATTAGGAGAAGGCTAGTTTGCGAGATGTTTCTACTGTGAGATGGGTTTTTTGGCATTTTGTCAAGTTTCAGATCTCAAACTAATTTGGGAACTGCATATAGTAATGTAAGGTAGAGTGGAGCTGTTATTAAGGAAGTATTGTAAATTTGGCTGCAAATTAAAAGTTCCGGTAGTTGATTAAATTGGTTTCAGGATCTCAATGTATCTTTGTTTCTTTCCTATATTGGATTTTTGGATTTTTGGTGATCTGCAAAGTTTTCATAATTTGCACTTTCGCTCATATTCACCCAAAAACAGGTAAATATCTCCACTTTCCATGTACAAAATTATACTGAAAAAGCCCATAAATTTTTGTAATTGAAACATAAAAGCTTTTAAATTCTTTGTAAATTTTAATGATTTTTCGACCAAATTTCACACACACTCACATATCAGTATATTATACGAGACTCATATGAAACAGGATATTAATAAAGGGGAAGGGAGTTTAGTACGAAAAAGGAGAATTGAACAAAAAGTGAGCTGAAATGAAGTAATGTGTTTTTTATACTGTATATCATTATAGAGTAGTCAGTAAGATTATTTAATACTGATGAGTATCACGTGACCATAGTCACGCGCCCAACAAAAAAGTCGGTGGAGTCAAAAAAAGCCGGTGGAGTTGAAAAAGCCGGTGGAGTTGAAAAAGTTGGTGGAAGGGATCTGTCACACCCCTGGCATGGTCCCAGAACTCTTGCAAGCCCGTTCTGAAGGTATCGCTGGCAAATTCATCATGTCACATAGAAAGACGGCTGGCCAGCAACATCACGTGATCTTATCTTTTCGCGTAGTGCTTTCTTCAGCTTTCCAGCTTCCATCCCCACATGTTCCCTGACACATTCACTCATATCGACAAAAACGGCATTCTATCTACAGATACAGAGACAGATACGGATCTGTGTTCAGGTTCAGATACAGAAACACCCCCTTCAACGTCAAGCCAATTCTCCCCTAATAGGCTCTCCTACGACTCATACTGTACCAAGTACCTCTCATTCACCGACAACAACCCCACAACCGCACACGCCGTTGCACATTTTGGAAAAGTACTTAAATCCGCTGGATTTGAGTATAAAAGTGAAAAGCAGGCATTCCAACTCTCTCGAACCGGTGGCGCCTATTTCACCACACGCGGTGGCCAATCATTGGTGGCATTTGTGGTGGGCGGTAAATGGAAGCCCCTGAATGGTGTGGGCGCAATTGGGAGTCATGTTGATGCACTTACGGCCAAATTAAAACCTACATCGCTTAAAACTTCCGTTCAAGGCTATCATCTCCTTGGCGTGGCTGCCTACTCTGGCGCACTTAACCACCTCTGGTTGGACCGGGATTTGGGCATTGCAGGTACGCTATTGGTCAAGAAAGGAAATGAAGTGGAGTCTCGTTTGGTGACTTCGGGACGCCATGCCGTGTGTCGGATTCCATCATTGGCTCCTCATTTCGGCGCCGCTTCCGCTCCGTTGCCTTACAATATGGAGACGCAGATGGTGCCAGTTATGGCTATGGGAGCTGAACAAGAAGCCTCGGCCGCCGAAAAGAAAGCCCCACTTTACGGTAAACATTCAATACTGCTTCTTCGATACGTGGCACAACTTGCTGGAGTCAGCGTGGAGCAAATTGTGCAGGTGGACTTGGAGTTATTCGACGTACAAGAAGCAGTACGTGGCGGGCTTAATCACGAGTTTATTTATGCCCCACGTATAGATGATCGGTTGTGTTCTTTCGGAGCAATACACGCTTTGGTGGAGCATGCTGCATCACGTGACTTAAGCTCATGGGACGGATTTTCGGTGGTTTTCCTTGCCAATCACGAAGAAATCGGCAGCGGCTCGCGAACAGGAGCTAAAAGTAACCTCCTTAATTCCGTGGTAGAGCGGGTTTTGGCGTCCCTAAACAATTCGGGCTCATCCCTCGAAATTTGGGCCAATTCCATCATTCTCTCTGCAGATGTGACCCATGCTCTTAACCCAAACTTCACCGAGGCATACCTCGAAGGTCATGCTCCATTACTCAACAAAGGATTGACCATTAAATTGGATGCAAATGGTCACGTGATGACTGACCTGGTGGGCGTAGCACTTCTTCTGCAGATAGCACACGCCAACAAATTACCATTGCAGCAGTTTCATATCCGAAATGATAAGCCTTCAGGCGGTACGATTGGGCCGATGTTGGCGGTAAATACGGGCTGTAGGGTGATTGACGTTGGTTTACCTCAGCTAAGCATGCACAGTATTCGTGCGTCTACTGGGAGTAAAGATGTCGGACTTGGGGTAGAGACTTTTCGGGCATTTTTTAATCACTGGAGAGAAGTGTTGGATGAAATGGATTGCAGTTGATTACAAAAACGTATCAAAAATGATCACATAATCAAACTATGTTATGGTTTCGGAGGTCCGGGGTGTTTGCTTAGATGCAGGACATCACAGGTTCATGAAAATGAGTTTTGAGCTGATAAATCTGTACATTCGAATGCAAAGGATCTGAGGCCAATTCCACAAAAGTCGAATATTTTCTAATTGCTTGTGATTTTCTGGTGGTTCAAGAAACAAACAAACAAAAAAAAAAAAAATTACTTACATCATTCACTTCTGTTGGTGCAGTTTTGTTAGGAGCCTTGACACCCGTACATTCTCTGGTTGCATGGTTAGAAGACTTCACTGAGCATGTGACTTGGTACGAACACACCCCCGGCATTGAAAGCCAAAAAAAAAAAGAAGAAAACAAAAAGAAGAAAACAAACCATGAAAATTCTAAGTCTCTAGTATAGTCTTCAAGATGAGAAAATGACTAAATCTTTAAAATCCATGACGGTTCGGATTAGTGGGACCAAACCCGAGAAGTTCAGCGGTTGAAGTGTGATGCGCGCATGAATTGAATACAGGAATGACGCCATTGCACTTGGTGCTAATCCCGATGCATATAATATTGTATATTACATGTGCTCTACTTAGTAATGACTCTATTTGATACTTTGGTCTATTCGATACTTTGGTCTATTGTAACTTTGGTCTATTGTAACTTTGCTGTCTTACCAAAAATTCTCATAAGTTATTATTAGGATTTCATCATTTTAGCTTCGTTCAAATTATATTATGGATTGTATCATTATATGAGAAAAGATTGCATGTAAGCTAATCAAAGCGACGTGAGCATCGAAAAAAAAACCATCGCACACATCATGAGTGAACAACGCGAAGCAGGCACGCCCAGATTAGAAAGCGAATTGTATGTCAGTGGAGAAAGCGTGCTTGTGCTAGAAGAATTTGTCGTAAGAGTATTATTTCCGATGGCCAACAAAATGGAGTTGGAACTTTCCCCTGATCCTCCCAACATTGTCAGTGGTGGCGCTGAGGTAATTTGCTGGAGGCCCAGTAGAAGTGACATGCTAGGGGAAACTGTGGGGATGGAGACGTCGGAGTCAAGAACAAGAGACATTGTATATTGGATGTGGACTTTGCTGTGTAGTTGATTGAGTGTGAAAAGATTAGTTGCTTTTGGGTATTTTTGATATCTTTGGTATAATGATTGTATGTGTGAGGTTATTCAGTGAAAGAATTGGGGCATGAAAACTGGGGAACGGTGATTTATATAGTAGGAGCTTGTTTCAGGCATGTTTGGGGGGCGGTAATGCGGTGCGCAGATCGCGTCCGCGGCATGCATGTACATCTGGTGCCCCTGGACTAGATGCACACCGCTGTTTCAAGGGGGATTCTGCTCCGGTTTAGACTAAATAGTACAAACACTCGAATTACGATGGGACTAAAATAGAGTATTGGTGAAGAGAATAAGATATATTTGGGGATAATAACGAGAGAAGATATAAATAAACTGACTTTTGGGAAATGGATATAAAAGTGACTGATGAACAGAGAATCGTTATGTCATGTGCGTGCGATGTAGACAAGGCGCGCTAAAGTAAATATGCTTTGTAAAGATCATCGAGTATGACAAAGCAAAGCAAAGCAAAGCAAAGCAAAGCAAAGCAAAGCAAAGCAAAGCAAAGCAAAGCAAAGCAAAGTCAAAAACATTCTCGATTAGTCCAAATCTCCAAAAAGCTTATCTTTTCAAACTGGCGCCCGGCATCTGAAACACCCCGGCATATAGACTTGAAACCAGGGTTTTCGCACAGCGCCTATCCCGTCGTCAGAGATAAACATCAGCTCGCAGATGCATTCGCGCAACGCGTCGATCTCCATTCTCCGATAACCATAACCATTCTGATTCAGAACAATCGAAATCCAAAAATTTTTTTTTTTTGGATCGTCATTGTGTTAAGTAAAGTTTCAGGCCAATCACATTACTCAAGGGCTTCGTAGTCTGTATTTCTTTTCCAAAAAACAGCCCGCCATGACCGTGCTGCCAACTGCCGCTTGTATTCCAAGATCTTTTCCACAGAGGGAGGATCAACGGCAGTGTCATCGTAGTGAATATCTGAAACCATCGGTTTGAGATGATCGCTAGGCGTTACAGCTGGAATTGCCGGATTCCCTGTAATAAGGCCCTCAGTCTCCACTCTCATTGATGATGGATTTCTGGCCAATTGGGCAGCACTGCGCCGGTTGGAAAGAGTTGAATCTTGAGGAGTTTCTGGAGCCACCACATTTCTTTGCAGAGCAGAATCAGTACCGCCGTAGCCGGTTCCAGAATTGTATCCCGAATGAAACGAAAAGACCGAGGAACTATCGTCAAACACAGACCCCATTTCTTCCAAAGTCAAGCCTTTGGTTTCAGGAAATAAAAAGTGCACACAGATAAACGACAACACACACGACATTGCAGGTATCAAGTAAGTTCTCCACTTAATCACGTCCAACAAAATGGGCGTCATCTCGCCAACAAGAAAGTTAAAAAGCCAATTGGTGGCAGTAGAGGCAGCTGCACCTTTAGACCGAACCAGATTAGGAAGCACTTCGTTCATCATCCAGGGAATGGGGCCCCAACTGGCACCAAAAGCCGCGTTAAAGATTATCACAAATGTAACCACCGTCAATGGCGTCCAAGAATCATCCAAGAAAAGCGAGTAGGCAATGGTGAAGAGCGAAATGGCCATGACAACAGCACCACTCAACAACAATGGTTTCCGACCCCATGAATCCACAAGGTACCATGGTGGAATAGTACTGGCAATGTACACTAAGGAATTGATTCCAGTCATGAAAATGGCCGAGCGGCCAATCCAACCGGCACTTTCAAAGATCATGGGCGCATAGTAGGACACAATGTTAATACCGTTCAATTGTGCAAACATTTGAGCAAAGCAAGCAATAGATAAACGCTTGGTGTAGCGTGTAAACAAGTAACGATAGGACCGCTCGCCACCTTCAACTCTTTGAATCAAGACATTTTCCTTTATCTGACGAAACTCAAACTTAGCCACCTCATCCTCAATCACTCCATCAGCATATAAATCGCTGATGACAATCATACCCTCGATATCATGGTCATGGTCTAACAACCAGCGAGGCGTCTCCACAATGATAAAGCTACCAGCAAAAAGCAAGGTACCCATAACACACTGCACAAATAAAGGTGCCCGCCATGACCAGTCATTTTCCAAGTACGAAAACCCATAATCCACCCAAATGCTGGTGGAGTATCCGACAATATTACCAGTGAATTCTAAGCACGCGTAGAAACCCCGATCAGAGGGCGGAGAGATTTCTGCCTGGTAACAAGGAATAATGGTGGTTAGAAAACCAATGGCTACACCACCAAGTAAGCGGCCACCGCCAAGGACAAAGATATTAGGCGACGTAGCCTGGATTAAACCACCCACAACAAAGATAAAAGAACCATACCGGATGGTTTTGCGGCGACCGATCTTATCGCCGACTTTACCAGCTTCAAACGAGGAGAAAAGAGCGCCAATTTCTAGAATTGCAATCATTGTGCCAATAGCCGCCGGGCTGGGATTCTTATAGTAATTCTTAAAGTAGACATTGGTCAACAATGACGACATTAGGCCCTGTTCGAAGCCAAACAAGAACACTCCAAGAGACACGAAAATCGACGTGAAATTAAGGAGTGCTTTGCCCACTAGAAACGAGTCTTTGACCTGGTGCACCATAGTTAAAGTAGTGATTTGGAGCAATGATTTGGAGTAATGATTTGGAGTATTGATTTGGAGTATTGAGTTGTTAGGGGTCGCGCAATCTATCAATGCCTGCAGGAGAGGTAGGGTGTAGGAGTCTAACCAAAACAGGGAAAATGATCCAAAAGTAAATTTTATTTATACATTATGGTTGTAATTTTTCAATGGTTTGAATTGTTTCTCGAATTGCCTTATTTTATTCCTTTTTCTACCTTGGTTTTAAGGTCCTTCTCCAGGAAGCAACTGTGTGCAGTACTGATTCGCAACCACGGCCAAGTCTCAGTTGCGAAAAGTGAACCCGATAGAAAGAGCTAATTGTTGAAAATCTGGCGAATACAAAGACAGAGAAGAGAGAAAGGGGAGAAAGGAGAAAAGGAGAGAAAGGGGAGAAAGGAGAAAAGGAGAGAAAGGAAAGGAAAAAAGGAGAAAAGGGGAGAAAGGAATTGAAGGAAAGAGGTGACTTACAGTTTGAAGTAGTTGAAGAATTGGGACTGAAGATATGAGAAATCTAAAAACCTATATTATTTGAATTCAAAACTTTTTCTTAAATCCAAAACTAGCTACTTTCATTCAATTTTTGCATTAGATGCTTCAATAGGCCGAAAATGCTGAGAAATTTCGAGCTCAAATCAAAAGGTAAGCTTAAAATTACTCGATTTGGCAAGTACCCGAACCATTTTATATTTTATACTGAATGTTAGGTTCGGTAGAGTGAGGCGACATAGAGCAAAGTGAGTTTTGATTGATGATCCTTACAAAGGTAAAGAGGGGCTATTTATGTCTGAGTGTGACTCATATTGAGTGCAGTGTAAGCGGGGTGAGGGTCCTCACAAGGGCCCAACGAGACTTTGGGTGTGACGTTTAACAATGGAATAACGAGACTTTTGGGTCAAAACCTGGCTGGCTTAGGCCGGTATCGGGTCCCTAACACTGAAAGTTTGGTACAGTATTACTCTTCTTTGGATCGTTGTGGATGTCAAACTGAACTGGCCAGTTTTGGCCAGACACTGGCATGGCAAAATACGTCATGGTAAATTTCAGTTCATTTGGATCTTTTGCACTAGTTGTCCATTTGGATCTTTGAAAGATCTAGATCTACCACTCAAGCGATAAATTTGGGAACTACAAAATCCTCAAATTATGTTCTCTGATTTGTTGGTTCTATAATAAAGTATGAACTTAAAGCTGTTTTTTTTTTTTTCAACAAGCTTACCACAAAATGTATAAAAAGATTTTAAATGCATATTTAAGTAGCCAATTTGAATTAATGGGATCGGCATTGGTGGGGAAGATGGGCTTATATGCATGACAACAAGATCCTATCATAAGCAAAGAAACACAAAAGATTTAACCAAAAGAGAATTGGTCGAAGAAATTTTATTAAGGAAATCCAAACTAACAAATTTATTGATCTACAATTAAAAACTATTGATTAAGGGATTCATTGATTGGGCCAGCACTATACATTAATTGAAGTTGCTTACAATAACAAGGCACCGGCAATAGCAACGGCACCAGCAGCCAAACCGGCTTGAGCGGCACCAGCCTCATAAGAAGACACAGTTGGAACAGGAACAGGAGTGCAGTGAACACCCTCAGAACAAGAGGTCACAGTAACCATGGTAGAGTGGGAGTGCACAACAGTAGTGTTGGCACCAATTCCAGAAGAGGTCACTGGAGTAGTAGTTTGCTTGGAGGAAGGCTTAACGGAAGATGGGGCAACAGAAGATGGAGCAACAGAAGATGGAGCAACAGAAGAAGAAGGCTTAGACCAAGGACCAGCAATGCTCAAGCGAATGGACTGACAACGGGTACTGTCGGCATCGTAGTTCTGCAAGATGTAACCTTCGCCATTGACTAAGCAAGCCCAGAATTCAGTACCCTGGGTACCAAATCTTAACAAACCATCTTCAACTCCAAAATCCTTGGAGTGGTCAGCAGTAGAGACTTTCCAGCCATCATGGCCGAGGAGGACCTCACCTTTCTTTCCTTCAACAGACATGTAACCGGAAGGTTCGGACAAGTGGAAAGTGGCAAATTCGCCACCAATGTTGAATCCTAAAACACCATCGCTGTCAACCTGAACGTTGTAGCTGAAATGTTTGTCGTCTTGTCCAACAAGAGCGAAGGTTTGGTCGGCGGAGACGAGAGCGGCGAGTGAGAGAAGGGCGGTTAAAGCGAACATTGTTGAATAATTGTGAGGAAAAAAGAAGTTTGGGAGGAGGCGATATGGGTCTTTTATAATTTTTTTGACTTCGTTAACGTTGCAACTGACACGCTAAAAATAGCTTGCCGCGCCGGTATATTTCCGGATGCATGCAGTCTCGATTTGGGTATTATTTCAGCCATTTCTGGATATATGCAATGCCAAGAAAAATCACAATTGTTGTTGACCATTGGTGACGATTCAAATATTTAAAAATAGAGTTTAAGTAATGGAGATTATTGACGACAATTCAATATGACATGGGCGTGTGGCCATTTAATATCTTAAGTTTTATTTTTTTTTATTTTTCGTTTGGGGTAAATTATTCTTATTTCGGGTGGCTTAGGCGCTAGCCTTAAGCGAATGCCGAATCCGGTTATTGCTTGATGGATGGAAGGATGAAAGGATGGCTGGTGTGGGGTCAACGTGACGTATGCATATGCGGAATTTCGGTGAAAATCTGATCAATGCTGGATATGCCGCGCTATATGGCAACATTATCATTATTATTGTTTTTTTTCGGTGGCCGCCCTACGCACGATACCTTCACCATTTTTCGCTTGCGCAGTCAGCACGTGGCTTAGCCTGGTTTCTGCACAAGTAGAACGATTTTGCATGCAACGAAAACTGGCTGATACCCATATCGGGAAATATGGATTTTTTTTTTTCTTTTATTTTGGTTGTAAAACCTTGTTTTATTGCATTTTTGTATTTTGACAAGTGTCACACCATAAGTGAAAAGGCAAAACTGTATGTTATTCTTTCGCATGTCACGTTGTGCAATCTCTGTTGATTGCTGCATCTTTTGAAACGATCAGGCAAAAAGCCCGAAAAAAAAAAGACAGCTAAAAGGAGATAAAAAGGAGAATTTGTGAGATTTAGAGCAAAAATAAATGCTGAAAAGGGTTACAAAAATGAAGTAAATTAAGACAGATAATAGATGAAACAGAAGTACAGATCTGAAACAAACCAATCAACATTAAATAAATAACAATCAAAAAAATAAATTGTTGATCTCCTAAAGCCTGGGCTCAACTGGTTGCATAAAATCCCAAGTGTGGAGTCAAAAGTCACCTCCTGCAGCATGCTGGTTGTTTTGAGGCTTGAGTGGCTGGTGCGCGTTTAGACGCAGGAACCGCATGAAAACGCTGTTGCCGCGCGCGGAAAGAATGTAATGCATATGTTATTTTTAGCTCTATGTCATTGTTCTTGTTCGATCCAGGGCTCCAAATTTACTAGTCACACAATGAGATAAATTGTCAGACAATTTTGAGGAATGGGTTATATACAGGTCGCAGCACATTACAATGCTTCCAATATCCAGGATTTCATAGTATACAATACCGTCACTATACAGGATTTTACATCATACAGTACTGTACATGAAATAGTAATCATTACTCACAATACTTTGCAATAGACAATACTTTACAATAGACAATACTTTACAATATACAATACTTTATACAATACAGTCCT
Organism: Metschnikowia hibisci; assembly: GCA_002374725.1. Classification (NCBI taxonomy): domain Eukaryota; kingdom Fungi; phylum Ascomycota; class Pichiomycetes; order Serinales; family Metschnikowiaceae; genus Metschnikowia; species Metschnikowia hibisci. The sequence continues at coordinate 987,599 of NLAP01000003.1, read as the reverse complement.
GTACACTATACATACTTTACAATATACAATCCTGTACACTATACACACTTTACTAAAGAATCCTGTACATTACTCAATACTCTACACTTACAATACTATACTACACTTTGATAGCCAGTACCAAATCTTGATATATTCTGCACCAAGAGATTTCGATCATTTAAGTGAATCACGTGCAGAGTTCTTGATCCGCACACGTACCTTCAAGCAACCTTAAATAGTACAAATCAATTTGGAGAGAAGCGGGGATTGTAAGAAAACAGATGCATATAAGGCTAAAAATATGCTAATGGTGAAAAAGCCCTCCTTTCTCCGCTCGCGAACTTCCTGTGCCTGCACATAGAGCCATGATCCTACACTACTACAATATACTAGTGAAATCCCAGACCTGTTGATCTCTTTTTGATAAATTTATATTTACTTACAGCCCCTATCAGAATCATCAAAAATTCCATTGATTCATTTCACTATATTTGATAACCTGGAGATTAATTTTGGCCATTACAGTGCAATGTCAATTAATCATAGCGCAAATTGTGATCCATTGTTCTCTGCTGCCTTGAGATTAAAGCCCAAAAACAAAGAAAGCAACAAAGCAGATCCACATGCACCATAGATTTTTCAGTAAATGTTTTTGTTGTCCAGAATTCTCCAGAACCCCGTCCCCCGAAAACCTCCTAATTCTCGGGAATCTTCCTGAATGTGCAGGTTGGTCAACGTACAGTAGAATTTGTCTCATATGACTAGAATGGACTTCCTCAAGCCTTCAGCTTTATTCCATGAATATAACATGAAAGAATAAAACCAAGGAGATCTGTGCTACTCATATAAGCCACTGACGTTCAAATTCACCGTCGCATCAGGTAAAGGAGTACCTATCCATCTCAAATCAAAAGACAATATTTTTATCGCACCCTCCTCGATCTAGTGTCATCGACGAGCTCCAATGAATGGGCGAGCCTCCCATCAAATTGGATTTCTTGAGTTGTAACACTGTAACGAATAACCTAAAATCAAATAATCTCTTCAAAAACCTTCTCTCGTTTTCTCATGTTGAACTTCTCCTCGTTACACCAGCAACTATAGTAGTTTTAGCTCACCGGATGTTGCTCAAACGCGAGCTGTTAAGGTGCACATTGATATCCAATCGGTCAGCATCCTCTTCAATTTTCTTCAAGCGGTCATTCTGTGCATTCACCTCCAGACCCATCAACTTGGCGGTCTGTTTCAATTTCTTGGAATAATTGGCGATCTGGTCCAAGTTAGACGCCAATTCCTTCTCCATCTCATCATCCTCCAGATCATTTTCCATCTGGTACCGGCGCGCCTGCTCAAGATGCTTTTCACCTTGATACTTGTTAAACAACTCGGAGTTGGCCGAGTGACCCGTGATTCCCTCCTTGATCCGCTGTTCACTGGCATACATACCTTGACGGTTAGTATCACGAAGATACTTTTCTTGCATTTTATCAGTCTTGAGCTTCTGTTCCTGTTGGCGCAAACGAGACTTTTTGTTGAACGGGTTGCCCGTGGCCGGCACGAAAATGGACCGATTCAACCGCCGCAACTCTTTCACCTTTTCATCAGCGATTTTAGTTTGTGTATCTGCCAATAAAAGATTCTGTTCAGCATTGTAAAGCCGCTCTGACTGCGACCCAAGCATTCCAAGCGTATTAGTTCCAGAAGCTTCTGCTTCCTGAGCCATGCGCAATGTGTTTCTGGTCAGTGCCAACGATTCTTGCTTAGTGAACCGTATATCCTGTTTGATGGCTTCCACTTCCTCTTCCTCGGAATCCACCTGCTCTTGCTGTAAAAAATCATCCACCTCGACGTTCAAATCTTCTTCCGGAAGATCATTGAGATCTAGCTCATCAGGTCTTTGAATGGGTTTTCTGCGGACGGGATTTTGAACCGATGGAATGTCGTTAAGGTCGAGCGTCAGCTCATCATCTCTCACTGTGCCAGAATCAGCCTTTCTGTTGGATGCATCCGCTTTTCGGGTATACGGATCCGAGCTTCTAGCAGAATTACCATTTCTGGCATATGGGTCGGAATTTTTCGATGGATCCGCTCTTCTTGAATAAGTATCTGAGTTTTTGGACGTATCCGCATTTCTTGAATAAGGATTTGAGTTTCTCGATGGATCGTCTCTCCTTGAATAAGGATCTGAGTTTTTGGATGAATTTTCCTTTCTTGAATAAGGATCATCCTTCCTAGCATATGGATTGGCTCCACCGGTTTGGCCTTGCCTGTATGGATCTTGACTGGAGTCTTCTCGTCCACTTGAATTGCCCAGATAAGGATTGCCCAGATTTTGGCCCTGATCCTCACCATAAGGATTTGTGTTTTGCGCCTGATTCATCTGGGCGTAAGGATTAACGGGGGCCATGGCGGGACGCTGTTCCAGACGCTGCTGGGCATACAGCTTAAAAGCACCAAACTTCTCCTGGCGGCCGTTGGTGCTTTTTGTAGTAATTCCCACGCGCTGCATATCTGCCACAATCTCCTCCTCCGTTGGCTCCTTTTTCTTGAACATATTTTTTATCCCCATGTTGTAGAGTTTCTGGTGGGGACGACGCGGGAAGTGTGGATTATGTGCGCGCACTGGATGCAGGTGTTCCAACAGACAGGAATTCGATTATGCTCACCCACACACACCCGTACACCAGCAGTATACGCGAAGAGCATCGGTTTAAAGCATAGACATGGATCTTCTTTTCCTGTCAACGACAGAGCCGCAGTCCAAAAGGCGAAAAATCGTAGTGGTTGAACCTCAAGCTGTCACAACTACTCATCATGCTGAAATCCGTATCGACGGCACCATGACGCCTGTACATGAGTCACAGCAAAAACCACATTCTTATAAAGTTGACGCCATGGAAACTCTGGTTCTGCCTTCTGAATGTCCTTGTGGATATTTGCACGGGCCAGGAGATTATCATTATCATGATATTTCTGCAGTTGGTCTTAGCTCATCAATGATGAGAGGTCCAGACTAATGTACACCAGTGATACAGTGATGAACCACGCCAAAAGAGGATGACCAGACTCGGGAACCGACAGAATTTGGAACCGGGGTTTGAAAATTGGCCAAACAGCAAAAAATGAATACCAGAAACCCTTAAAATTAAATCAGACATTCGACAAATCATATCAGGGATAATGACTCCGAATTTAACCACAGAATTTAGAAACAGACTAGGTTTTAAGAATCATCACATGAGGCCCGATTAAGCAACAGCTTCTGAATTTTCACCAGCATCATCAACAGCATTATAATAGCATTTTCACCAGGATTTCAACAGGTTTTCACCAGGATTTCACCAGGATTTCACCAGGATTTCAACAGGATTTCAACAGGTTCACCGGGATTTAACCAGGATTTAACCAGATTTTCACCATTATTTTTCCATTCTTGGCTGCACCATTGCAGCTTCGAAATTCACTTATCCAGAACTGTTTGAGCAGAAGGACCGTTCCAAAAAAATCCAAAATTTCAATGAATAAAATTTTGGCAATTTTTAATGAATCAAATTTTGGCAATGTTTAATGAATCATATTTTGGCATTGTTTAATGAATCAAATTTTGGCAAGTTCCAATCAATGGATTCTTATCAGTACGTCAAGATCAAGATCCATAATCAGTTATTCAATGCGGCCAGCCAAATAATCCAGACATCATCAATTAGCCCACATTAGTCATGCATTAAACACATTCTTCAGTGCCACACCGAAAACACTGAAACCATATTTCAATCTAGGTGCTTGAATTCTGCATATAACTCCATTTCACGCTTAGTCAGCTCCTTCCTGTAAACTTATATCCTGGCACATAAAACCACGAGAATTGGCGGACTGCAGACAACGCGGTGTGGATTTCGCAGCCACAAATTTTCAACATCCACAGTTCGCAATTTTCAGTGAGCATGGTCCACACCAATATTTCAATATTGAACTCAAATTTCAGGTCATCAATTGTTAATGACGTAAATAGACAAGTTAGAATCAAGACCAGAATTTAATGGATTTTTCCCAATTTGATAAATTCTCCAAATTGTCAATTTGATCCAAAAGTAATCGCCTTTAAACTTGGTAGTGTAATGCATGAGACGCATGAGCTCGAATCACCTAATCAGTGAGGCTACCACCGAAATTAATCCTCTTATAAAAGAGCGTTTGCATCACACTAAAACCAACACGATTCAAAAATGGGATTTCAAAGGAAACTTAAGGAACAGCTTGAGGGAAAAGAAATTGCCGAGATCAATAGAACCAAGATTCGGGTTTATGGATCTGAATCAGATCATTCCTCAGTCAACTCTCACGATAAGAGTAATAATGTCACGGTTGATCATGTATCCATTGACTCTGAAACGCCCTATATTGATCTTTCATTGCACCTCTCGGAAGAAGAGATTCAAAGAAGAGAAAAGTCGTGGTCATTTAGAATCCGCAAGTTTCTCTGGGATGGAACAGGTAAACATCCAAAGGAGCAGAAATATTTGTTGAAATTGGATTTGTTTCTTTTGTCATCGTCAATGTTGGGATATTTCATCAAGACTTTGAATCAAGCCAACGTAACCACTGCTTATGTTAATGGAATGGATGAATACTATGGTATGAACAGCAACCAGTATAATTATCTAGTCACCTTGTGGACCATTGGGTATATCATTGGTCAGATTCCATCCAACCTTATTCTTCATCGGATTTCTGCCCGGTATTATCTTGGTGGACTTGAGTTCATGTGGGCAGTATTGACGTTACTCATGATCACGTGCGAGAAGCTTCCATCTCTTTATGCCGTTCGTTTCTTTCTTGGCTTGCTTGAATCTGGGTATTTTCCTGGAATGGAATATTTGCTTGGAAGCAATTATTCTGCAGCTGAAATATCTACCCGGAGTGCATATTTCGCTGTGGCTGCCAACGCCGCTTCTTTAATTTCTGGTCCTTTGCAGTTGGGATTATTAAAGCGCTTTGAAAATTCCTCCATGCCACCGTTCAAATGGATGTTTGTGTTTGATGCTATCATCTCGTTTCCAATTGCCATTTACACCATGTGTGTAGATCCAAACACTCCTAGCACCACTGATGCTTTTTATTTCACACAACAAGACCGTTTGGTAGGTTTGGAGAGAAGACGCTTGATGGGTGCCCAATTGAATACCAGAGAAAGATACACGCTTTCAAAACTCAAGTCTTTTTTCAGTACTTGGCACGTGTACGTGTTTCCATTCCTCTTTTTGGCATACAATAACGCATGCAGTGCAAATTCACAACCCACTTTCACCACCTGGATGAAGTTGGGATTGAAGCTTTCTCCTGATAAGTATAACACTTATCCGTCAATTTTGACTGGTCTTGGGATTGCAATCACGGTGATTTTGGCTTACTCCCATAACTTTTTAGGTGGCAACAAAAATCATTATTATGTCTTGGGATTTTTCGTGCCTGTGATGTTTGGATGTATCTGTTTAGCTATTTGGGACATTCCACGCGGTTTGCACTGGGCCAGTTATTTCTTGGTCGGAATTCCAACTTCTTTTGGTCAACCATTTATCTTTTCCTGGGTTAACCGCTTATTATTTGAAGATGACATGAAAAGAAATTTCTTGGTCGTCACTACCAACGTTTTGGCATACGTGACTGGAGCATGGGTGCCTATTTTCGTATGGAATACTAGTGACAAGCCAGTGTACCACATTGGTTTCACTTATACCGCTTGCTTGTGTGCTTTTGGTATTGTAATGACTGTTTTGGCTTGGGTTTTGACTGTTAGGGATGAAAAGAGAAAGGACCAGACAAAGCTCACATTGGAGACCAATTCCATAAACAGATAATTGTTAGCACCGAAGGCGGTATTAATCGTAAAGCTGAACAAAGCTAACCAAGCAGTATCAGTTGGCAGTCTCAATGACAAGCGTAGCGAGGCAAGCAACATCCTCGCTTTATAATGGATCAATAATTAGATTTTCAAACCTTATTAGTCAATATCAGGAATCTGAGTCTCAGTAGAGATTAATTGAAGCTGTAGTGATCCAATTTGGCAAATTCTCTAGCCCTGACTCGGTTATTTGTTGTAAGTGACCTCTTCCACTGAACCATTTGTGTCATATCCATTGATTGAAAGGAGTTGAATCATGAGAAAGATTGGGGAAAAATTAACTCTTATTGGGAAAAATACAAATTTGAAGATATGTAAAAATTACAGGAATCCATGGCTTTAAATAGTGCGTTTCGCAACCAGGTGCATGGTCATGCACGCAAATGCACGAAGGTGTTTCAGGTTGAAGACATGGATTATAAAAGGAGAAGGACTCCCCCAAAAATTTATCTATGAGTTTTAAAAATTCTACAAGATTTAGACCAATGCTTCGATTCTCTTTCCATTATAAGTTTTGAAGGATATAAAGCTTTAAGTAGCTTTGAGTCTGCTTTCATCCAAATCTGAAATTTCAGGTCAATTTGAAACAGTCAAAGATGAAAGGAATCTCATACCTTAAGAACAAGGATATTTATTGTTGATCAAAGCGATGATTCTTTCCAGAAATATCATGGGATCGAAATACAAAGTTTTTGCCATCAAATCTGACACCTCCATGTTGTATGAACAATTGATCTAATACAGATTATGCATGAAATGAGCTCAAATGGCCGTGGTAAGGATATCAAGTGGATGTCAGAATGAGCTCTAATTTAACCCAAGAAGAGTCCAGGTGCATTACATGATGTACTATGATTCGTTGATTATGCCGGTATTTTACAAAGTGAGACACTCACTCGATGGCCCATGGGCCGGTGAATATGGGAGTTCTGGAAAGTTACTCCAAGTCCTTGACCTCCTTCACAATTTCGTCAAAGGCCTCTCTGTATTCCTCAACCTTGTCGGCATTCTTCTTGGACTTTCCTCCACCAGGAACAATCATGACACACGAGGTTGGTCTTTTCGTGGCACCTGCAGAACCCAAGTCCTCCTTCGATGGGATGAAGACAAATGGAACAGAGGAATCCTCACAAAGAACAGGAATGTGGGAGATGACGTCAGCGGGAGAAATGTCACCAGCAATCACCACCAAACCCTTCTCACCCTTTCTCAAGGCCTTCACAACCTCCTTGACACCTCTCTTGACGTGCTTAGCCTTGGAGGCCTTTTTGATGGTTTTGAGGGTTTTCTTGTTAAGTTTCTTTGGCGCAAGTGGCTTGGCAAAAGGCAATACAGCGGCCATACGGACGTCATAGTTGTCCTCAGCAGACTCTTCAACCTTGTCTTTTTTTCCCATTTTGCTGCTTGGCTGTGTAGTGGAAAATACCGTGGTAAGTGAGAGGAGTTTTTTTTCGGGATGAGCAGCGTGCACCCGTGCACCAGCCGCGCAGCCATGCTTCGCTCAGTACTACTACCCCAGTGAAATAATTACCGCGAACCTAATCACGGTTCATTCGATTGAATTTATTCCTATACACTCATTTGGTTTACCGATACGGCTTGATATTACTTGAAGCTAATGCATCAGAATATCTATGCATCGTCACCATCTTCAGAGTCAGATTCAGGATCAGCAGGCTTAGCTTTACCATTTGCAGGATCAGACTTGTTGATCATAAAAACCGCATGGAGAACACCAGGCAAGTAGAAAAGGAAGCACAATACAATGTTAACAAAGACAATCTTGAGGTCTCCTGAATACATGTACATTGCTACCGGAGGAAGCAAAACAGCTATTTGTTAGTATACTAGTAGCTTTCCTGGGGGCAAATCAACATACCAACGACGGTGGCGGCGTATCTAACATCGATAGAATCAGTAGTGGACATTTGAGATAGTTAGCAATATTTAGATTTAGCAAGGAATGGTTTCAAAAAATCGGGGATATGCCTGACATTTATAATCGGCGTTTCGTTTACAAAGACAGATCTGTGCATGATCGCAAAGACGCACATTTACAAAACCGGCAGTGGCTGCATATGTGAAACAAACAAGAAATTATGCAATTTCTTTTTCACAGATATAAAAGGCGTAGCCTGCCACAAAGATAAATGACTTTTTTGTAAGGTTTTTACAACATTTGGAATCTCAGTATAGTATTGTTAGAAGAGAGTTAACGGGGTTTTGCTTTTGCCTTCGTTTATGATATCCCTTTCTAGCGACCAGGAGTGATTACGTCAACACTCTAAAAGCTTTGAATTGATGACATTCCCTTGCAGATGGAAGGATTTGCGGTATCAAAATTTATGGCTTCGCTCCAGAATTGCAGCCAAGCTCCAACTTCGCGAAAAGACAATCACAAAATTCATCCTTGCAGACCTGGTATCCACCCCTTCATAAACAAGAACCACCTACACTTGCAACAGCAAATGAATAGAAACAGAAAACGCAGAAACGAGCCGCCCAAAACTAAGCAGATTAATGGAATTCTTATTGATTCAATTCCTTCTGCGAAAGAGCTGCTCGTGGTCGATTCAGCCAAAGTCATCCAGGCACTCGCCAGACTCTCCGCCGCTGAAACACCAGCATGCATCAAGGTGCTTGTAAGCGATAGCGAGGCGTTGTACTTTGAAGGACTTCAGGAGTCGCTTATCAAAGATTTCTCCGTCAGCATGACGATCCTGGCCAGCACAGAATGTCTTGACCGCATCCTTACCATCTATGGGAATTTAGCAGAATGCCTGCGATGCAGTATTTACATTGGGTTTATCCTCAACTCTTCACTCAACAACTTTGCTGGGTCGGAAAATTATACGTTGAAGTCGGCCAACTACCATTTCGATGTGTTGGTGGAGGCGACTGACTTGCAGATTGCATCATTGTTGAAGAAATTCCCTGCAGGGTCTATTGACGTGGGGCCCTACGAAGGGAATTTGAACTTACATGCGGCTCGTGTTTCAGGCGACTTTGGGTCTCTTTTCAACAGCCTAACATTTATCTTTTCTCTGTATCCATACAAGAAGTATGCGTCGGATGAAAATATTAAAGGTTATCCTGTGGTGAGTGTTTATGAGAAGCAATCGAGCTCATTCGATACCAGCTCAAATCATCAAGCGATTCTTGATTTTGTCTACGACAAAAGCTTTATGTCTGGAGCAAGCTGATGAGATGAGACTTTCATTCACTGAATCCCATCAGTGAATGAAGCAGAGAGCAAAAGTACAGAACAGAAACAGTGAATGGAAACAGTGAATGGAAACGGTGAATGAAACAGTGAATGGAAACACAGAATAGAACACTACCACCCACAATTAATCAATTTGACTAGTGGCTTTCTTGATCTCCCTGTCTACTCAGTGGTGTTGATTCCTTTACACAGGTACGTCATTGGGGTACACAAATCATACTAGCGTGAATCAATGAGAGAGTGAGAATCAGTGAGATCTAGTGAGACTCAGTGAGGGAATGCATTTTGAAGCTAGCTCCATAGTGGTTCTACATGGTTTCTCGAGTCAATGGATGTTGGTAGACTACCATTTATACAAGTACTTCAGGATTGCAATTGGACTCTGGATAGTGCCTGCATACCATGCGTCTTAACATGAACAGCTTCTTGATTGACATATTAAAATAATATACTCTTTCTTAGTTGCTTATCTAATAGTTGATTTATTTTCGCTACTTGTAAGGGCATTACTTCCCCGTCGAGAGTCAAGATACAATATCTCAAATCTGATACACTAAAGCTTATACCCTAATGACGTCACTACCCTTTGTCTTTCTCGAGATGGAAGCAACACGATCACCAAGCGACAATGCCAAACCCTGGCCCTTGGACCGGATTCTCACGTGACCAATGATTGGCCCATCCGCCTGTTTCTCAATGCACAAGTTAGCCAAAGCGTCTTCTCCAAAAGATGATCTCGAGTACAAGTTAGCAGCCAAAAAGTGGCACTCTTCGCCAACAATGGCACCTGGAGTCAAGCAATTCATGTTTGTACCGGCCATCAACTCATCCAAATACTCTTTCAATGTAGACATGGAAGATTTAATGGTGATTTTGTTTTCCCACTCAAATTCATTCCACATTTTCCGGAACACGCTTTCGGAGCATGTAGCCGGCTTGATATAGTCCATAATATCCACGTGAACATCGTTTAAAATGACGATGGTGGATTCGTCTGAGTGGCGCCCATCATAAACGATATTTCCAAAAATCACCCCTGTATCAGCCGATGAAACCTTGATGGTTACGGAAATCTTGTGGAATCCATGAGGGCCGATATTGGCCGTTGGAGGCTTGTCCACGACCTTCAAGTCGCCCAAAGTGGAGAATTCCACCGATAAGTTCCTCATGGTGGTGGTGGTTTGGTTAACCAACAACACATCTAAGGTCACATCAAACTGGTGTACCTTGACAAAAGCTTCGGCATAAATGGGGTCAGAAAATCCGGTCAATTGCAAGATTTTGTTTAACTTAGATGACAACTCCTCAGTTCTTGTCGGTTGACTTACGGCCAATTCAGTTTCATCTTCTTCTGCCTTGACACCATCAAGTTGTTCGAATTGCCGGAAAACAATGGCCTCATCAACCTGCTCAGCATTGTTGTGGAAATCTCTAGCCTCTGCGGTTGATTTTTTGAGCTGTTCGGTTTGGATTTGAGCCTTGAAAGCATCTTTAGTGGCATCCAAGAAACTCAGAGTGATCAAGGCAGAATCCTCATCATCGGTCAAGAACTTGATGCAGGCCAAAATACGATCAGCAGAATCTTCGTCAATTTTCTTGGCCACCAACGAAGTCTGACCCACGCGCAAGATGGAAACCATGATCAACAAGGCTTCTGCTTTGAGCGCATTGACGAAGTTCGCCTTGGTTTCAAGTTGTTCTAACCGTAACACGAGCTTCACCAATGTGGATGACAACACTGCTGCAAGGTAAAAGTCTCCAGCTAAAAGCAACTTGCGGATATGGTATAGCTCATCATCTTCGTTGTGATTGTAGGATGATGTCAATGCGTTTTCTGTGGCATAAGTACCATCAGGCAAAACCACTGGCCCGCTCTTTGCAGTTTCCTTTTCATCCTTCTCCTCGACCTTCTGCTCACTGGATAAGATAGGCACTTCACCAATGCTAGAGCGGAGAAATTTCCACAGCTCCTTAACCAGCACCTCATCCTCGGAATACTCTCCCAAAATCCACAAAGCGCCCCGGAATACTTTGCCAGACTTAACATCTGGCAAGCTTTGCACCAATTTGTGGAGAATAGATACCCGTAAATCAGGGAACTTTTCCACCACCTCCTTCACAAAGGTAATGACATCAGAAGCGGCGGACGTGGAGAGATCACCAATGGATTCCAACAAAAGGTCAATGACATTGGTAGCTACTTCTCCAAAATCAATTGCAAGTTGATGAATAGCATTCACCAATAATTGCCTGTACTCGGAATTTTTATCGTCGCTGGCAGCGCTGGACTTTTGCAATTCCTTCTTCAACAATTTGACCACATCCTCGACATTTCTAGATGAAATAAGCGATAAAGATACTTCGAGAGCCTTGCGACGCACGTCAATGTCCTGTGTAGCCAAAACGCCCAAAACGTCCAAGGAAAGACTCTGCAAAAGACCTGGGTGTTTGCGGTTAAGGTCGAAAATGCGGTCCAAAGTGATGATCTTGACATTGTTATCGGGTTCCTTGGCTGCCAACTCCACAAACTTTGAGCCGGCCAAAAGTACCGATTCTGAAGACAGCGACAATACCGTCAACGTGACAGCAGCCTCGTAAACCACCACATCAGAAGAAGTTTCCAAAATGCTGGTAATCAAGTTAGTATATTGAGCCTTAAGAGCAACAGAAACATTGGCATCTTTTCTGATGAATTCCACAAACGCCAATTGTAACAACAGGTCCAAGGTTTCGAGCGAGTGAACATGATCCTCAATATAAGCCAACGAAGCCATACGGTCCAAATCTGCCAAACACACAAAAGCGTTTCTACGGCAAACAGAATCAAACTCTTCTTCCAAGAAAAGCAGAATGGTCTGCGGAGCATCCGGCGCCAAGTGCTCCGCCACCTTATAGATGGAATAGAGCGCAAACACGGCATTTTTCCGAACATAAGCATGGCGATGAAGCAAGCATTGCCGAACGTTAGGAACAAGTGTTTCCAACAATTCAGGCTCTTTCAATTTGCACAAGTAACGCAACGTATTTCCACGGATATACTCGTTGGGGTGCTGTAAATCGTGCTGGATAGCATTGCACACAAGAATCATTTCATGACGCATCTTTCCTTGATCATCATACTTGGGACACACTTCCCAATAGAAGTAGAGCAATTTTTTCAATTCCTTATTGCGAGATGGCATGACAAAACGGATGATGTGCATCAACAACTCGGGCATGGCATCCCCGTTGAGAACGGATGTGATGATCTGTTTCATTGTAGCGATTTTGATATCGTCTTTGGACTTTTCCAAGAGCGATTTCAACTCGCTCACCGACTTTTTGCCGGCCGTGTTGGGCTCATAGATGAGCGAGTACCCTGAATCCATGATGTGTACTTTGTTGAGTGCGTGGACGTGAGGTTTTTTGAACACCGCACGGTCACGTGACCGGTAACATGATTTATACATTTATTATTTAACAAACAATTGGGAATTGAATTGAGTTTATAAGCAATTTGAACTGAAGTATATTGAAGAGCAGAACACTCAGAACCTTGATTAAAGGGCTATTCGTGTGAGTTTGACAGGTTTTGGTTCTCGCACGACCACCATGCGTCCTAAGGTCACGTGACCCAATAATAATGGAAGCAATAGTTTAAATGAAGCGGTTAATTTTCATTTATAATTTTTTTAGTGATATTTCATCATTTTATCGTCATGATTATAAAATGCCCCAATTGCTATTCGCGTTTCTCAATTTATACTTAAATTGAATATTCATGGCTTCAGGTCGCATCATATCATATAGCCCCAACTCCAGACATCAAGCAAGACCAAATCTGAAACAGACGCTTAAAAATTTCTGGCCAGGTTTCATTCCTGGCCACAGATTTTCACTCTGACTTTTAGTCAAATTTTTCTGGCTTCTTCAATCTCTTCTTTTGATCTCTCACTCATTCTCATTCTCCCTCTCCTTCTCTCCTTCTCCTTCTCTCCTTCTCCTTCTCTTTTTCTCCTTCTCCCTCTCCTTCTCCCGTTCTCTTCTCTCTTAATCCGATGATGTATCAGGATTAGCAAGCACGAGACGTGGTCCATCCTCATCATCAGAACTCTCCAAATCACCATTCATATTTGTATAATTATCAGTATCCAAATTTTCATCTGTTTCATCATACTTGTATGCACGATGCTGATAATAAATGTCAACCTTTCTGCTGTCGCTAATACTTCCAACAGACTCCAAAGATCCTGTACTCACACGACGTCCAGAAGCTTTGCTCAGCGGACTGGCTTCGTTGGTAGTGGAAACAGAGACTAGTGTTCCTGCACGCTCCAAGGAATTGGCTCGAGAGCCAAACCCCAAATTTCCCGATGGAGTAGATGACTTAGATGTCACGGGAGTGACTGGTCGCGTTGCCTTTAAAGGGCTAGCAAAGCGTGAAGTATCCATACTGCCTGATTTGGAAGCAGTATCACCAAAACGAGAACTAATGTCACCAAACTTGGAAGCGGCATCATTAAACTTAGAGTTGTTTTCGCCGAAATCGTCCACTTCTGCTGCCAATAAACGCGGCTGAAGATGTCCATGTTTTAACTCCACACCACTTGATTTGGCCCCCCGTGATCCCGAAGAGAGAACATTGGCTCGATTATACCGCAGACTAGATAATTGTGCCATTACCCGCTTATCCACGGGTTGAATTCCAATTGGCAACTTCCATTTCCCGGGGCCGGTCTCGTTATATGAAGTACCAGAGTTTCGCCGGATTGTATCCACGTATTTGGAATGTTCACCTTCTCCTGGCCGTAAATTAAAAGTCATTTTAAGTGTGGCAAGATTCACGTGCTTGTTGGAAGTGGAACTGAGAATAGAGCTGGTCGACAGCATGCGTTTGTGGAATTTGGGAGTATTGGAAGATTGATCTGAATAACGCTGTGCCAGCGCCATGGTTTTCTGGCTTCCGTGCCGGAACGGCGCCTGTGTATTGTAGCTAGAAGAATCAAATTGATCCAATGCTTGAATACCTTGACCTAAAGACTGCATTTCTGCATCAAGAGATTCTGGAGCAACATACGCTCTTGCAGGACTGGGTGACATGAAAATAGGCTCAGCATCACTGCTGTGACTGTCACTTCGAGATTGTTGGCTAGATTGAAGTTGCTCAGTAGAGGGAAACTCGGGGGATTGGAATCGATTTGGAGATTGTGACTGATTTGGAGATTGTAACTGATCAGTAGATTGGAAACGATCAGTAGATAGAAACCGGTCACCAGACTGTAACTGGTCAGTAGATTGAAATTGCCTTTTTGGTTGAATCAGGTTCGTGGCTCGAACTTGTTTCGTCGAGCCAGATTGGCCACGTTCATTTTGAAATCGTTCAGTGGGTTGAGTTTTTCCACTGCTGGCAATACTTTCTTTTTCACTGTAAGAATAAAGATCTTGCCAACTTTTGCTTAGGTTACCGGCGAAACCTCGAGAATTAGTTTCACCATTGTAATTTGCTGAAAACGGATCAAGCATCGAAACTGAGCTGCCGTAATTGTAGCCATCAATAACACTGAGCGCATTGTCATGATCTTCATTTATATCTGATTCGACAGCTTTCTCTGAAAAGACTCGCATGTTTGATAAATCATTGTATTGCAGAGAATTTGCAGGAGAACTTGAGCCATCGTTAAGACCATCGTTAAGACCATCATTAAAACCATTGGAATTGTTTTCATTAAACTCAAAAGAATTGTCATCATTTGCATTCATTTTCGAATCTACCGAAGGAGACTTAATAAGGTCATTGGAAGGAGACGGCATAAGACTGGATGCTCTACTTGGAGATCCTTGTACCAGAGATACAGTTTGTATACCGGACAGAGGCCCCAAAAGGTCATGTGACGGTGACGGAAAGCCCGGACTTTTCGAGTTAACTGTTCTAATAACATTCCTGCTTGTAGGTCTGGGTGTTCGAGGCATCAAAACATTGGTAGTGTCCATTTGGTCGGTTAGATTCCGATCTGGAAACCGCAGTGAGTGAAGCTGATAAAGTGGAGATTTGTCTGGACCAAAAGACTCGTCTTTATGGCGGGAAATGTCAAAATCTTTAGGGGATTTGCGGATTTGAAGTGGATTCACATGCTCCGGCAGATAGGACCGCCGTTGTGCTGTGGATGTAAGTTCTAGATTTGGCGATCCCATCATCTGGTCAATTTCCTGCTCCAAAGTGCCAATTATATCACCAAGTCCATCTTTATGCCCGCTTTTGCTTGCTGATTCAGGCGTCAAAACACCGGATCCTCTGGAATAAGTTTCATTTCTGTCTGCCCTGTCATCGCCTCTAAAACCACCAATATTGCCGATTTCGGCGCCATTTTTGGATATGTTACTGGTTTCATCTGGATCTGGAGGTGGTTGCCGCCTAGAGAGTCGCGGGCTAGAAATTCGGTCTGGTTTGTCATCTGCTTTGGATGCTGAACTAGAAGCATTGAGTTGTGGATGAGAAAGCGGTTTGGACTGCAGAAAAGACGGTTTTTTCTCTAGCCGATTATGGGCATCGGTGGAGTTAAATATAGACGAGATTCTTACGCCAAAGCGGTGGGGCTTTTTCTCCTTGGACATGACGCTGGTGTTGTTGGGGGAAATCTGTGCGTATAGAGCGGGTCACGCGCGTGTTGTCACGTGATGAGCTATTTAGCGAGTTTATATAATTTGGTTATATGAAATACAATTGGTAAGAAATGCTTTGTAGGTTGAGCTTAAATTAGATGGTCTTTAATTTACTACGTGAAAATCTTAAGACTTACAGTGTGCAGTAGATCTGCAGTCTTTATTTCAGTGTACTACACATTATGCAGTATGCAACCGCTCATTTCCGAGGATATTATTCTAACACTACACACAGGAATATTGATGGGGTAATTACATTGGAAATGATTGGGAGTACTATTGAGAGTCTATTAATGAAAAAAACGTCAATTTTTCTGGCCAATTTTTCCGGTTTGAATGACCCCTCTAAATAGGTCGGAACTGCACATAGACCCCGGAACTCGGGCTGTTACGTGCATCCCCGGAGATCAATGTGCCGGATCTTAATAGCAAGTATCTCTTCCCATTTCCTCTGCCCTTCCAAATTAAGTCAACTGTCTTCAGAATTCCTTATCTTACCTCTCAGTGACAAAGGCAAAGTAAATTCACAAATAAAATAATGGTATTATCGTACTGCATCTAAAGGTTTAACATGTGACTTCGATCACGTGTTTTTCATATGATTACGCGCACGTGACTTCGCTTTCAACGAAAGTCTCAGCGCAGCGCATAGTTTCTTCACCAAATGGTTAAACCAAAAGGAGCACCCAACAAAGCAGTCAAAGGCAAGACGACTAAAACGGCTAAAGTGCAGGAGCCTCCTAGAGACACCTCCATCAAAATTGCCGCCAACGCCGACCTCTACAAGAAAGCAGGCCATGTGGCAAACATTGCCATTGCCAAAGTGAGAGCCGCTTCAGTTGAAGGAGCCAAAATCTTCGATTTGTGTGAACTCGGAGATAATACCATTTTGGAGGAACTTCAGGGAGAAGAAGAAAAGCTCAATTCGGGAATTGCCTTCCCCACATGTGTTAACCCTAACAACATTCCAGCTCATTACTCGCCAGAGGGAGAAAATGAAAAGAGCAATGTGGAATTACAAAAGGGGGATGTGGTTAATATAATGCTTGGAGCACAAATTGACGGATTCCCCGCCATCGTGGCAGAAACCTTGATTGTTGGTGAGAACAAGGAGACCCCCGAATCCGGCAAGAACGCCGATTTACTTCACGCTACTTGGAACGCCAGCGAAGCTGCTATCCGTCAATTGAAAGTAGGTGGCAAAAATTGGGATATTACGCGAGTTGTGGATGCCGTGGCCAAGGATTTCGAAGTTCTGGCCGTGCAGTCGATGTTATCACATAACATGGACCGTAACGTGATTTATGGACCAAAGGAGATTATTATCAATCCTGCTAAGGAACACAAAAGTTCTATGGATACCCATAAGTTTGCTGACCATGAGGTGTACGGCTTGGATATCTTAGTGTCTACTTCTACTGAGGGTAAGGTCAAGAGATCCAACTTTAGCACTACCATCTACAAGTTGACAGGGATTAGCCACGATATGAAGTTGAAGACATCACAGGAAGCCTTGAAAGAATTTAAGGAAAAAATCAAGGGTCCTTTTCCTGCCAATGTGAAGAACTTCCAGGACCCAAGAAGAACACGTCTCGGTTTGATCATGTGCTCTAAGCACAATGTGACTTTGGCCTATGATATTATGGAGGGAAAGACTACTGATCGTATTGCTCAGTTCTTCACTACTGTGGCTATTACTCCCGATGGTCTTGTCAAATATACTAACCCATCATTTGATGGTTCCTTATACACCACTGATAAAAAGGTGCAGGACGAGGAGTTGGCCAAGGAGATTGCCACACCATTGTAAGGACATAGTATTGGCCTTCCGGTATATAATCACCATGGTGGAACCGCATGATCTAACTATGAATATGAAAGAACGATATTGTTTTTAAGTACTTAAGGGCTATATACACGCCACAATCATGGTTAAATTCTTCGCAGGTAGTAGCCCCGAAACGACCGCCATGCAAGACGCCATTCTTTATGCTGCAACTTCTTGGAAAATATGTCGAAATCGTATCTTTCTAGCCGCTCCAAGTACAATGCTGTCGGATACGCCACCATAAACGGAGTAAATACCACATCAGGCAATCCTTGCCGCCATTTTCGACTATTTGACAAAAGTAATCCATCTCTAGGACGCAGAGATACAAGATTTGCCACGGAGGTACGGGTTTCTTGCAACTTGGCCCGCGCCGAGAGTAAATGGTCATTTGCAGCCACAGCAGTATCAAAAATAACATTTTTTAACTTATCATAATCTCCTGCATCCTGTTCTTGATTCCCACACATCCGTAAAAGAGTTTCCTGCAGAAGCCCATGTTTTGTCATGACATCAATTGGCAAAGTATTAAGGTTCTTTTGAGCGTAGTACTGCGTACCTAAAATCATGGAACCTAAGGCACTGGCCTGGCCAATATGGGCAGCAATTTCTGTAATTTTGCCTTGAAGTTCTTGCAGAAGCTCCAACATATGAATCACCGATGGTGAGATTTGTGGCAGAAGCAATGCCGCTTGTGTAGCGTAGTTCATCTGAGAGTATGTGCCTTCACCATAAGCACCAATAGCGTCGATGGAAGAAAATTGCTGCTTTTCCAAGAAATCTCGCCTTGTCTGGAGGTACTGATGGAAGTAGGCAATGTCCAAGTTGATTCCATTTCTGAGAGCATCCCGAAGAAGAAATACCGTGGGCTCTCCAATATCTGAAGATGAATCCAGGAACGCTTTTTCAAGCATATCACTCCAAAATTTGAGTTTCATGGCTGCTGTGGATACTCGTGCATGCTGGGCCATCTGCAGTCCGTCGCTGATCTTGTTAACCTCTAAAGCAAATGCCCGAATGGCTAAGTAGGCATTTCTGGCTGGTTCGGGCACATACTGCGCTAGGAGATAGGCCAGCCGGTCATTTTTCTCGAGATTAGCACTTACATTTTCGGCACTGTTAAATA
This sequence comes from Metschnikowia hibisci, assembly GCA_002374725.1. Classification (NCBI taxonomy): domain Eukaryota; kingdom Fungi; phylum Ascomycota; class Pichiomycetes; order Serinales; family Metschnikowiaceae; genus Metschnikowia; species Metschnikowia hibisci. The sequence goes on along the minus strand of NLAP01000003.1, from coordinate 968,896 downwards.
GCTGTTGCTGGTACAGTAGGCGCCGAGTGCTGATTCGTGTTAATTGGCGACAGAACATGAAGAATAGTAAAGCGAGGGCGATGTTTTTGATGGGGAAACACCCGTACACCCACACAGAGATCCAATAGAGAACATAGTAGGGATCAACGGAAGAGATCATGGCAGAGAGCGGAGAAGATGATAGGAATTGGAAAATTGGTTGGGAGTCTTAGAGGAGAGCCCATGGTTTTGAACAGAAGGTTGGAGCTGGAAGTATTGTTTAAGTGAGCACGTGCTTTTGCACGTGTTTCGCACGTGACATCAAACCCATCGCACCATCACGACTACACAGCAGCATGCACATCGAATCACTAAATCCACGCGTGTACTTTGACATCGAAATAGCCAGCAAGCCCATCGGGCGTGTTGTGTTTGAGTTGTATCAAGACAAAGCGCCAGTGGCGGTATCCAACTTTCTTGAGCTTCTCCCTCAATACAAAAACACCTACTTTCATCGCATCATCAAGAACTTCATGATTCAGGGCGGAGACATTACATACGCCCAAGCAGATAAATATAATGATAGTGAAGTTGGGTCGGGAGGGCATCCTCAAAATACGACGTTTGGCAACGAAAATACCGAACTGGAAGAATTGGCCAACTCATCTTTTATTTTGTGTATGGCAAATCTGGGCACAGCCGACTCCAACGGTGCCCAATTTTTTATTACGCTTTCTTCAAGTCCACATCTTCATGGGAAACATACGGTTTTTGGGCGGGTAACGCACGGAAAGGCTGTAGTTCGTGAAGTGGAGAGGGTTAAAACCACTGCCGAAAACGTGCCTGTGCAGGAGGAGCTTCCGGTAATTTCTGCCAGTGGAACTTGGGAAGATGGTGAGAAAACTCCGGTATATATTGCCAGCTACAGCACTGTAGGCGGTGATATATACGAGGAATACCCCGATGATGACGTCAATATCCTTAAAAATAGTGATGATACAGCAGCGGTTTCTCGTTCGGTATATAAGGCAGCACTGGCAATCAAGGAAAGTGGCGGGATTCTTTATAAAAATGGCAATTTGCAGGAAAGCTTCTTTAAATACCGCAAGTGTTTGCGGTACGTGATGGAGTATATGCCGGACGCCGACCAGGAGCCTGAAAACTATCGCATATACACTGAACTTAAGAAAAAAACCTATATGAATCTCTCGTTGGTTTGCCTCAAGATGCAGGACCTTCCCAAGTGTGTCGACTACTGCACATATCTCTTGGATATGGAACTTCTGGTGGCCGAGAAGGCCAAAACTCTCTACCGCTTGGGCAAGTGCATGGCACGTGACAAGAAATATCATGAAGCGGTAACCATATTTACCACTGCTCGAGAGCTCTCCGCCGACCCTGCCATTGTGCAGGACTTGGCCAAAGCAGAGGCGCTGCTTCAGCGATTGAAGGACCAGGAAAAGGCTCGATACGCCAAGTTTTTCCAGTGAATATTGAAGAGGTTACTCATAGGTTACTCAAGGCGGACATATAAGGTTATTTTGGAAGGGTCACAGGGAGTGTGGTGTGGCAATTTCGATTGGAAAGCCACATATATTATCAGTAGAGCATTTTAATTGGAAGTAGCTGGCTAGAATTAAGATCTAGTATCGTTTGTATTCATAAGGAGATTCAGCAATTTTAATTGGCTCTATTCATGTAATTTTGGTCTCTTACTTTGGCATTAGAACAAACCGGTGGCGGTTTCCACGTGACCGGGCGAAGATCCGGGGTCTATGTGCAGTTCTGACCTATTGAGAAGGGTCGTTCAAACCGGCAAAAAACTGAAAAAAAATTGCTATTTCTTGGTCGCTTGCTTATATTTGTGTAATATGAATCTGCTGCCAGGTGAAGAACTCCGCAGCAGTTATGTGGCGTGTTGGAGTTGATGTACCCTCGGAAATCTGGTCACGTGACCCGCCATTAGTACTGAAAGTTTAAGATTAACACAAGTGTTGGCAAAGAATGTTTTTATGCAATTATCGCGACTTCCAGCCATTTAGGAAAGGTGAACCAATTATATTTTTCATAGTTTGTGGTGATGGTAATTTTGCAACCGATTAGGTGCAGGATGCAAGATGTATAAAATAATACAAATCATTAACGCAGATCAAGAACCAGGCTAAAATCCCCGCCATTGCCCTAAAAGAGAAGAATGAGGGTCAAAAAGAATAATGAATCCAAGAAAATAGCAAATCCCTTTTTTTTGGTAGAGTTCATCATCCGTGGCAACCATAGCGGTGCACGGGTCTTTGGAGCGCGTATCATCTCCACAACCTTATGGATTCGAATCACCAGTTGCGTCAAGCCCAACGCGATTTCAATGAGTTATCAGTGGATGATAAACTCAGTCGTCTCAATGAGCTTGTTCAACAATCGCAAGTTTACTCGCAGATCATCTTGGAGAATATGATGGAGAAAGCAATGGAGAAGAAACGCGCTCAAGCAAATCAGGAAACTCCCAACGATGAAGAAAGTGGTGGAGAGAAAGAAGAAGATCAAGAGATAGAAAAGATCAAGGACAATGATAAAATCTGTTTGAGTCAACGAAAGAAGAGAAGAAATCAAGCATCTCAAAATGATTCTAATCATACCAATCACCCGATTATTATTTCTGATTCAGAGTCTGACATGGAAATGGTTCAGGTTCGTCGTTCAGGTCGTCACTCTAAAAATGAACCTGAAACACAGGTGAAACGCAGAAAAAAGCATAAGAATGATGAAAGAAGCCAACGAAGAGAGAGAATGAGACAAAGGCGCAAAGAGCTGCAAAAGGAAGAGCAGAAAATTCAGGCAACTAAATCTTATGCTCTGGAAAGTACCAAAAATACAAAAAAGGCACTTGAAAATGCTCAAACCGCTCATAATCAACAGCAACCGGTGCTTGTTTCTGGATGCACTATGAAGGATTATCAGCTTGATGGATTAGAGTGGCTTGTGACACTTTATGAAAATGGGCTCAATGGTATTTTGGCTGATGAAATGGGGTTGGGTAAAACCCTTCAGTGTATTTCTCTTTTTGCTCACTTGATCGGGCATGGAATTCGGGGGCCATATCTTGTGGTTGTTCCACTTTCGACCGCCAATAATTGGGCGGCAGAATTTGCCCGTTTTGCCCCTGATATCAATGTTTTACAATTCACTGGAGACAAACAGCAACGACAAGCTGTGTCATTGAAATCCAAGAAAGTCAATGTGGTGATTACCACATACGAGCTTTTTCTTAAGGATTTCAGGCGTTTCGTGAGTATATCGTGGAAATATTTGGTGGTGGACGAAGGACATCGGCTCAAGAACTTTCAGTCGGTACTCATGCAAACCCTTAAGAAGTTAAAGGTGGGGAATCGGCTTCTTCTCACCGGTACACCATTGCAGAACAATTTAAAGGAACTTTGGTCGCTACTTAACTTCATTCTTCCGGATATCTTCCATGATTTAAAACTTTTTGAACTGTGGTTTGATTTGGATGATTTTTTGGCCGGCACTCAATATTCTACAGAAGAAGAACAGACTGCCGTCAAGAAAAAAGTGCAGGAGGACTTGGTACGGAATTTGCACGTGATTCTTAAGCCGTTTATGCTTCGGCGCCTCAAGTCTACGGTGATTAAGGACTTGCCGCCTAAAAAGGAGTATATTTTATTTATTCCAATGACTCCATTGCAGCGTCTTTTCACGCAAGCAACAATGGACCTGAAGTTATACGAGACGGTGGTGGAAGCACACATGAAGGAGCTGCTTATATACAGTCGGCCTGAAATGTATTCTACGGACAAAGATATGGAGCTCATAGATTTGGAGCTTCAAAGTACAGAACCGGAAATGGGAAAGAAACGAGTCCGAATGACTCGTTATAACGATGATGAATTGCGTTTTTTCCTGGATGTGGAAATCATCGATAAAAGGGTCAAGGATACAGATACAGAGTATACAGGAAGTTTGACCCGAAGTGAGAGACACAAATTATTAAAGAAACACATGCAGGAGGATGAAGAAGGAGGTTTCAAGAACAAAGAAAATAATGATGGTCAACCTGAACAAATCAACCATCTCCAAGTCTCCAAAACTCAAGAGAGTCCAGAAACAAAGAATGTTGATCATATATCAGACCATGATACATCAAATGGAAATGATGTTAAAAAGGAGGAAGAAAGTATTTTCAAAAAAGCTTCAGAGATGAATGGAAATCAACCACAGGAGCCTGAAAAGATTGAAACCTCGGAAACAACCCAGAAGCAGAGCGTATACGAGTCTAAAGATGAAGACACTGAAGACGAATATACTGGATTAAAGAATGAAGAAGACTCGATCCAGGAAGACTCAATTTCAGAAGAAGAACTCACTGATATTCAACCAGAAGTGATTGAGATTTCCGATAGGGAAATGGATCAGCAAGAGCAAAATCAAGCTCGAATTAAAAGCCGTTTAGTTTCAGTCCAAAGAGAAACTCGACAACTTGCACTTAGAAACACCGGCATGCAACTCCGGAATATTTGTGGGTCTCACTACCTCTACTATTACCCATTTGAGAACTCAGGTAGTGATGAAGAAATGCAACAAAAAGAAAGAATGTTTTTGCAAAAAGTGGTGGAGCATAGTGGCAAGTTTCAAATGCTTCAAAAGCTTTTGAGCCGTCTACTCGACAATGACCATAAAGTGCTCATATTCTCACAATTTACACGGATCTTGGACCTCATCAGTATAATGCTTGGCACACAGAACATTCCTCACAGCATGCTTGATGGAAGGATGGCGAACGAGGCCAGAAATTTGGAGATTGATGATTTTAAGAAAATTGGTAAGGGAGCTAGCAAAGTTTTTTTGCTAACAACAAGAGCAGGTGGTCTTGGACTTAATTTGGTGGAAGCAGATACAGTGATTCTTTTTGATAATGATTGGAATCCTCAAATGGATTTACAGGCCATTGGTCGAGTCCACCGGATCGGGCAGACCAAACCGGTGAAAGTGATACGATTTGTTGTTCGAGATTCTGTGGAAGAAATCATTATTCTTCGCAGTTTTGGGAAACGTGCGCTTGAAAAGATGGTGATACAGCTGAATAAGTTTCAAATTGCAGAAAAACTTCGGGCTGAAAACATCGACATGCAGGAGATGGACATCTCGCAAACCATTCTTGAGTTTCAGAAAGCGTTGACACCAAAACAAGAAAATAAAGGGGAGAATATATCAACCATGAATCAAATTCTTTTGGGAAAAGTTGATAGTCATGTTGCGGACTTTTCTGATGCTGTGATTACTGAGATCTTGGATCGAAGCCCGGAATGTTATACACGAGAATCACAAGATTTTGAGAATATGACAACAATCGAGACAATTGAATCGTGAGATGATTTTTGAAGGAGATGGGGAAAAAATTACTGAGTTAATTAAATTCGTGGACACTCAACTTGAAATTATGAACAGGCGTGAAGAAAGACATTACAGCTGCAGATACTGCCCAATCGGGAAACAAAAAAGAAACAAAGATTGAGTTTATGAAAAGATCCAATTAAGCAAGTGCAAATTAATCAGAGACTGAACAAATTGCAAGATTGAAGAGATCAAATGAAAGAGATCAAATTAAGGACAAACGAAACCCAAAATGTTTCTTTATTTGAGATGAAATTACCCTATTCATTCATCAAACTTTTCATTCATCAAACATACCCAATCGGGTTAAATCCGGTTCCAAAAAGACAATAACTTGAGCTGTATCAACATGCAAGTTATGCTGCTTTTGCGTTGTGTACCTGATAGGTATAAAAGAGAGGTAATGCGCTCGATTAATGCATTACAATAAAATCTAGGAAAAGAACGGCTAGCTCATTTCATTGCTAATTTTCTTGCTTGACTTTGAGCTTTTTATCTTCAGATTTGAAAAACTCTCAAAATCTGCAAAAATTCCAAAAAAATTTCCCCAGATTTGTGTCGTGCACATACCAATTCCAAAAGCTTATCGCAGTCTACCCCAGATTACAATAACACCCATACAACATGAAGGTTCCTCTACTTCTAGCCACAGTTTGTGCAATTCCTCCATTTTTCCAGCTTCCAATTCAATTAAAAGATGTTTTGTCAATTGGAGACGAAAGCATAAGCAATTTTGACCAGAAAAAGGAGAAAGATCATAATCTCAAGCATAATCTAGACCCAAACCTCAAACAAACAAGTTTCAACCTCGAAAATGATTTCAAAGATAATTTTGATGGTTCTTCTGAAACTTTTACCGAATGGACATTGAAACAATCTCGGTATTCGTTCAACCAAATTCTTCAGAATATCGGTGGTCTGGATACTTTGCCGTCAATTCCTAAAGGAGTTATTTTGGCGTCACCCCTGAAATCAGATCCAGATTATTTCTATAATTGGGTTCGAGATTCTGCTCTTACAATTCGACTGTTGATTTATGAAATGAAGGATTCTGCTGATTTAAGCCTTAAAAATGTCGTGGAGCATTATATCCAGGTCAATTACCATTTACAGCGGTTACGCAACCGAAGCGGTGCTTTTGAAGACCGTAATGGTTTGGGTGAGCCCAAGTTCAATGCCGATATGTCCGTATTTGAAGGTATATGGGGCCGACCTCAATCGGATGGTCCTGCACTTCGTGTACTGACAATTGCCAATTACATGAATTTTTTGAAACAAATAGACCTGGATTTTGGCCCACATCTAAATGGACTGTTTGTCTATCTGCAGGTACTACGCCCTGATCTCGAGTACGTTTTAAGTCATTGGCCAGTTCCACTGTTTGACCTTTGGGAGGAAGTAAATGGTATGCACTTTTTCACGATACTTGTGCAATTAAGAGCGGTTGGTGATGGAGTGATTTTGGCCGAAGAGTTTGGTGATATTTCCTTTTCTAGCCAATTGAAACAAGTTTATGGCGAAATCCTCAACTATATCCAATCTGCAGGTTTCATTGGCCCTCTTCATATTGTGGAAACTCCGCTATTTTTGGAAAGAAGTGGTCTTGATACTGCCAGTCTTTTGGCGTCTCTTCATGCCCATAATATGGACTTTGGAGGTACGGATCTGGTCCCCTATGATGTGGACGATGCTCACGTGCTCAATACTATTGCATCCTTGGTTCTCATCATGAAACGCTTATACCCGATCAATGCAGGACCGGGGGTGGCGTTGGGTCGTTACCCTGAGGATGTTTATGATGGTCATGGGACTTCCGAGGGTAATCCATGGTTCATATGTACTGCATCTTCGGCCGAAGTGCTCTATAAGATGGTGTATAAGAAACGGACGGAAAAGGCTGATATTGATACGGAAAATTTGCAACCTTTTATGAAAATGTTGGGCTTGGAATTATTGCCTATTCTTCGCCATGGCACGACCGAATGGGTTCAGTTTTTGAACTCGTCTTTGGTCATGGCAGACTCGTTTATACACAGGATTCGCTTGCATATCAATGAGGAAGGCCACATGCTGGAGCAGTTCAACAAGTATACGGGATTTATGCAGGGAGCACGTGATTTGACATGGTCTTACTCGTCATTTTATAATTGCATCCGATGGCGGCAGGCAGCAATTACCTGTGATTGAGTCTCGAGCTTGAGTCACGTGAGAGTATTCACGTGATCGTCGACACGTGATCTTCGACACGTGAATACAGGTGTACGGGTGCATGATTATCTATACGCGGCCATTGATCCCTTAATACTCCTCATGTCGACTTTGGTGGGTGCTGTATTCCTTCTTCACGCGGCTTACTCGTCGTATGAGCATCACCAACTTCTCTCTACGGGCGTGCCTCGTGATATAATTCTCGAGCTTCTCGTGGGCCTCATTTTGATCAATTTTGGCGCCATCAAAGCAAATGCTCCTAGGCTCTCGCTTTCTAGCAACGATACCGTGGCACCATTGAAGAAATACTTGCGTCCGATTGATACCAGTAAGGCCACGGTGGCCATGCGTGATGTGGGTTATTCTGAACATGAGTTTTTGGAGACTCGGGTGGATTTCTTAGATATCCGGGCCAAACGGGCCGAGCACCTTTCCACAGTGAAATGCTGAAACAAATGAAAATTGGTGGAAATTTATCTATTTCCTCTATTTTTACCATTTGAGTCTATAATGAACATCATTGGAAGTCACGTGCTCATGGTTAAAATCTAAGCATTTCGGCCAGGCTCATTATCTAAACTTAAATGCTATAGTTAATTGGAAATCTGTGATTAATGTTATTTGGATATCAGTGATTAATATTCCCTAAAGATTGTTCTTTAATATTATTATCTTTTATGACCCTATAATTAAACCCGTGCACCGGGTAACAAGATATCTACAATCTTAAACGATCTATAACCTTACCTAAAGCCATTAATAAATTATGATTTATTGGATCTTCTTTTCAGCCTTAGCTTTCATAGTCTGTTCCCTCAGCTGCTTACCCTTAGGCCCAGCCTCTGTATCCAAGAAAAAGTCCCACCATCTGAAACTAGATGAGTAAGAGCCCACAAAATAATGATGATGTTCATCATGATGGTCAGCTCCGGCCCAGAACGGAAGAAAGTGGTGCAATGATAAAGGAAACTCGTAACCAGAGTGAGCATCGACGGCCTGGAACAATCTCAAGCAAATCCAAAGCGAAATAGTGAAAAGGTGCAAATCTTGCGTGAAATAGCACCAAATCATAGGAAGTCCAACGGTTCCAATACCCAATAAAGCCACCTCTGCAGGGTGAGCGTATTCAGCCGCCAATCCAAAAGGAGCAGCGTAACGATGATGCTGCTTATGGATATATTTGTAAAAAGCACCGTAGTGCAAGCCACGATGGAGCCAGTAATGCCAAGCATCTTCCATGATGAAGAAAATAGCCAACTGAAACAAGATCTTCTTCAAAGATGGAAATGGAAGGTCAAAGGACATGCCGATTTTGGCCGAGATTGGATGGAAAAACCAAATGGGGAACGCTTCCACCATAAAATGCGACGTCAACACAGACTTAAGACACTCCCACTGCTCCTGGTTGCTTGGAACCTTGGAATCTTGAATCTTATATTTCTTAAAGTAAGGAATGCGGTCAATGATGGCCCAGGGAATGCACCGCCCAAAATACATGAATTCATGCATTAAGAAGAAGAATAACCCAGTAGCAAAAATATCATTATCCATCCAGTAGTAGTAAGCACCCCAGACTTTTTCCAAAGGGCTGAGAGTGGTTAATGTGTCGAAGTTTTTGTATGCATCGGCAAACGTGGTGCCGTTGGCAAACCCGGAGTAATCGTGATAAACCGCACTATAGTTAGTAGAAATTCATGGGATGAAGAATTGGGTTTTGTATCTCATTGAAGTCTCCATTGAGACCTCAACTGGGACCTTAGCTGGGATCCATTGGGAGTTTGTGATCTCCATTAAGTATCTGAGATTTTTTCAAGAAACTGTTGGTGATGAAAGTGGCGTCGACGTTATTCTATGGTATTTCAATGCCGTTTTGACAATTTTCTTTGCTTCCAATTTTTCCTGTAGATTCAGATATCTCGCCTCGATGAATCTGATTCTTGTACTTGACAATCCTTCCCAATTTGGTGTGTTTGACATACCTGACCATAACGAGTAGTTTAAAAGCGAGTGATGAGAAGCCGCAGTTATATATCGCTCGTTTATCCGCGCAGAGAAAAGTCGCAAAAGAAACGACGCGCGTGTTCTCGTATAGGATAAACGAGGACTTCCGCCTTAATTCGCATATCCACAGATGACCTCCGTACACCACCCACAGAGGACCTCTGTACACTCGTGCCCGTACACTCACACGGTATACCACACTCACACGGTATACCACACCTCATACATCCGTACACCAAGTTAGTTGGTCCTTTAATCCCTGCATCCAATCGGCCCAGCAAAAAGTCACCATGTCGCCTAATTCCATAACGTTGAACGGCTTAATCGGCATTTTCATAATTGGAACCGAACCCGAAGATTTGGGCTGAAAAAATTCACGAAGAGTCGGAGAAAGCTGTAGAATTCCGCGCGTGCATAAACATTCCCAATGAGGTGTGAATCCCGACACTTCCTGCACTCCGCACGTCACCTGCATGCCCTATTTATTATCAAAAGAACTAATTTCTTTCCCATCGCACACTTCTTATCTCTTCTTACAACTGAATAAATCTCGGCACAGAGTCTCATATTGTAATCCATTTCCCTTATTCATATCCTGTCTTGTGTACAGTCCCTCTGATAGAGTCTTGCTAACTTCAGCAAAATGTCAGACGCATCCACTGATTCCTTGGACGACTCCAAGAATTATCACGAACCACAACTTTTGCACGATGATTCTCAACAAGAAGGATATCTCAGAAGCATATACCGGACACTCTCTGGAGCCTCCACTGCTAGGAGAATGAACACCTGTACCTCTGATGCTCTAAGTGTCAGGAATATTTATGGCGATATGGACAACAACGATATTGAGTTGGTAAGGTCACGCTCAAGGTCAGTTATTCTTGATTCTTTGCAAAATAGAGTCCAACGTTCGCTCTCCACTCAAGATGCTGAAAAAGCAGATATGATATCAGGAAAATCAGAGACTCTGGGCGTCCATGAAGAACTTCCTGGAGATTTTGTTCCCACTAAAGATCAAGGAGAAGAGTTTAAGGATGTGGATCCAGAGCTTGTTACTTGGGATGGGCCAGACGACCCTAGTAACCCTCGGAATTGGTCTCGGAAACAAAAGCTTTGGCAGACAGCAATCGTGTCTATTTACACTTTGATATCGCCAATGTCTTCATCCATATTATCACCAGCCATGCCAGAAATCTCTGCTAGTTTGGGAATTAAAAAGACTGTTATTGAATCACTTTGTGTTTCCATTATGGTGTTAGCATGGGCGCTAGGGCCATTGATTATTGCGCCATTATCGGAATCTGATCGTGTGGGAAGAATGCCTGTCCTTAATACTTCCATTTGGATCACTGCTCTTTTTAACTTATGTTGTGGCTTTGTCAAAACTCCTGCTCAACTTTGTGTACTTCGGTTTCTTGGAGGTTTAGGAGGCTGTGCTCCTTTAAACGTGGGTGCAGGAACTTTGGCCGACTTATGGTCCGATGAGCAAAGACAATTGGCTCTTTCCGTATACTCATTGGGTCCAACTTTGGGTCCTGTTCTTGCTCCTGTCATCAGTAGTTTCGTTGTTACTGGAACATCTTGGCACTGGTGCTTCTATGTCCTTGCCATCTTCAACTTTTTTGTTGCTGTTGTTGGTGCTGTATGTTTCCGTGAAACATATGCTCCTCGTATTTTGAAGAAAAAGGCTATCGCTTTAAGAAAGCAAACGGGCAATGAAAACTTGCATACCATTTATGAAATTGCTGATGGTGAATCTTTTGCCAGTAAGCTTGCCACCACGGTTCTGAGACCCATTTTGCTTTTGACTGGACATCCCATGGTTTTTGGGCTCGGATCATTTATGGCTTTCGTGTACGGTTTCATGTACTTGATGATTGTGACATTTCCCACCGTCTATAAGAAGAGTTATGGTATGTCTACCAATATTGCCGGGCTCATGTACCTTCCTTTAGGAATTGGGTTTTTCTTAGGTACGATTTTCTTCCAGTATGCAATCGCTTATACTTATAAGTCACTTACTCGCAAGAATGGTGGGGTACCAAAACCGGAGTTCAGATTGCCATGGCTATGTTCATGTGGAGTGGGAATTCCTTGTGGTCTTATTCTTTATGGATGGTCTGCACAGAATAAAATCCACTGGATGGCTCCAGCTATGGGGCTGGCTATATTTGGCTTTTTCGTGGTGGCAATGTTCCAGTGCGTTCAGCTTTATCTCATTGATATGAATAATCGTTTTGCAGCTTCTTCGGTTGCAGCAGCTGCTGTATTCAGATCGTTGTTTGGATTCCTGTTTCCACTTTTTGCTCCTGCAATGTATGCCAAGCTTGACTATGGCTGGGGAAACACGCTATGTGCACTTTTGGCATTAGCATTGGGAGTTCCATTCCCCTTGTTTTGTCTCTTTTATGGTGAAAAGTTAAGGCTTTGGGCTAATGCGCGTTTTGAAAGGCGCCAGGCCAAGAAGGATGCCAAGAACTTGGAAAAACTCCAGTTGAAAGAGGAGAAGAAACTGGAGAAGGTTGCTGTGGCTCAATAAGGTATGACCATAATCCACCATTTATAACCACCATTTGAAATCACTTTTTGAGGCAATTCTAGTACCATTTCGAATCACTATTATAATTCCCATTCCAAACCATCATTGGTAGTTGACCCATTTGCTGGCTGCTGAAGCACCTATCTGCAAAATGTCTTGCAGCTATTACCTTGCAGGCCGGAAAAACGTTGTTGCGGAACTGTGTGCAGGATAATCCGTATTGAAGGATGTGGCCGACCACGCATAATCCACCTCAGGTTGCTTTTTTAGCTTGTCATACTTCTTAATAAATTTCGTATCCATTATACCAATTAGGGTAATTCAACGTTGATGGATCACGTGAAACCGATAAATGGTTAGCAAACCGCATTAATTTTTGGACATGCAGACCATCTCATGGCACAGTCTTGCGATGACGTAGAATCGCACATTCTGCAGTCGTGCCCTGTATAGCAGCGCTAAAATGACATGACCTTGGTAATTGAGCGTCAAAAGATCCGTCAATTTCTCAGCATCGGAATGAGCAAAATGATCTTGCACATTATCTGTAACCGGAGTTCTCGGAGAATTCAAGAAATACCCAGGAGTATGTGTGTCCAAATATTATGGACGTTGATGTGTCGCGAAGAGTGACCGAAGAACAGTAATGGTACCAATTGGCTTTTGACAGAATCAGCAAACGAAGTGTCAACAAACAGCTTGGATACTTGGGTTTGAGATGTACAGATTTTTAGATGGACACATAGACCTTGAGGTGGACACTTAGACCGAGATGGCCAGTCCCAATGAAATTCCCATACCAATGCCACCGTCTTGGACCTGCACAAAAGCAAAGCAGCGAGCGGTTTTGGACAGGACATCAAAATGAGCATTTTGACGTAATGTTGTCCTGCACAATTCGTCGCACGCGCACGCGCAAGCCAACACTTCTGCCGCGCCTCCCGCCAACAGTATGATAGCCACGCAGCTGCGTCTCGTTTCTTTTTCAAGTGCAAAGGTTTCTTTTGTTATGCACCAGCTCGCGCAAGCACTCCGAAAAAAGGTCTGCGGCTTCAGCGGCTTCAGCGGGTTCCCCTCAATTTACCACCAGTCACGCCCTGAATTCAGCTTGCCCCACAAAGCCGGAATAGCCGCAAATTGGCCTATTTAGAAAAGAATCCCGGTAAACATTGTCGGGGACGCCGCCTTTAAGTATGTCTGCGTTTGTGTCCACGTTTCATACTTGAAACAATAAGCACCCCCTTTGGGCACCCCCTGAATTGCAACAATAATAAAAGCGCAATTTCACTTCATCAAGATTTTCGGAATCCCCTACATTCTACAACAGCTCTCCATAATCGGGCGGTGAAATTGGCTAGTGGTAGCCAATGACAGAAAGTCAATCTAGTTTCTTTTTCTGTCCTGCACCTACGTGAGCCACGGGCGTTTCTCCGTCTAGGATTTTTTTTTTTTTTTTATTGGCTATGTTTACGCGCCGTGGGATGAATTGCTTTTTTCTTTTCTTATCCAAGATGCATCACCACATCATGCTGCATCCACGCAGAATATATATAGCCGCCCTCCCGCCCCCCCTAAATTACTAGCTTTTTTTTAAACCAAAGACTATTTATAAACATCAATAATTATGAACTTTTCCTACGAGAACGTTGTCCCTAACTTCAGATTGGACGGAAGATTGGCCGTTATTACCGGAGGTTCCGGTGGTATGAGTTCTGTCCTTTCCAGAGCTCTTTTGGCTCAGGGTGCTGATGTTGCCCTTGTGGACATAAACTTGGAGAGAACCACTGCCGCCGCCAAGGAAGTCCTTGCATGGGGTCAAGAAACCTTGAAGGGTGCTCATGAATCTCCTGTTGGCAAGGTTTCTGCATGGTCCTGTAATATTGGTGACAGTGAACACGTGGACTCCACTTTTGCTGAAATTAACGAGCACCACGGTAAGATTGCTGACTTGTTGATCAACACTGCCGGTTACGCTGAGAACTTTCCAGCTGAGCAATATCCTGCCACCAATGCTGAGGGAATCATGAGAGTCAATGCTCTCGGTGCATTCTACGTTGCCCAATCATTTGCCCGTGCTTTGATTCAAGCCAACTTGAAGGGTTCCATTATTTTGGTCGGTTCTATGTCCGGAACCATTGTTAATGACCCTCAACCTCAATGCATGTACAACATGTCCAAGGCTGGTGTCATCCACTTGGTCAGATCGTTGGCTTGCGAGTGGGCCAAATACAACATCAGAGTTAACACTTTGTCTCCAGGATACATTCTTACTCCATTGACCAGAAACGTCATTGCTGGTCACTCTGAAATGAAGGACACTTGGGAGAGCAAGATCCCAATGCATAGAATGGCTGACCCTAAGGAGTTTGTTGGTTCTGTGTTGTACTTGGCTTCCGAGACTGCATCTTCTTACACCACTGGTCATAACTTGGTTGTTGACGGAGGTTACGAATGTTGGTAAATTATGAATCATGATACTGGTCACGGTACAGCCGTTTATAGACTATGCCAGAATATAAATTATAGAAGAAATGATTGTAGATACTTATTAATATTTTATATGAATGGGAGTATATAGGATCCTAAAGAAGGGAAGAAATGGGCAGGTTAAGTATTAAAAGAAAGATCTATGACCAGAACTTACTATGTCCGCAATCCGCTTGATAATGTTATCGGTTGGTGAGAAGGGCAGTCCGGCATATAAAGAGATAATCCTGCATATACGTAAATGAGTCTTCTTTCCACTTATGCATTATGATTGGCAACGAAAATAGAGATAATGATTTCACATATTGTAGAATTCTTCATAAGTCATTTTCTTCGCGAGTAGAAAGTAATGGTGTTTCAGAAAGTCCTAAAACATCCGAGGAACTTCACTATTCTCAGTATCTGAAGTATCCTCAGGATTAAAATGGTTCAATTTAAATGAAGTTCGATTGAAATTCATAGCAGGAATGATATCGCGAAGATTTTTAGTCCTTGAATCCAAATTAAGAAAATTATCCAATCATAAGGAGATTCTTAAATTTCACGCATCATCAAGACCGACCAAAAATCCCAAATTTCACCATATTTCTTTCTTATTCCACTCTAGAACTTTCCCACACTTTCATCAAAGAATCTTTAAAACAAGCCACGTTGTAATCCACAATAGCCAACAACTCATCCATATTTCCAATTTGTACATCCTCGTCATCATTCCTTATTAACGCCACAAGCGCCAAGCCTCGAATCATTTGCTTCAAATATACCACCAGACCATTGGAAAGATGTGAAACCGATTTCATATCGTCTTTATGAGTATCTCTTTCGGTATCCACATATAAATCATCCAAATCAATAGAAATATCAATGAATTCGGCACATACCTCATACGTTTGAATATCCACAGGTGAAGAATCAGTGGCCACATAAATCTTGGAATTGACATCAAATAAAAAGACCTTATCAATGGAAGAATGAGCCACTAAATTATCCAACATATTTTCCAACGAAGGTAATTCCGGTACAAGTTTCTGAACGATTCGAGAAAAAGCCTCATAAATAGAATGATCGAATATAGAGGTGAGGTAAAAAGAAACTTGTACACCTTCCAAACCCAAGTCCAAGAGCTCGTCTCCTGTACGCTGCATAATATCCCTTTGGGCATCAATCCGGTAATCTTCCAGAAGACCATCGATTTTATGAATTAGGACCTCGATATGAATTCTAGGATTGGCCTTATATGCAAACTCAATGATTGTCAGAAGGTTTGTAAGAGCATTAAGGTATTCATCCTGCAGGTCGATCACGTATACCAAAGCACCAACACTTGAAAAAAGTCGTTCACTATCATAAGAAGGTTCAAAATAGTTGAGTTGGCCGGGTAACTCCATCACAGCCAAATCAATAAGTGATGAAAATTGCTCCGTTGTAGGTTTAGATGTAGATTCAAGGTAAAGTGTATCTAGTGGCTGCATATTGTGAAACACCACTTTGCATATTGACAGCTTGCCACTACGGCGAAGTCCCATGAGAAGAATTGCTGCATTTTCGCCCATTTTTGGTGAACCGTTGTTTTGGCAGTTTTGGTGGGAAATGGTTGATGGTTAAAGGTTGGTGGTTGGTTTGGTGATTTGTCTTACTTATCGCGCGCGACTAGGTGCAGGATACTTCACTTATATCGCAAGTCAAATACAATACTAAAATAGTAATGATTATGATATTGAGGGATTATTTTAATTTCGATGCGTAAAAGTTTAGTCACGTGATCTAAAAGAAGAATTTAAACCCGTACCTCTTACCAGTACCTCTCACCCGTACCTCCGCTCCTTATCCATCCACCAATGCTGATGTTTACCCAGCACCGTTTCTTAACCATACTCTTTTATCCTTTATCGAGGAGAACCGGCTCGGGGAGAATCGTGCCCACTCTCAGACTATGAGACTGCATATACTGCCATGCCTTACAAGCATAAATTAAATCATACAGGAATCATATTTATAAAGAAATCATATATGAATCATATTCATACAGAACATTTAAAACCCCATACATCTCAACTTAATCCCATGAAATGTCTTCAATTACATGCATTAAAGAGTTGCGACTGCATCTACTCTCACACCTGTACACAGCCTCAATAGTCTCTCTATTATTGCAACAATTCCGTAATACACCCAAAAAAACAAGTCTAATTTAGTACTTGATAAACATTGATTAGCTTCTGCTTTAGGAAAGTGAAAACAAAACTACATGATCTCTCACCACATTACTCAATATGACCCAAAGTCACTTGACTAACATTCATCGAATGATAAAGAATATTTTCACTAAATATGCCCATACTAAAAGTATTTTCACTTACTATGCCCAAACTAAAAGCAAATTTTCTAGCGGTATTTTCAAATCATCCATGACTAGTTGAAGTATAAATAACTCTCTTCGCGTCCTGCACACAGCACGGGGCCTTAAGCTCCATCAATTTTCCTATTAACGTAAAAACATCTTCATCTCAATATGTTCTGCCGTCTCTATAATCGTACTGCCATAACTACCACATGCAGCAGCCTGCGTAAGAGAATGTTCTCTTCGGGGCCAGAGACTATATACACGTACAGTGCCATCATTTGCAGCTACTGTAACAGATGTTTCATCTGGTGCCACCAGAGCACTTAGAGCTCGAAGCGGTTCACGTGATCGAGCCTCGGCCACAGGTGTTTTACCTGGATATGGATATACTGCAGCAATAAGGGTATCTTCCGTCTCCAGGTACCCAAAAGTCACTAAAATTTGCTTAAAATGAGAACTCCAAAATACAGAAGTAATTTGCCTCTTTGTATGTATTTTTTCAAGCACTTTTCCGGATCCGGTGTGCCAAAATCTCAAGTTTCGATCATTACTACCTCCACCAGTAGCTAAAAGACCCGGAGCCCATGGACAATACAGGATTCCTTTAACTGCTGAAGTATGAGGAAGTTTGCATTTAATGTAAGGTTTTCGAAGGTTTTTAATATCCCAAACCATAGCAAGATTTTCGTTGGCTCCAGCCGCCACCTCTGTGCAGGTCGCGTTGAGAGCAAATCCTAATGTTAGTTTAATATGTATGGAAAATGGGCAGTTGGAGTGCATAGACAAAACCAAAAAAAGTAAAAAAAAAACAAAACAAGAAAAAGGCAAAAAAAAAAAAAAAAAGGGGGGGGGGGGGATTTGGAACATACCGCAAATTTGTTGAGTTAGCCCATGTAAACGGGATATCATATCCAAGGATGCAGGCTCGGTGAACTGCATAATAGCAATGGTTCCACAGGAATCGCCCACTAAAAAATGTATTCCATCTGGAAACCACTCAATCGTGCAGATAGGCGACGAACAAACACGCGTGATGCATAATCTGGTATTGTTAATTGAGTAAATGGAAAGAAGACCATCTATCGAAGCAACTGCAAAGTGGCCCTGCAGAGAGCACAGAATACACAGTATCAGCAGCGAGCGATCTGACAACATTGCAATATCCTGCACAATCCCAGAGCCGTTCCACCAATAAGCTTTCAGATCTATTGCAATGGCAATTGACTTTTTCATTGGTGACCAAGATACCAAATTAAAGTAGAAATTATTGACAAGATTATAGGCCACAAGATATTGAAGCTCGGTCAATTCAGCCGGTTTTTGCGTTTTGACAGATGACGTTGCAATATGCTTGGGTAATTTCAAGGCCCAAGAATCCAGAGTTAAATTTTTTAATATTGTATGGGAGTGACTGCGTTGAGATGTTGCATGTAAAGTAGACCTTCTTACGCCGCAGGGGTGGTGACATGATGCATCCAGTGCGTCTGCATTTGCAGCCACGCGCATCGAAAGTGCACTACTTTCTGCGGCCGCGACACCCTCATACTTTATTAGCAGAGGACTCATCAACTGGGTTTTCTCACTTTCTTCGCCAAAACCCCATCTCAGTTTTGGCTTCCATACAGAGTCATATCGAAGCACATGCGGCTGAAGCTTTAAAGCTGCCGAAAGCTCATTTTCATGATAAACTGCAAAATCAGGAGAGCCAATTTGGTCAGATGTTGATACGATAAATGGTAGATCGAAAAAACTTGGCAACTGGGTAGTTGAATTTTCCTTCCCACCTAAAAACAAAGACGCCACGTGACAATCATTAGTACTGGGAAGAATCCGATCGTCGTTGCAAAACATGTAGCGATTAAAGAGCAAGAAATTAACTTCAGCAACTATAAAACTTGTAGATTAAGATGCTCAAGCCGGTAAAATTATTGATTATTCAAACTTTCTTTAGCTGGTGAAAGTGATAGCGTGGAATACCAAACCAATCTTCACTAAATCAGGATAAATGGAGAATTTTGATGGTATGAGGAATTTGAGCAACTTGATGATATTTAGGTAAAAAATCACCGAAGTTCTGATAGTAATTTTGAAAGTCTGATAGGAATTTTGAAAATATATTAGTAATTCTGAAGTTTTAGGGTTTATAAAGTTTGATAGTAATTTTGAGTAACTAGCCAATCCGAAGATAAGACTTTGAAATCCCAATAGCTAATTGTATTTCCGCTTAAATTGTATACTAAATGCCGCTTTGTGCAATTGATACTCTGGACCTGCATAAACACAATAAATCCTGCATATAGACACATTCTGGCTCACTCTCACTCGCTCACGAACACACACCCACCGCGTTCAATCGCCCTCAACATCCATGCCCTCATGGACCTCCTCGTGCCTTTCTTGGCAATCTCCGCCACAATCGCTCAAAAGGTGCACCTGCATATAACTCTCCCCTTTATTGATGAGCAGTTTCATCTTCGCCAATGTGCAGTCTTCTGCACCCATAACTTTTCATCATGGGACCCAAAAATTACCACTCCACCAGGATTGTACGTGCTTGGTACAATTTACTCCCACGTCCTCCGTGTGATTGGTCTTGCTCATCCTTGTGGTTTCACTGCATTAAGACTGCTTAATTTTGCGGGTGGTGTTCCTGTGCTATATGCAGTCCTCAGTCTTTTACCCTTTAGCCATCGAACTAAAGTGAATATTCTCAGTCTCCCGCTATTATTCACATACAATTTCTTGTTTTACACTGACATTTGGTCAACTGTTTTTGTGGTGGCAGCCTTAGTGCTGGTCTTACGCTGGCCAAATATCAAGGGTACTGCATCTAGTGGCATCCTCGGTTTTTTAAGTCTCTGGTTCCGGCAAACAAACATTGTATGGCTTGGTTTTGTGGCTATTGTATACGTGGATACTCTTCGTCGGAAAAAGCAAAACATTTCTACCACCGGTAACTTTTTCGGGGATATTACCGCATTTGTCGCTACGGCCGCGGCTCACTGGTGCCTGCTTCTTCCTTTTGCCGCCAACGGACTTGGTTTTGTGGTTTTCCTAATATGGAATGGTGGCATTACTTTTGGTGATAAGGAGAATCATCAGCTCAGCTTGCACATTGTGCAGGTCTTTTATTGTGTGGTGTTCATGACATTCTTCACCATCCCAATTTGGCTCTCCCCACAAATCATCTCAAATTATGCTCAATTCTGTGGTATTACCTTTACGCCGAAAATTCGGGTTCGGCCTCTCCGAGTTTTTGCCCTTTTGGGCACTTACGCCGCAATTGCTTTCCTAATCCGGAACTTCTCCGTGGTTCATCCCTTTCTTCTTGCTGATAACAGACACTACACGTTTTATATTTATCGGCGGCTTTTGAGTAAACCTTGGTCAATTTACTTGGTCACACCTATTTACCATATCTGCACGTGGCTTGTGGCCTGTCTTCTATGCAGGACTCGCTTTCGGTGGCTGCTTTCGTCGCTTACTGTTATTGCTTTCTTTGCATGCATAATAGCAACTCTAGTACCATCGCCACTCTTTGAGCCGCGCTACTTCATTATACCTTTAGTGATGTTCCGGATTTTCATTGTTCCTGCAGACAACGCCACCCGCCGCATATTGGCCGAGTTTACGTGGTACACCTCTATCAACGTCATTTTTTTCGTCATCTTTTTCAATTATGAATTCACATGGTTTTCGCAGGAAGGAGTTCAGCGAATCATATGGTGATGGAAAATGCTATGAATCATTGGGTTCCTGTGCATCTTTTTTTTCTTCTTCAATCTCTTCACAATTTGATAATGGAAATCAACCACCAAAATCTTCCCGATTTGAATGGGTCAAAAAAACTCCGGAATTGTTGATCTTCGAAACTGCTGAATTAATGACATTTTCTTTGAAGTTGCCAGCATCAGATGTTCTAAGTTGGCCTGTACACATAGTAAAGGCCATCCAATGTAAATTTCCCACTAAACAAACAGACTTTTTTCGGAAGTTTGTAGATGATAATTTGAATAATCATCAAAAAAGCTGAAATTGTCACAAATTGTCACAAATTGTCACCAATTCATCAGGAATTAGATGCCGTTAGAGCCCGCTCCTCAGACGCAAGATCAATCTTGTTCAAATTCTTTGCAATAAGCGAATCAGTATTGTTCCCAACAGATGGAATATGATAAGAATGACGGTCGGCCAATTGCGTTAGAAGAGCCTTTGTTTCGGGCTTTTCGGCCTCTTCGTGCGTCATGGACTGTACCCAGCGCTCAATCACTCGATCCCTAAGAATATCAAGGTATGGAGATTCTTTCTTGGTCACGTGATCCACATAAACGAGCTCTATATCGACTCCACTGATCATATCTTCATCATCACTCGAACTGCGAAGATCCCAGTTTCCCTTTTCAAGGTCATTGGCGAAAAGGAGAAGAAAATCGCCAAAATTGTCAGCTATCCGAAACTTAGTATCAAAATCCCGCCCAAAAAGAATCACTTGCCCGGAAATAGCATTGGGAATATCTTTCCCATCGGGAGTTCCCGGAGATAAATCGATTCCGATATAGTTTCCGGCGCCATCCGTAATCATAGGAATCCACATGGAATGGGCGTATATAGAAAGAATTGATCCGGGAGGAATGCAATTTTGCTCGGGAAAACGCCGTTTTGGGCGTTTGAACCCAGCTGCTGTTCCCAAATCTCCCGCCGCTTTTGGGTGCCGAAGAATACCCAAATCTCCATCCAAATCTGGGCCGACTGCCTCTGTTGAAGATTCTTTAACTCCTTTAGCGGATTCTTCTTCATCTGGAAGTATTTTTCCGTTCGTGGCATTAGGTACAGCAGCCCCCTCTATAATGGACCGATGCACATTGCGCCAACTTTCAGTCAGCACCGCCACTTCATCAATGGGCAAGAGCCGAAGCCCAAAAACCAACCCACATGCACCATTATCATTATAAGTGTTTTGGCCGTCGGTGAGGCGGAAAAATTCACTGACAGAAGCAGGAAATGTGCAACCAAGATCTTTTTCCAATTCATTAATATCAGAATCTGTGCAAGCAGCCAGTAACGAATTATTGAGATCTTCCAGATGATTGTGAAGCCATTTTTTAATATGGCGCCATGCAAGACGAGTTTCATGAATGCCTTCATTTTCCGCCAGGACTCTTGTAAGTGAAACAGACGAGTCGTTGGCGTTGCTAGCGCCTAGAAGGGAAGTTCGAGCATCGGGTTTGTTGAGTCGATTGAAGGACTTGCGAGAGTCAAAATCGGAGTATTTGTCTGTGGCACTGAGAGAATAGAAAAACTCTCTGATTTGTTTGGAGATGGCCATAAAGAGATTTGTTGTGGAGTAGGTGAATATGCAGCGCGTCTTAGGCAGCACCCGTGCACCAGAATTTAACTAAGGCGACACGGTACTGCACCCGTACACCAAATTTAACAATGGCAACACAGTGTTGCACCCGTACACCAGAAATTAACACTGGCCACACCCGTACATCACACTCTAACACCATCACACATTCTACATATATACCCCGGGCATGAAGTGTTGGGTCTATAGGCAAGACAAAACACGATAAACCGGGAAATTTATCTGGAAAGGCCAAAACTAACAATCGTAAAAAGAAAAAAGGGCACTCCTATGGTTGGCCCGCAGGAATCTCCAGCAGACCCAGAAGTACCCGAGGGGGCATGCAACGGCTCTGGTAGCAAATAAGAATAGCCAGAACGGTAACCCCTATTTTCCACCGACAAAGTCACGAACCGTGCACTGGGTGTTTCATTTTAGCATAATTCGTTGGTAATCAAATTGATAGGGTTTGAAAGGGTGCGATGGAGGCTCTTTATATTTTTTCGCAGGGCGGGTAAGTGTGGTGCACGGGTTTTTGGATGGGAAGATATGAAACTCGGCATGAAAATGTCAAGGGTGGAATAATGTGATATTTGAGCAATGGATCAGACATTTTGGGGAGGGGCTTAACATAGCGGCAGCAAATTGAAGTTTTGAAAAGCACTAAACGGCGTTTGAAAGCACTGGAAAGCATTGGAAACACTGGAAACAGTGTAAACCTTTGGAAACACTGGAAACCTTTGGAAACCACTGAAAAGCAATGCCATCAAAACATTAATTATCAACAATTCACAATGGTTAATCAAGGAGTCAAGTATAAATCATGGACCAAAATCAAGAAAGGAGTAATGAAACAATTGATACTTGTTGTTATCAATATACCCTGGAGGAGTAAATCTGAGCATGACAAATTTCAAGAGTTTTATTCATCAAGCTGTTTCCTTAATATCAATAGAAACACAAAAAACATGTTGGGATATTCACCAAATTCCAAAGGAAAAAAAGGGGGCTGCAAAATTCGAGGGGGCGCGGGCAGTATTTATATTGGCCGTCAAAATTGCAGCCATGCGCTCCACGCCGCCCCTGAAAATATATAAAGCCCACGCTTTCCTCTTTACATTTTTTCCAAACGAGAATTTCACAAAGTGGATTAAAATTTTAGGATCATCCTGTGAAGGTTTTTGAAAAATGGTTGGAGATGAAAATGGAAATGAGGCAGAATTATCAGACGAAAAGTCCCTAGTCATTGGAGAGTTATAAAATAATGGATTCAATTATTCAATGGGACAATTTACGGCCAATTCTAATTTTTAATGTTTTACAGAAGATCGTTGATTATCGAAAAAATCATGATATCAATGAATGTCCGTGATACCAGTGTACGTCCATGAACTTTGATAAAGTCCATATACATCGATAAAGTCCATATACATCGATAAAGTCCATAATATCAATAGTGGGGATTTTTTCAATGGTATTTGCCAACTTCATCTCCATTAAATCACTTCCTCCTTCTGAAAATGAAGTAAACATTACATTGATTTACTACGCATTGAAAGATTCGCCATTTCAAGAAGGTCTGCAAATGTTCTCTTAGCTTTTCTAATGAGGTCAAGTGAATCCAAAAGCACATCATGAAAAATTGGGCTTTGATCGAGCAATCTTGGACAAATGAGTCTCCATCGAGCAGTTTTGAACAGATTAGGTTTCCATTGAACAGTTCTTGGTTTCATATTAGCAAGTGACACCAGAGATGGGTCATATTGATCTTGTTTTGGCCGCTTATTACTCACAACCCCAAAAAGCTCCTATTTTACAGCCCCTGAATTACCATTGACTTTCAGGCTATTCCCATACCAGTGAACATTCACATACCATTGACCATCCCCATACCAACGACCATCATATCTATGACGTCTTACTAATTGTGAATGGTATACTCCAATGGACCCTGCAGAAGAATAAACCAAAATCGAAGAGACCCGCGCCCACGTGACTTTGCTTTGTTCTTTGCTACATTAGGCCACCCCTCTTTCCACGCACAGCAAACCATGAGTGAATTCTCACGTGCTGTATACAGCGCCTGCACCGCAGTCTTTATTGCTTCGGATTGATCCACAACTTTTCACCCACTTCCAACATGGCCTTCCTCTCCAAGCTCAGATTTTACGTCGTGACCCTTGTGGCCTTTTACTCCGTTTACTTGTTCTCTTACAAGTGCCACCAAAAGACGCTTTTGGAGCACTTAACCCACCCTGATGCCGGCAAATTCTTAAATCATCCATTCGCCGCCCAACACGATCAATTGTGTGATGCTTTGAACACGGGTCATAGCTATGTTAGCCCTTACGTCAACCAAGTGGTTTCTTATTTGGACAAACATGTGCACTCTCACCCTACTTTCAAAAAGTACCAAGTCGGCACCCATTTGGACAATTCCAAGTCGTTTTACACCAAAAATGTGGCACCTTTAGTGCACAAGGTTTGGCAATACGTGGAGATTGCCGAGTACCATATTGCTGTTAAATTATCGGAATTGACTGGTCATGCTCAACACCACTATAAGGAAACTGTTGTTCCTATGGCTGGCGACTTGCTGAACACCATTGCCGAGCAGTTGAAGAACACCGTGGTACCAAAGGCTAACGAAATTAAGGATCAGGTTGTTGACTCTGTTGCTGATTCTTACAATAACTTGCCTAATGCTGAGGATGTCAAGAAATCTATTGGTAACAACATTCCAAGTGCTGACGAGGTCAAGAAGTCTGCAGGTAACGCCCAACAGGTTGTTGCGGAGCAATACGAGGCCGTCAAGGGGTCTGTTGAGTCGCTTGCTGACCAAGTTAAGGCCAAGGTCGAGTAGTTGATGGAATGGCTGTTTACTATTATTCCTGGCTCTTACTCCAAGTGTCTG
Organism: Metschnikowia hibisci; assembly: GCA_002374725.1. Classification (NCBI taxonomy): domain Eukaryota; kingdom Fungi; phylum Ascomycota; class Pichiomycetes; order Serinales; family Metschnikowiaceae; genus Metschnikowia; species Metschnikowia hibisci. Next base: position 943,668 of record NLAP01000003.1, on the reverse strand, counting down.
GTTTATCTGAGGTGTTTATGTGTATCTACGGCACCTGAGGTGTTTATTTTAGATAAATTCAAAGCATCTGGCTCTGACTTTTAAATTACGTATAGCTCATTGATGCTTGTGTTTTGTAGAATTGATTGGATTGTTAATGGATACTGGTTGCTTATATGCAGTACCATTTCATCCCCCCACTAAATTGAAAACCATTAGTTTTTTTGATCACGAAAGAAAATTATCTTAGTAATGAAGTCACGTGGTACGTAATTCATTAAGGCATTAGTACATAACTTGTAAAATTGTCAGATTTGCTTCGTATCTACTGCTCGCGACTGCACACAAACCACCTCTACTATGCCGTACTATAATACTATTTCATTAGATCTGTTTAGATTAATCAATATACTCTCTACTTCGAAAGATTTAAGAGCTGGCAAATATGGCTAGTGAATTAGGCCTCCTGCATCTACTCCGATTAATTTCCTGCTTCTTTTTCATCTCCTGCTTCTTTTCCTTCTCCTGCTTCTTTTCCTTCTCCTGCTTCTCTTTCTTCTCCTGCTTCTTTTTCTCTTTCTTCTCCTGCTTCCTTTTCTCCTTCTTTTTCTCCTTCTTTTTCTCCTTCTTTTTCTTCTTCTCCTTCTCCTTCTGTTTCTCTTCCCTCTGACTTCTTCCCCAAACTTGACTCCTTCTCTCCAAAATTCCTTTCTATGCCAGAATCAAGATCATCCACCAGGAAATTCCCTGAACTAGAGACATTTTCTTCAACGTCACCTTCATCAATTTCACTTTCCTCCTTTAGAAGTTTGTTTGCAAATTCCTCCTCTTGCGCTTTAGCAGCTCTCTCCTCCTCTAATTTCTTTATCTGCATATTCAAACCCTCCCGCTGCTGATATGCAACATTAGCCTTGGCACGCATCAATTTCATGTACTCATCATTGTCTTTCAACAAAAAAATCACGTGAAAATTCATTTTTTGGATGAAAGAAGCCCACTTTTCAAGTCCCTGCGGAACAGTGGCTTGTGGATTGAGTCGGTATGTTTCAGCTTCGCTGAATATTTTATCCCTTAATTTGAAAATCGACTCTTTGATGCTATGGAACTCTTTCCAAGCATCCCAACTCCATTTATCTTCAAATTCTGAATCCATCTGTAATGCTTGAAGCAATACTGCGAGTCGAGCATTGAAATCCGAAATCACTGTATCTGCAAAAGATTCAAGAACATCAACTGTAATTTGAGCCACCTCAAAATACTCCTTCATGATATCGGCATGTCCTGCATTCAAGTGCGCTTCCACGATGGTCATCTGAGTTTCTGTTTCATTATAACATTCTTCAATTTGACTTCTCATAATCTGTCGATCAATATCCGGTTGTTCAATCAGCTCGCCGGATGTCCGGATAATTTCGGAGTCTTTATCGATCAACGAAATCAACTCGTTCATATGCTTATACCGTAAATAATTCAGCTGCTGTAACGCCGTGAAATTACTGGAAATGGCTTCGGTTAGTTCTGCCACTTTAATTTCCAAAAATGGACTGAATTCATTTTCGAGGCTGCCGCTTGTCAACTCCAAAAAATTGTTCACTCTTTCCCTCCAGTAATTTAACTCTTCTTCAAGCTGCGTGCGTGCACGAACAGATACTGTTTCGGGATGTGGCATGGCTTGGAGAGCGTCTGTTTCAGCATTGTCCAGTGTGACTGTTTTGGTAAGGGTTTGGGTTAAAGTGACAGCTTCTAAGGGTTCTTCCGAATTGGGTTCTCGCTCTTTAGAATTAGATTCTTTCTCTTCCAAATCGAGCTCTTTCTCTTCCGGATTGGGCCCTTTCTCTCCCAAATCGAGCTCTTTCTCCTTTAAATTGGGCTCTCTCTCTCCCAAATCGAGCTCCTTTTCTCCCAAATTGGGCTCTCTCTCTCCCAAATCGAGCTCCCTTTCTCCTAATTCGGATTCTTGATAATCAGGCTCCACTGGGTTGGGAATATTCGATGCAGGCAGCGCTTCATTGACATTGTCTAAGATATCCTGCACTTGAGACATCCGGCTGCGCTGCTCAGTCTCGCCGAGTTTAAGGGTTTTGTTCAAATTAACAAATTGAGCAACTTCCAGAAGAAGAAATTCCGTCTTGGCCTGCAAATCCAAGCTAGATGTAGTCAGTTGAAATCGCTGTAAAACATTAATGGCGTCCTGCACATAGGGCACCGCCTTGAGCTTTTCTCCCGTATAATGCCACACAAATGCTGCAATTCGCCGAAGTGCTGGTGTCACATAAAGGGAATAGCTACGTGCAGTATGAGCCTTTGACCATTGCCAAATTAGGTACAGTCTTAGCGCCACAAATTGCACTGATGAATCCACAATCCCTTCCAACAGGTGAGCGTACTGCAGACAGTAATAATCCACAATTGGTCCCATAGATCCAGTATACCAGGCCCAAAATTTTGCCCAAACCCATTCAACAGCAGGAACTATGTGCAGGGATACTTTTTGTATTGTCACAGATCCCCAATGCTTGAAGATAGCCCACGTAGTGCGTGCATGATACAGAAGCATATACTTTGCATCCAAAGACGCCCAATTCACCGTAATTTCGCCAAAAATCGGGGCAACCACAGGCACCATCACTCCAGATACCCTCAGAGTGACCTTCCATCTTTGATCAACAGCAGAAACGCGTATATTGGCCTCATTCCATAGCGGTGCTAAATACACATTGTATGGGGTGCAAATGGACAGCGAAAACGGGGATTTTGCAGCTGGGCACTCTTGTATGGCAATATATGCTAAATAAGGAAGCACAAGTAAAAAAAACAAGCGCTGGAGCAACAGCTTCAGTTTCATGGCTGTGTTTAAAGAAGGATTCCTTGTTTGAAGGAACAAAGATGGCGCGCGTGGTGTACGGGTGTGAGATGGGGATCCAAGTGAATCAAAATATGGTGAAATAATTGATGGTAATTATGTGATTTTTTATACGATTTCGAATTATGAAGAAGTGTATGATTTGTAGTTCTGTTATTGTTCATTTGTACAAAGATTTGTACGGTGATGGTGTTATATGCAGGAACAATTATACTGTACAATTAAATGTTTAAGACAATTTAATCAGTATAGAAATTTGGAGAGGCATTTACGAGCACTCTTGTTTTATTTGGCGTTGAACGGGATTAAAGTGAAAATTACCATTTTAGTCAATTTCTGAAACAACACTGAAACGTCATAAACAATCAATACAATATCCAATCAATACATTATTTAAAGAAAACATTTTTTGATTTCATTCATCTATTATTATAGTATTTAATTAATATTCCCAAATGGGTATTTCAAAATTCATCATTACATTTCTTACTTCATATGCTTAAGTTTGCAACTTTCGATGCACGCGCAAGTTTCGCGCATTTAAAGAACTCATCTCATTTAATACCTTATGTTCCTGTCGTCCCAATTTGCCACCACTAGCGCCATTGGTTTTGCCATAGGCTTCCTCCCTGGTATTATTGGTTCCCTTTTAGCTTATAATCATTTCAAACCTGATTTGGCGGCAAAAACACCTGGAAACGCCGGAAAAAACGACCCCGAGTCCGAATCCGAATCCGAATCCGAATCCGAGTCCGAAAGCGATGAAGACGTCGATATTGACTCCACAGCTTTAAATGATATTCCCGGCGAGGTCCGTATGTCACTTATTGTTCGGCAAGACCTTAAAATGGGAAAAGGAAAAGCTGCAGCTCAGTGTTCCCATGCCACTTTGGCGCTTTATAAAAAAATGGCCAATTCTAGCCTGGATGCATATAATCCTACCATGTTACATCGATGGGAATGGGGTAATGGACAAGCCAAAATCACTTTGCAGGTTCCTCTGCAGGATGATATGGATATGATGTATGCACAGGCAATGGAATATGGTGTAAATTGTTATATTGTGCATGATGCTGGCCGGACGCAAATTGAGGCTGGTAGTGCTACGGTACTTGGGCTTGGTCCTGCACCAAAGCCCGTTTTGGATAAAATCACTCTGCACTTGAAGTTATACTAAAAAGAATTTTTGGTAAACTATCTGTATCACACATCAATTCGTAAAATATATCTCGTTTATGATCCAAGTCACGTGATCCCCGGTTTTTCTTCCGCTAACACCCGTACCTCCGATTAATTCCCCTCCTTTCCCCTTCTTCATTTTGATAGTAAGATGGCTCTAAAACCCTTTTCGTGAAGCCACAGATATTCTTGAGACTAAAAGGTTTTCTTTTCAACAAAAAGTCGGGCGCTTGGCCGAAGATAAGTGTCTTGTGCATACATTATTGATAGTGCTTGTATACACTACCTTTACATCCTAGCACATCAACTCCCATTATAGATGACGTAAACTATTTGATTTCATATTCATAAAATATAAGTTTTATTTTAATTGTCATAACATAGTTTCGAATATAATAATGATACTTGATATGGAGACTATATGCAGGCAGAAATTTTAGAATAGACTTGTTTTTCAAATTAATTAAAAGGTAAATTGTTCTTATATGGATAGTTTAGGATATTGGGCCATGCCTACTGTATGCAGTAACACATTTAATTATTTTAAATGAGTTTGTAAAATCACACTTTATTCTAATTAACTGGCCTAATATCTCGTAAAAGGCCCAAGGCTCTTGAATGGTATTTTGAGCCAGACCAATACTTGGAAATCATCTTTATCCATATTATATCCCCATATAAGCGTTTAAGTCCGATTGCTAGAAGAGTAGATGCGGTAGGGAGATCAAGAACGGGTGTTGGACCAGGTTTAGTGATGTCACAATCACGTGACAATCACGTGACCTGAGTTCCGAGGGTACTAAACTAACACACGCTAGAGAGCCGTTACCAGCAGAAAATTTTGTAATCTACTTTTTCAAGTATTGAATAGTGTATTGATGTAAAAATCACTAATTGTTTTGGCCGATTTTGACGGTTTGAATGACCCCCCTCAATAGGTCGGAACTGGATATAGAGCCCGGAATTAGGGAGAAGTCACGTGCGTGCCCTCGGATCTGAAGCGGTCATTAAACAATTTGAGGAACAAATCGACTTGGGATAAAGAACTTAAAGAATATGGATAATTGAAAGTACAATAAAGCGAATCCACCAAAAAAGTCGCTTATTCTCGATAATTACTTTAGCTGGCAAGGTAAGAGTATATGCAGGAACCCATAATTACCAACAGTACAATCACAAATCACTCAAATAATAAAGCTTTTCATTTCTCTTTTGACACTACTTTAATGAAACCATATTAATAAGATGCAGTACTGGCGTCAACCTATTTTTGTGTCACGTGATATTAATCAAATCCAAGTAAAAAAAAAAAACCGTGCTTACTCATGAAAAGAAGTGTTAATCAGACTAGCTTTTTTCTTCCCAAATTAATCATTTCCATTACACGAATTGATTGAGTGCAGTATATCAAAGTGCTTTCTCAGACAAATTTATAAAGTTCAAATTAGGTTTATAAAAATAAAATTTATTGAGTAGTAATTGAAATAATTTTAAATAATTCAATAAAATAAATTAATAAAAATTGATATAAATGGATCGTTTGGCTTATTCTCTCAGTACCAGTAGGTGCAAAATTCATGTGCGACTTAATAAGTCACATGATTAGGTTCATGGTAGCAGGATGACATAGAGTAGAGTAGATAAAATAATTGAGGATTCTTATAAAGGTGAAGTAGATAAATTGCTATTTTTGTCTGATTCTGATAAAAACAAATTAATTGTAATTTGTACTGACATATATGGACTGCATGTAATTTGAACTGACCTATACGGACTCTATATAATTTGGGTCTGACTTTTAACAATTATATGACGAAACTTTCAAATTCAAAGTCTGGCTAGCTAAAAGCCTTTTCTTTTCTGAGGGACTTGGACGGTCAAAGGTCACGTGGAAACCAGGAATGGCTTAGACCTGTATAGGGTTCATAACACACATTAAGTAATACTCAATAGAAGACAAGATAGGGTAAATTAATGATATAAAGAAGAAGGATTTTTAGGCTTATATAAAGTATAAGTATTAGAATAATTGCTCTTTTTTTTTTTTTTTCTTTATTGAATTTGTTCAAATCCCCTCACTGAATTTATAGATAAATGTATATAGATTTATGCATGAAAAGAGCAAATTGTTAGCTACCTCATACCAGCTTTAACCTTTTGAGGGAGTTAAGAATGGTATATAAAGAATTTTTCTAACCATAATATTTTACTTCCAAACCTGATAATCGATATATATATATGACTGAAGAAGTAGACTATATTTTGTAGCTTAAATTGACTTATCTACTTCTACATCTACTTTAACTCTAATTCTGACTAATTCTAACTTTAACTTTGACCTAATTCTAACTTTAATTTTGACTATAACTTTAACTTAAACTCTAACTTTGACTCACTTTGACTCTAACTCTAACTTTAACTCTAACTTTGACTCACTTTGACTCTAAATCTAACTCTAACTAACTTTGACTCACTTTGACTGTAGCTTTTAACTTCATGACATCATTCATGCATACTAGACTTATCTCAGTTTATTTAGCTCTTACTTTACTCTAGAACTAGTTTTAAAGATTTTTCTTCCAAATATAGAAACCTGAATTAGTCCATGCACATCACATGGTTTCTCACTGAATAGTACATATATATAGCAGATTTCCTAATGAAGAAGGTAATTGAGCCACCAATTAAAAAGTTGATTCAGTTTTCCATACAAATTTCAGCCATAACATTTTACGATCCATGGCAACAAAAAGAAAAGTTTCATTGAACGACTGGGTCTCACCAATTTTTTACCAGTTTTTCCACGTAAACTTTTTAACTGACTAAGACTACAATATTCCAAAAAATAAAAATGCTTCAATTGAAATTTTGGTGAGCGAAAAGCCTTTGGATTTTCAGTTTAATTTTTTGAAAAGGTCCCATTTTTGATGGGTTTAATTTGTAGACTGCATACAGTTGATCAGCAATATAAATTCATTGTCACATTCAGAATTCTGGTGTTGGTTTCAATTTAATGTTAAATCCCTTAAACTGACTGCTTGATTTATGAGTAAATAGAAATTTTATATTATCTTTTAATTTGATTTTGTATAACAATATCATATTAAAAACCACTGTAATACTCAAAAGACCTGCATCTATTCGTCTATACTCAATGGCTCAGAATTGAGTTTTTAATTTAATTCATCGTTTTGATAAGTAAGTATTTGATACTAAATCTTCAGAAATGATCAAAGAAATAGTAAGGTCACGTGACACTCCATTATCTACTTCATTATTTAGTAAGTCACATCACTATAAATAAAGTCAATTGTAATTATTCGAAAGGTGCTTTATACAGTCCTAAAGAATTATCACAAAGTCAAAAGTAAACGACTCAATGAACTGAATTCGTATATTATGTATTATGGGAACGGGCCCATATGCAGGTCAAAAGCCATTGAGAAGAAATCAAAATTTGAACCAATGCTTTAAATTTGCCCAGAAGTGAATTATAAGAAAATCAAAATCAAATCAAAATCAAAATCAAAATCAAAATCAAAATCAAAACAAAATCAAAATTAGCTCTTTCAATTTGATCTGCTTACAAGTTGAATTATCACCATAACAGCAGAATCCCAAACTACCAATAAATCTCAAAATTGGATTAAATTGGATTAAACATAGCCGGCTTTTGAAATCTGCATTCAAAACAAATTTCCTTATTCAGTAATAATTCTTCCAAAAATGGATTGCAGTCACGTTTCGTTCCTTTTTCAGAAACATTTCTCCGAAAATAGACAGTAATGTTTCACTTAGTTCGAATACTGAAACATTAAATTCAAATTTCGCCAAAAAACAAAAGTATCGAAAATTTAAAACGGGTTCTGTGTGGCGGTTAGATGCAGGATCACCAACATACAGAAAAAACCCGAAAGCAAAGATATTTTTCGTTGGGTTGAATTAAAATTTCCATCTTGTTACCAATTCAATTTCGATTCTCTTTTCACCTTGATTTGACACTGATTGGTAGAGTGCACTATGTGCAGGAATCCTTATAAGTTCAATCAAAATCAAGTAAATCAAACTGTTTCTACCAAATTGAAACAATCAACTTCATCTCATGCAGGAACTAGTCAAATCTGGCCCGAATTCCCTCTCTTGAAAGAGGATTAACAGCAGAACTAGCACGTCGTTTCCGAGCACCCCGCAGTGTAATTGCATCATCCACATCCAATAAAACACCCAGCTCATCATCATCATCAGATTCAATTCCACCAATCACCGAATCCACATCATCATAAAAATCATCTTCATCAAGCCCTAAAGATGAGCGCCTTCGGGTTGGTCCTCGAGACACCAGGGCCCGATGACCATTTTTCAAGCGTTCAAGAGCATCGATTCGGCTCCAAATTTCACCCTCAGTTCGTTGCGGTAGCAAAATAGAAAGTTCAGCAAACAGGAGCTCTTTACGACGACGATTGATCAACAACTCGTCCTCCTCCATAGACCAAGGAATTTTAAAGATGGGACGATTTTCAGAAAACAGTTGTTTACGTTTTTTCCGATCATTTCTATTGGTTCCAATTGAACTAGTTCCAATTCCAAGTGTACCATTTCCATCATCACCATTTTCATCACCACCATTTCCATCATCAGTTCCCTCCTTTCCACTCTTTTCCTTTTCCTTTTCCTTTTTCTCACCATCATCCCTTTTCATCACCAGCAGACGTCGTAAATATGCCTGCAGAGGACCCACTATCAGCCCATTTCGAATACTCGAAAGTGTCAGTGAAAGCTGAGGTAATCCTGATGGTCCCAGAACAGACAGTCCACCAGCAGCTCCACTAATACTATTTCCACCGTAAAGTAAAGGTAGATGGGCTAAAGTCAGCGAGTTGGTTTGGTGGTGCGGAATGTCCATAGATTTAGAAGGTAAACTCAGAACTGAAAGTCGTTGTTGCGATGAAACTGAATAACGATCATCACGAATAATTTGAATCACAGAATTATTATGCATCATATTAATACCATGTTGATCTGTGGTCAGATTTCGTGGAGTAATGCCTTGCGAATTAGGAACTTGATGAGGCCGATTATGCGGTAAATTCAGCGTTGGATCAACAGATATTTCGGTAAAATATCCTCCTGAAGTTCCTGCTGCTGCACTATGTGTTTGTGGATCAAGAGGTACATCCATTTTTGGCAGATGATCGAAATTTTGGGGGTGTGACGTGGTATTAATTGGTCCCTGAGGTCCTGAGCTGCTTCCACTTCCTAAAGCATTTAATCCGGCCACTGCTGATGATACTGTATCATATCCTGTAAATGTTGTATTTGAAAGTGGAGAATAAACAGAAAATTCCGATCGCCGTTTATCCGTTCCGCCTGATATGCTGCTAGATGTTCTGGTTCCACCTCCACCTCCACCTCCACTTGAACCTCCACTTACACTTGGTCTTGAAGCTGAGGCGGAGAGGATTTGACCAGTAGTTGTACCTGGATCGGCCCGTTTTCGATCATCACCGCTTTTGGGAGGATTCTTTAAATTTCCCGACTTTAACCGCCGCCAACGAAACTGACACGCGTTGGGCGTGCGGTTGGTGAAATGCAGCGCTATTTCTTTCCACCCAAGTTTTTGATTATCTTTAAGGTGCATAAGTAAGATGTCGTCCAGCGCATCCCATGACGTGGGCGTGCGCAGGTACCCTTTAGCGTCGGGTGTTTCGGCCATACGGTGAGGTGTGTGTGATGATCATCTCGACGTCGACCGCCGTGCACGTGACGCGCGCCTGCCCTGACGGGCGGCATATAGTTATAGTTAGAGGTTTTTATATACACGTAAAGAGATTAAGGGAAGATACTGATTTGAGATACTCGAGTGGGGGCAATTGGCGTGTTATATTATTGTTTTGAGCTTGTTTCAGCTGGGAATTATGTGCACACTGGTAAGAAAGGTGGGGGTGATTGGTGGGGGTGAAGAAAGGTAGGTGATTGGGGACTTGGTAAGGTACACACTCTTATTCAGAAAAGAGCCTCTTATCGATTTCCTTCTTCTCCTTCAATTCACCTTCTTCTTATTCAGGAGTTTCTCCGAACTTCAATCTTGTACCCTCAACCTTAATCCATTTTTCTCTTGATTCTCACTGTTTCTCGATCCACTAACTTCATTCGGTGCCCACCTTGGCAGCCCAAATCTGCTCTGCCTGTACAATGGTATTGTTGTTGGCGCGCATCTTGTTCATGGTCTCCAAATACTCATCGTACTCGTCGGAATCAAACACAATTCCCCCTCCTGCTTGTAAGTATGCAGTATTATCCTTATAAACCATAGTACGCAAAGCAATACACGTATCCATAGTCTTTCCATCATAACACCAATGTCCCACTGCTCCTGCATACACGCCCCGCTTCTCCTGCTCTAAGCTACCAATCAACTCCATAGCTTTGACTTTTGGTGCACCACTGACAGTTCCGGCCGGAAAGATGGATCGAAATGCGTCAAATCGCGTCTTATCCTCTCTTAAAGTTCCACTAACTTCAGAAACCAAGTGCATCACATGCAGGAACCGCTGGATCGTCAACAACCGGTCCACCAGATTAGTTTCAGGCTTGCACACACGATTAACATCATTCCGCGCCAAATCCACCAACATTATATGTTCTGCCCGATCTTTCAAACTATTTCTAAGGATTTTGGCATTGGCCTCATCCTCCTCATTGGTTTGGCCTCTCATAATCGTTCCAGCAATTGGATGTGTGATGATCTTATCATTAGCATCTGCTTTGACCAACAATTCAGGCGACGCTCCAATAATTTGAAAATCCACTAAGTCAATGTAGAAGAGATATGGTGAAGGATTGACCGTACGTAAATGACGGTAGATATTGAATGGATGCAAAGACGTAGGTCTGGCCACTCTTTGAGATGGAACTGCTTGAATAATATCTCCTAATTTGATATGCTTTTTAAGCGTTTTGACATGATTTTCATATCCCTCTTGTCCAATGTTGGAGGTAAAGCTCTGGTCAGTTTTGATCGGTTTTTGTACAGGATTCATTTCATCCCATGACTTGGAAGCCCGTAAAATACTGACCACATTCTCAATCTCCTTGGCGGCAGTCTCATAAGCTGTAGCAATGTCCATATTTTCTGTCACGTGAATATTGTTGATAATTTGAAATCGCTGGTATACATGATCGTAAACGACTATTAGGTCACAAAACATTAAAACCGCTTCCGGCACCTGCAACGTGTCCTTAAGCTGACGCCGAGTTTTAGGCTCAAAGTATTTGATGCAGTCATACGAAATGTAGCCAATGGCACCTCCAGACAATTTAGGTAAACCAGGCAATTGCGCCTGATGATATTTGGCCAACTCCTTTTCCAAAATATTGATTGGATCAACATTACAGAAATCAGGAGGATATACCTTGTCGTTGTCACCAGTTTTGATGATATTGCGAGGACGGAACCCGATGAACGAGTACCGATCCACGGTATCTCCATTATTGGCACTTTCAAAAAGAAAACTTTCGGACCTTTTGGTGTTGTTTAAATCAGCTAGTTTCAAATATGCCAGATGGACTGTAAGATCTTCCACTTCCATGTATTTGTAGATTGGGTACATGTTTGGTACCGGTACATTGGCGGCATTTTGCGCCATGAGCTCTTTCAAGCCTTCGAGCGACGGTTGGGTTTCAGCCTGCGGTTAGTGAAAAGTCATGAAAATGTCTAATTGCAATTCTAAGTTCCATGCTGGTTTCAGATTTGTTTTAGCGCCACTGGAGCTTGTGCTATGCAGGCCATTTGTAGATTTCGCTAGAATGGCCAGATTTTCGCCGGATTTGCACTATTCTGCTCGCCCATATGAATCCAATTCAATTGCACTATCAAAGACTTGCTAACTTTGTTGCTTTTTGATACATACGAACATGTTGTGGTAATGTTGAAAAGAGAAGTGATTTTTGGTTGACTAATTGCGCGCCTCCAGGCCTCATCATGCACGCTAAGAGTCACAGGCTCTACGTACAGATTCCTGGAAAAGCTGCAAAAGTTTTTTAGAGTTTGAATGAAACTAGAAAAATTATTTTGCATTTGCAACTGAAACAAACCTGAATTAACCTCAAATCAAATCGCCAGAATTCAAGGCTTTGCCCCTGCACATAAGCCATCGCCGTCCTATACATTCACTCTACTTACCAGAACTACTCCAAATTTCACGTAAAATTTGCTATAAATTTACCCTAAAGTCATTGCCAGAACCGTTCAACTAGGCCAAAATAAGCTGCCCTTGAATGGCATCCACATGATACACAGATGCTGTTTTAGGCGACCCAAGAGTCATTTTCGTCTCTGGCTCCGTATACATTACCGCTTCAAGCCCTAAATCCTCGCAGAAAACATGAATTCTAGACCCAGGACGATCGGGTCCGTCCTGCATATCGATGTCACGTGATACTCGGGTCACAGTACATTTCATTCCACGGAATCGTTCTGGGTGCATCTCCACAGCCTTTAATTTCCAATATCGCAATTGCTTTTCGTGCAAGTACTTAAAGCCTCGGTCTGCAGCAGCCAAAGTCTCGGCGTGATTGCCTAAAAGGGCAGTATCCGACGGCCCATGCAAATTGTATCCCAATGCCTTCAAACGAGAAAACCCCTGTGCCTTCTCGTAAATGCCGAACCGACCCATATTACGAAAATGTAGCGCCTGCAAAATCTGAAGCTGATTAATGTACGCTTCGACAGAATAGGGAATAATGCGGGCATAGCCGTTGATTCCCAAGGTCACGTGCGCCATGTCATCGGCTCGCCCGCTTACAGCGATATCTTCAAAACCAACGAAGCTACTGGCGTGAAAAAACGCCAGCAAGGAAACGTATCCCGTAACATCACGTGAGTATGCCGCCTGATCGTATGCGTTGGACGTGTAGTCCGGAAGAAGCGAGTTGTCATGGCAAATGAGGACCTCATCGCTTTCGGGCCTCGGGCCCGAGAATACAAGTCGACGCCGGCGCCGATATACTGGCACACCAAGCCTTTCAGCAAATGCTGATGCCATTCGGCCTGCAAAAATCTCCATTTCTTGCCGGAGAAAGCCGCTTTTTTCAGGGCAGCTTTCTCCGACACTAAGATCGGAGTGCACATAGTTGTCAACCACCGCCATTTTCTTATAAATTGCCCTGGAAATACGCTTTTCTGCCACGTTCAATCCTGAATGCCGATTCCGAGATTCGAAATGGCGCCGCATCATATTGTACACGAAATTGAGCTCATAATGTACCTCGTCGGAAATTGGGTCCGGATTTGACGCCGATTTATGCCCAAAAAGACGGAATTTTTTGAATACACTTGGCTCAAGTTTCCCAGTAAGCGTTTTTTCCAAATTTTCAGGTGAAATTTCCATCATTCTGTGCACAGCCAAACGATCAAATGAAACATTGACTAAATTAGCAAAGTCGGAAATGGAATCCTCAAATGATGAACGATACTCAAAGGATAACGTCATACATGTCTGTTCCTGATCGCTAGAATGAATTCCCAAATTGTCGGAATTGGCTCGGAACTGCATATAGTCCTGCACCACTTGGGGATACGAATATTCGTTAAAATCCATCGGATTTTCCGCCCACGCCTTGAATGCAGCTGAAGAAGGCGCTAATCGACTGGCAAGATCCATCACATGAATATGAAGAATATATCGCCGGGTGTTAAGTTCGTCCAACGAAAACGCTAGCGTTCTATGCAGTCCCGGCACAATATACACTTTTTGAGTACTTTCAGAAACGACACTGGGGCGGAGATGCAGGAAATGGTCTTGAAAGTCTTTTTTATGGGCGTTGGCAATTAATGCCGCCAGATGTGGCTGCAAGTCACGTGGATTAGTGGCTATGTGCAGGAGCATAGTACCAAAGACCTGGCTCAGTAAGAGGGGGTCCGTAAGCGGATTGCAAGGATTGTCATAAAGGCCAAGATCCACAAGAATTGTGTAGAGCGAGCGGGGAGTGGGTTCGGGGCAGAGGGCCGAGATTTTGCCTAATTGAGCCATGAGTGCTGCATGTGGGTACACCACAGCATATTTCATGGCGTCCACTGTTTTCTTAAGCTGCACCAGACCAATACTGAGTTGTATAGATACCTGCTCAAAAGCATCTAAACGAGACCGGTTGCTCAAGTCTTCAAGCATGAAGGAGAGGAAATTGCTTATCTGCAGGAGCTCAGATTCCGAATATTGCAAGAATTCATTTAGCGTCGAAGAAAGCAGTAGAGAATTAGCCAAGAAAGTCAGAGGGGCCGGAAGGGCATTTGAAGAGTGAAACGCCGAGACATTTGACATTCTATCAGCTTCATAGCATACCGGAACGATCCAATCTGCAGGATTGGCACACATTTCTAAGTAAAGGGCCATTAGCAAGGCATTTTGAAACAAGCGGTTGGTTGGCGGCGATGACCGGAGATCATCCTGATTAGGCAATTTCTCGGAGATATCGGCCGCCACATCATACAACGACATACTCGACATCTCTTGCCGGGCTACCCCCACATAAACCTGCAGCATATCCACCAGTTTCCGATAACCCGACATCAACACCAAAAATTGGTGAAGATACTGCACAAGGCGTCTACGTGCAGGAAAGAGCTCGTCAAAACGGTTCCGAAGAATATCGGTCGCTGGAACTAACTCCTCTTGTAGAACCTGCAGATAAACAAAGGTGTAGTCCTGCGGACAAGCACGTACGAGCTCATTATGAATGGTCAAAATGATCAGCCGATTATGAAACTGATTAAAAAGACAAGGAGGTGGCGCTAAAAGTATTCCAAATCGAACATCACCGTCCACTCGAAATTCCACAAAATCTCCGGCTCGGGGCGGCGATTCTCGGACCCGTACTGCCATTTCGGACCATATCTCAAATTCTGATGAAATTGCCACCATTTCAGCAAGAACATCTGGTTCAGTTATTTCTGTTTCTGGATAATATGCATTGGGATCTGTGAAAATTGGTGGATTGGAAACCAAACTTGAAGAATGTACTGCAGATAAGTGTAGGCCTCCAATCGCCACAACATTTCCAAAAGGACCTCGAAGGAGCAAATTATTGGCGATATTTTTGGTTTTAAATGTACAGGAATGATCACTTGCCATGTGAAAGTTTCTTGTATTGCATCTGATGTGGAGTAGATGACTTTCTGGATGCAGGATATTCGGCAGGAAAAGATGTCGGAGACCCGAAGACTGAAAAATGGATTTGAAAGGATGTAGGAAATGTCGGCTTTTCGGCGCCCAAGCCCGAAACATCTTTTGTGAAGATTAGTGGTTGCCAGCTTCGGGATAATAGATGAGAGTGGAGATGAGCATTATCAGTTGGGTCGCGCACGACCAATTTATCACTGGAGTAAGAAAGTAGAAATAGCAAGTTAACGAGCAGTATTTAATGAATATATACGTTAAGGAATGGGCTGGATGGGTTATATGCAGGAGCAGCAATAAAAGAGAAGCAAAAGAGGAGCAAAAGAGGAGTAAATGGCAGAACCAGACCAACAGGAAAGAAACCAGGATTACCAAAGCAATTAGTAGAATCAGATCAAAATGAAGATAATCAAGGTTATTGGAGTAGTAGAGCAGTAATTTCATGGAATGCGTACATGGGCCACTTTAGAACTGCGTCAGTATGCAGTACTTTCCTAACCAAACTCGACAACAATTTGAACAATTGTCGAATCAAAAATCCACTCAAATTCAAAATTTGCAAATTGTGGCAATTTTCCCCGATTTTCAATTAAACCAGACCAAAAAGAGGTTAAAAAAGTTATTCAAGTTACCCATTTCGGGCGTCAACTCAAGGTTCTCACTTTCTTCTCTGAATAACCACCGAATTCTTAAGCTTTTCGCTAGCAACAGTTCCTGCATCTTCAGCAATGGGTTTCACCGGAAAAGAATGGGAAAGAATGAAATTTTGTGTATCGTTGAGGTCGTGCAGGCGCACAAACTCATAGACATGAGCAATGGAATCGGAACCATTAAAGAGAGCAGATACTCGCTCACCATTTGCAAAACGAATTTGTACCAGGGAATCTCCGGATCCCTCGGGTCCTGCACGCTTGGTTTCCTTTTCGGGTGTTTCTATCTTGGGTTCTTCCGCAGCACTTTCACCAGGAACTGGCAGGCCAAGGCGTTGTCCTGTACCATGAAAACCACCAAGATTCCGCTTAGGAGGAACATAATCTTCATCCACTTTGCGCACCACCGAAACATCCACATCTTGGCCAAATTCCACGTCTAAAAGTGACACTGGTACACGCCCTTGTTTCAACTCTTGAAGAACGTGTACATTTTCTGCATCATCATAACGTTTCAACTCGCCATCTCCGACAGTAAAACCTTGACGCCAAAATACAATTTCCCGATGAACTTTGGCGGGGCGCTGAATGGTTTCCCGCTGCCTAATTGTCTCCAGCGGAGAATTGGAATCACCCAATCTGAAACCTGCTCCTGAAAACGACAGAGGCTCGGGGTTTTCGGGCATCTGGGCCGAAGGCCGATCATCGACTTCGTTCATTTGATCATTTGCTCTTTGGAAGATTTTTTCCACGAGAGATTGTTGGGTTTGGCGGCGGTTACCATCCTTATCGGGCTCCTGAACTTCCAAGCCTGATTTTTCTCCACCAGTAAAGAAATTAGAGTTTGTTTTGTCGTCATCATCATCACCGTCGAGATCACGCAATGTCCGAATTCCACTAGGGGCCGATCGGGTTTTGGGCTTTTTGCCACTGATCAGTTCGGCGGATTCACCACTATAAAAGTCCTCAATGGCAGCAGAAAGATCGCCATTGTGCTTTTGGAGGTACTGCATAGCTACCTCTTGTGTAGTATGAGTCATAGCCACAAAGGATTCAAGTTCTTGGGAATCTGGCATGATGTGTAAGGAGGGTGTGGAGGTGATATCGCGGTTGCGGCACGGGCCTTTAATGTAAATCTGGTGTACGGGTGTACGGGTGTACAGGTGAAAGGTGTACAGGTGTTTATTTAATGCCATATGCAGTATTTATCACGTGACCAATACACTCTTTTTATGATTATGTGCAGTTTCTGCCAGTATTTGCAGTTCCAACATAATAAATAGAGAGGCTTAACCCCGCCAAATTTCCAAAATTCATAAATCCAACTACAAAAACAAATTATACGTATCATGTATTAAACCGATGTTGAAATCCCAAAACCCCAAAAAATTTTAGAAAAGTCATGCTAAAGAAGTCATGCTAAAAAAGTCATTAAAAATGCCGCATTAATGTTGAATAAATGCGAGACAAGTGAATTGAATATCATCTTGATGCGATGGGGCTGATCCCATGAGCTAGTTTAGTACTTAGCTCTGAACTCCTTGGCGGCATCCACCATATTGGTCAAAGAAGCCTTGGTCTCTTCCCAACCTCTGGTCTTCAAACCACAGTCTGGGTTGACCCAGAACTTGTCAGCAGGGTAAGATTTCAAGATTTCGTTGATTCTAGCCACGAACTCCTCCTTGGATGGAATTCTTGGAGAGTGGATGTCGAATAATCCCAAACCAATGTGGTTAGGATACTCGGAGAATTCTCTAATGTAGTTGGCGTCATCCTTCTTGGAAAACTCAATGGACACCACATCAGCATCCAAGGCCTTGATGTGGTTAGGGTCAAGGTCGGAGTAACAGAAGTGAGAGTGGATTTGAGTCGAGTTTTCAACACCGGATGTGGCAACTCTGAAGGATTGTGCGGCCCAGTTCAAGTAGTCGGATCTCTCTTGGCCAGCTCTCAATGGCAAACCTTCTCTGATGGCTGGCTCGTCCACCTGAATGACTGTGATACCAGCAGCCTCCAAGTCTTGAACCTCGTCTCTCAAAGCCAATCCCAATTGCAACGACTGCACCTTTTGGGAAACATCGTCTCTTGGGAATGACCATCTGAGGCAAGTCACTGGTCCGGTCAACATACCCTTAACTGGCAATTTGGTCAAAGACTGAGCGTAAACAGACTCCTTGACGGACATGGCCTTTGGTCTAGAAACATCTCCCACGATAATAGGTGGTCTAACGTATCTGGAACCGTAAGATTGCACCCAACCATTAGTGGTGAAAACGTAACCGTCCAATTGCTCACCGAAGTATTGCACCATGTCGTTTCTCTCTGGCTCACCGTGCACCAACACATCTAAGCCAATCTCCTCTTGAAATCTAATCACAGTCTCAATCTCTTGCTCAATGAACTTCTCGTATTCCTCCTTGGTGATAGTACCCTTGGTGAACTTGTTTCTGTTAATTCTGATATCCTTGGTTTGAGGGAATGAACCAATTGTGGTGGTAGGGAAGAGAGGCAAGTTGTACTTCTCCTTTTGAGCAGCCAATCTCTCTGGGAATGGTACCTTTCTAGTAGACAAAGACTCGTTGATGGTGGCCATTCGCTCCTGCACCTTTGGGTTGGTGGTGATGGAAGATTCCTTTCTAGCCTTGATAGACTTAGCGTTAGCAGCGTAGATAGCGGAAACATCCTCACCAGAAACATCCTTGGCAATGGCAACAACGGCATCCAATTTCTGAGTGGCAAATTGGAACCAGTCAGCAATCTCTGGGTTCAACTTGGACTCGCTGGCCAAATCCACTGGGGTGTGCAACAAAGAAGAGGAGGTAGCAACGACAACTCTATCAGCGCCCAACTTCTCAATGGCCTTGTTGACAAAGGCAGAGGCTTTGGCGTAGTCAGTCTTCCAAATATTTCTACCATCAACGATACCAACAGACAAAGTCTGGGAAGCAGAAAGGACAGACAATACGTCATCGAATTGAGCTGGAGCCTTGGTAAAGTCAAAGTGGAAACCTTTGACTGGCAAATCCTTAAGAGCAGCCAAGTTTGGTCTGACATCACCAAAATAGGTGGTCAATGTGATCTCAGGTAAGCCCTCGCCGACCAAAGCGTCGAAAGTCTTCTTGTACAATCCTTGGACAGACTCAGGCAAGTCCAAAACCAAAATTGGCTCATCGATTTGAACAGTCTTGGCACCAGCCTTGTAAAGCTCGGCAAGCAATGACTTGTAAACTGGCAAGAACTTATCCAACAATGAAACAGGGTCCAAGTCTAAAGAGTCCTTATCAGCTTTACCCAAAAACAAGTAAGAGATAGGACCAACAATAACAGGTCTGGTCTCAATGCCCAAAGCCTTGGCCTCCAAGTACTCGTTGACAGGCTTCAATCCAGCAGCGGTGTTCAATTTGAACTCAGTAGAATGAGAGAATGTTGGTCTAACGTAATGATAATTGGAGTCAAACCACTTCACCATCTCAAGAGCGGTCACGTCGACGGCAGACTCGGTCTCGGTGGCCTTTCTTTGCAAACCTCTACCCATGGCAAATAAGACGTCAATTGGGTCCAAGTCGAACTTGGTGTATCTATCAGGGATAACATTGAACAAAAGGGATAAATCCAAAACCTGGTCGTAGTAGGAGAAATCGTTAGAAGCAATTACATCCACACCAGCGTCCTTTTGCAATTTCCAGTTGTGGGCTCTGATTTCCTTACCCTTAGCAAGGAGATCGTCCACAGAGACTTTCTTGGACCAGTAAGCCTCGGTGACTTTCTTTAACTCTCTTTGACCTCCAATACGGGGGAAACCTAAAACGGATGATTGAACCATAGTTAATTGTGGCTTGAAAAAATTCGAGCGGGGGGGGCGCCTTATATAGTATTTCGTTGGCAATTTTGCAGCGCCTGGCACCGTGGCTGTGTGCAGGTGCGCACGTTCGCGGTTGACTCCGCGAGACCCAAAATGGGGTAGGACATGCCAATTGGGCAATTGAGCAGTTTGACACGGAATTGCAAGCAGATGTTTCATACGTGTTTCATGTTTGTTTCAGTGGCGCCTGCATTTGTGTACTTAAAATTTTTCTCGTGTATTGGTTTTATAGGGGCACCTGTATATAATTGTCGATAACAGCGCATGTCCCTGAAACGGAGTCACCGTACCTGCACAAATGGGTGAGCAGCACGCACGTGCCTCTATCACCATGTCACGTGCGTCGCCGGTGTCGCGCCGAAAAGGTAAACCAGTACACCAGGAATTTTTCATTCAAGTATAATCATTTACGCGCAGTACTGCACATAAATCCACAATCAACCTATATACTAATAATACAATTATCTTGGATTGATAATGTGATTATAACAGTAGCTAGAAGTATGTATGAATATTGTGAAAGAAATACTAATCTAAGTCAATTTGCTGTCGCCAGCTTTTTTGCGTCTCAGCACAATTTCTGCTAAAGCACCACCTGAGTGCAATAAACCATACTGACGGAACTGCTTGATGGCGGAATTAATCTGAGGAGCGTCCATATCAGCAATGAAACGTTCAAAAAATTCACCTTGTTTGATGAAATATTCATAGCTTAAAACCAACTTGTCGTCGGAGATATCGGACAACGTATTCTTGGTCGAAACCGGCGTGTTAAAACCTTCACCGTCGCCTAAAAAGACACCTAAATGTTTCAACTTATCAAACAAGCCGGCTTGGTGTGCAGGAACCATGCCTCCATGTTCCTTTATCTTATATTCACGATAAGCATCTTTATATTCGTCGGCATTAGCTCTTTTGGAACCGGTCCAGCCCAAAGCCACCAACTCCTCTTTGGTGACCTCCACTTTAGAGCTTTCGCCAAACTTTAAGACTTTTCTGGGGTTGAAAAGTCCCAGATAAAGAACGAAAAAAACTCCCAAAACTTTGACCAAGTGAAACAAGAAAAAGACTATTTGGGCGCCCATATTGACAGGAGTCTGCAAGTCTTTAACAAATACATCAGCAATGTGATTAAAATTATACTTGGTAGCCAAAAATGACAACAAGTACGAAACTTGATTGGTCAAGCAGATTCCAGGGGTAGGCGAAATGAAATCCGGCAAGTCGGTATAGAGCCAAACCAATAAAAAGGCAATGAACCCATAAAAGCCAAACGAATGAAAGTACCACACAGGCATAATCAACTGGCCAGGCCAACAATGTTTCAGAATTGTTTCATCCATTGCCACAGCCTTCTGATATTTTTTATTGCCCGTTTCGTAAGAAAACAAAAGTGCTCCATCCTCAGTCAAATATCCTGGAGCCGTAGATACCACAAAAGCAACTGGACGAGGAGAATAGAACACATTTGGACGCAAAGAGATTGGAAGCGTATCGAAAATTTTGAGGAGATCTCTAAATTCCGTTTTCGACAGGATTTGAAGACAATAGTCCTTTTCCATGTCGTCGTTAAAGCGGAGGTAGATTTCTAGAGCGGACTCTGGAGTTGATTCATCCACCACCTCAATAGCGGCATCTTTTTCCTGATTTGTCACGGCCTTACCTTTCTTGGTCACGTGGGACACGTTAACGTCTTCATTGGCGGCTGACATTGTTGGGGAATAGGAGACGAAAATTCGCTGACAAAGCGGGGCCGCGCAATCACATGATACAAGGTCACGTGTTGCCCCACTCCTTCAAGCCATCAGTTAAATGTACAGGAGTGTAGATAAGAGTTTTGTAATAGAAGTTTCTAGTGAAAAGTAATGTATGTAGATTGTGTATATAGATTGTGTATATAGATTGTAGTGTATAGATTGTAGTGTATGTAGATTGTATTTAGTTGGTTGTGTATATAGCTTGTAGTATATATAAATTGTAGTGTATATAGTCAGTAGTGTATATAATTATGCCAGAACAAGCCACAAATCTCCGTCAAACCCAATTATTTTTCCGTGTAAAAAGAATATATGATTTATCAAAATTACGTCATCCCGCATATGGATTTTCGCCTCCACTTGTTTTAAATTGGAGAAGGGGACGGGAGGGGGTTATAATCGGAGGTACGGGTGTAAACTGATCCGAGGGCAGTCACGGGTTCTTTCCGAGGGTCACATATACACATCACTATAGTGATAATAATATAAAGATTTGCAAAATAATTTATATATTATAGAATTATGAGATTCAGTGTTAGTGTGTATTGTAAGAATCATGCATATAATGGATTTTAGTTTATCCTAAAAATCAGTTATTCAGTGATTTAGGCATTGTTTGATGATTTTTTTATGCAAAATCAAAAGAAGTGATTGACTTAGTGAATGGAATTTCCTTTACAATCTACAGAAAGGTTTAAGATGATTTGACAGGATTGGGGGGGTAGCAGATGTGTTTCAGAAGTGTTTCAGAAGTGTTACAGAAGTGTTTCAGAAGTGTTTCAGAAGTGTTACAGAAGTGTTTCAGAAATGTTTCAGAAGTGTTTCAGGAATGTTATAGAAGAAATCTTATTTGTTAAAGAAGTTTCCTAAATCCATACTTCGAATAGTATGATCCCAATTGTTTTTGAATGACCAGATCTTCTCGAAACAATGCCAGAAGATTATGCGAATCATGCATACATTGCACTTGCCTGATTCGTCTTAGAAGTCACAATAGGTATTGTTTGTTTACCCAATTGAGCCTAATACATGGAGCCACGCCAGTACACCACAGCTGAAACAAATTCCAAACAAACTCCATACATACACCATACAAACTTCATACAAGCTTCATAGAAACTGACGAACGGTGCACCCGTACACCATGCAAAAGAAGCCCCACCATAACTCCATGCTAAATTTTTATTGGTATCTTACGATTTTCTTTTGACGTCTAATTAATCCATACTACCGTCCATCAGGCTAGCCGGCAATTTACAATTGTTGGTAAACCTAGCTTAATAAATGCTCCTGCAGATAGCCCCATTGTTGCACCCATGTCTCACGCAACATTGTTGCCATTCATTCTAGAATCCACTATTTAGAATGCACCCAATCCTCCATGTTTCAGATCAAACATCAGACATTCTTTACCTCAAATCATTTATTTCGCTAGGATAATGAAGCCAGCCACTCTTTTCTGGCTCACTGCCGCAGCTGCCCTCCCTGAAATCCATATCCATGGTAATAAATTCTTTTATGCCGACAACACCCAATTTTTGATTAAAGGAATAGCTTATCAACAAGACCCTCTTTCAGCCAATTCAAATTCCTATAAAGATCCTTTAGCAGATGGTGAAGCTTGTAAAAGAGATGTGGCGCTTATGAAGGAATTACAGACCAATGTGATTCGAGTTTATGCCATTGATCCTAAAAAAGATCATCTGGAATGTATGAAGATTTTGGACGATGCCGGAATTTATGTTTTTGCAGATATGGGTGAACCAATTCTTTCTATTAATAGAGAATATCCTAATTGGGATACTGACTTATTGAACCGTTATACTTCAGTAGTGGATTCGTTGGCAGATTATTCCAATGTTTTGGGTTTTTTTGCTGGAAATGAAGTCACCACCGATTCAACCAATACTCCTGCTTCTGCTTATGTAAAGGCAGCAATCAGGGATACTAAGGCGCATATTAAGAAAAGAGGAGGACGCCAAATTCCCGTGGGTTATTCGGCCAATGATGATTTGAAAACTCGTAAGGAACTTGCAGAATATTTTGCATGTGGAGAAAAAGCAGATCGAGCCGACTTTTTTGGTTTAAATATGTACGAATGGTGTGGAGATTCAACATATGAGAAATCTGGTTACGCTGCAGCAACCAAACTTTATGAAAATTTGGGAATTCCTTTGTTTTTTTCCGAATATGGTTGTAATGAGGTAACTCCTCGGAAATTTCAAGAAGTACAGTCAATTTATACCATTATGACTGACGTTTGGTCTGGAGGAATTGTGTTCATGTACTTTCAACAAGAAAATAACTATGGATTAGTACAAGCTTCAGGGACGCAAGTCAGCAAATTGGTTGATTTTTCAAATTTAAAGCTGCAATTGGAGAAAGTACTGCCTATTTCACATGCTCCTCTGTCTGCAGTAGCTACATCTTGTCCTCCAATTGGAAATGTATGGAAAGCATCTGTGAAACTTCCTCTTACTCCTGATAAGGAAGCTTGTGAATGCATGGTTAAGGGACTTGAATGTGTTGCTAAACCAGATGTTGATCCAAAGGAATTTGGTAATATATTCCTGTATGTATGTCAACATACTGACTGTTCAGCCATTGCTGGAGATGCTACCCTGGGAATTTATGGAAAATGGTCAGCATGTGGAGCACGTCATAAACTCAGTTACGTCATGGATGCTTATTATAAAGCTTTTAATCGTGCTCCAAATGCCTGTTATTTTAATGGCATGGCCACTTTTCAGGATCCCATCAAAGATTGTATGAGTTTATCAACTGATACTGTTTCTAGAGATGATACTGTTTCTAGAAATGATACTGTTTCTAGAAATGATACTGTTTCCAGAAATGATAATTCTTCCAGAAATGTTACTACTTCCGAAAATGTAACTACTTCCGAAAATGTTACTACTTCCAGAAATATTACTTCTTCCATTATTGAAAAAAGAACTATTTCCAGATTTGGTCTCATTAGAAGAAGCGGCAAAATCTTCGATTTGGAAAACATTACCACAACTGTAACCAAAAATGGTGCCCTGCAGTCCCACATTTCCAAAGCCCTTTTTGCCGTGATTTTCTTTGGAATCTTTGTTTTCTTGCCATAACTGAATCCCATTAGTTTCTGACTTGCTGGTTATTGAAAACAGCAGCCTAGAAGCTTTTTTTTTTTTTTTGTTTTTTTTTTTTTTTGAGGTGACACAGTTCTTCCAATAATTTAATATTATAACTTCTAAATAAAGGGGTCTTATCACCAGTCACTTGGAGTCTCCAAATTTTCATTGTATCTTTTGAGATATAGTCCATGCAGGACAAAACAAGATCTTAATTGAAATCTTGAAACTAATGACATTCGATCCCGAATTATATCAATCATAAACTGTATCAATCATTAATAAAATTGATCACTTTAGTTTCATGGTAGTGGGCCAGATCTCAATCGATCAGACGTGATCATCTCCACGCTTCACCCATATTTCTCCTCTAATTTTCATCCTTATCAATCACCATTTTGCGAATATCCCAAAAATAGTCCAGGTCAAAGGTTGCCGGCTTAAGGTGATAGGTTTCGTCTGCACCAAACCAGTTGTGCGTCTTTTTCCGTATCTTGATCTCCTCCTTCTCAAATCTAGCCAACATTTTCTTGCTAAGATGAAACTCCTCACCTGCATATGTAGCCTTCATCAGCGATTCCAGGTTTGTCAGTGCCGTCCTCTGTGTAAAAGTACTGGCGCCACGACCACTTTTTAGCCCGCGCACGACCTGAAGGTCGTTGGGCACCAAATCTGTAACATCTCGAAACACATTCTCTGCCTCCTCATCAAGTGGATCCATATTAACCCACCGTAGATTTGCCGCATCATACCTCATACCCTTGTGGTCGCGCTGGGAAAATTGTTCGCTGGTTATGAGCCCGGGTTGTTTTTTAGGCAGACCCTCATCAAAACGTAACAAATCATGTTCATTTCCTTCCCACGTTTTAGCTGAAGCATTAAACTTCATTTTTCGATTATCCACTACCGGAGCGTATGATTGGTCATTTAAGAATTTGACAATGCCAATATTTCGACGCAGATTCTCGGAAACTCGTTTCCTTTTGGGACTGCTTCGTAGTTGCATCTGTTTCTCTGTGATTTCCATATACTTTTCAAGCAATTGCTTTTTATGGAGCTCCATATTGTAGTCCATATCCTCGCTCGAAAGGTGTCTCGATTTCCTATCATTCGCTTTATCTTCCACTTTTCTTGCTTCAACTTTTTCTTTTTCAATCACTCTTCGGTCGGTTGCTTTTTTATCCACATGGAAAGATGGCATACGGTCCAATTTTTTAATGAGCTTGTTGTTTTGGTTGAAGAGAGGATGCTCTTTTTGAACTCTGTCCCTCGCCAAAACTGCATTTAAATCAATTGTGCTTTTGCTTTTTGCCGGATTGAACATCTTTAGCGATTGAGGAAATGCAGGCATACTCATTTTGTGCAGAAGTCCCAGCAGCGTCCGAAACTGCTGGAGTTTGTCTGCATTTATGCTTTGCGATGGGTCTCCAAGAAACCCATCTTCAATACCCTCGAAATCATCTTTAGTGTACTCATAATCAATAGTATGATCTTTATCTTGAAGATCCCGAAGTTTGAGCGTCTGCACCTCTTCACGTGGTGGATTTTTAAGTTTCACCGTAGGAATACTCTGATTTTGGTATCGTTTGAATAGCTCCTGATCTTCAAGCTCTGCCTCTTTTTGAAGTTGCTGCCGCCGCTGATTGAGTACATCACCGGCCCGACCTTGTTGTTTGGCGCTTTTGTAAATTCCACTCTCCTCCTTGCCAAAAATGTCATCAATCTCTTCAAACTCATCACCATCAATCTCTGTGATATCTGTATCGGTATCTTCACTATATGAGCTTAGAGAATTACGGTTTGATGGCGACGGAAGCGAAATTGTGGCGGGTGAAACCCACTCCTTCATTTTGGCTTGGTCTTGATCGGAGATTTCGAAATTATCTCCAAATCCATCTTCTTCGCTATTCTCAGCATAATCTAAAAACACTCGTGGCAGTAGAGTAGGACGTGATGATGTGTCTCGCAATTGGGGGCTTCTTCCTCGGGTAAACGCCAGTCTGAGTGTTTGTTTTGGCTCTGGACGTGGAGAAAGTCGAAGCGTTTGAATGTCGTCGGTAAGGAGTTCGTCAAGGATATCGTTTTTCGTGTGGGGACCAGGTTCGAGCCCATGAAGAAGATCGGCCTGGCCCTCGCCCCATTTTTGGAGCCGCTCGCCTTTGGGTAGTCGTTCCATGATGTGCTCCTTGTTTATGTTGCGTCTTGTGCGAGTGTGATCCAGTCACGTGACACTACTTACACCCGTACCTCTCATGAAAAGCGTACTCAATTTCCCCCAATATATAATCTCCACATACTCCCCTGAATATTCACTTTTTAAAGTTTCCAAAAAACACTCTTTATGGCTCTCATTACCGAAATAAAGAATACTAAAACTGCCAGTCTTTTTACTTCACTAATGGCTCTTTGGCCGAGCGGTCTAAGGCGGCAGACTCAAGTTCTGTTATCGTAAGATGCGCGTGTTCGAATCACGCAGGAGTCATTTCTTTTTCTCATCTTAATTTTTTTTCCCCGCATGGTAAAAGTCACACAAAACTACTTCAACGGTCTGCTCCATTTTTTTCTACCCTCCTGCAGGCGGACATGTTTGACGGAGTCCCTAACCCCCGTGCCTCCGACATTCTCGGCCCGCCCAAGTATCCTAAAGGTTTTGAAAAAACACACCGAAAATCTTCCGGGAGGAGTCGTTTCGTGCCCAATTCTGAAACAATCCGCCAGGGGTTAACCCCTTTCCACAATGATTTCTCCAACCTACAAAACACAAACCTAGATCATTCCATCAATTATAACAAAAATCATGGTGCTGAAACTTATAACAGGTATCATGGTGTGAATCATCTGAATGACTATTATAGACAATTGGATTATAATGGCAACTTGGAATCAAATAGCCACAATTCGGCATTTTTGCCCTTTATTTTTAATCTGGATAGCCCCTTACCATCGGAATTATTTAAAAGCCCCGATCAGGTATCGCTACCGGAGAAGCAGTTTTTGGAGGGACGGGGAAGTGACATTCCGGGAGATACTGATGTCATTCTGAGAGATACTGATGTCATTCTGAGAGAGACTCCAGAAAAGGAAATTATGGATCAACATGAAATAGATGCTTTACAAACAAAGATGGCTCAAGAATTTCCAGAACCCGAATCAGTTTCATCTCTGTCTCAAATAGAGCAGTTGGAAGAGAGTCTGCAAAGCCCGGAAAAATCTGAAACATCACCTAAAGAGGTCAAAGTGGCACCGCGACTGAGTACACTTTACCGAATTGGTCCACCATTCCGTGAAACCAAATCAATTTACTCAATCTATAGCGGGGACGAGGAGGTGAAGCCTTGTGTGCATGCCCGGTTTGATCGAGGGTTCGAACAGGGAGATGCAGGAAATTGGATTGGCTACAAGCGCAATTATTTTACTCTTGTACTGGCGTTCGAGTTCCGAGGGTGGGATTTACTCCGATTTGCTCTGAATCGGTTTCACATTATACGAGATGGCAAAAACGTGCCCATTCATTATTTCGCCTTAGCCATCTCTGTGCAGTGCAGTGATCCCGATACAGAAATTGCCTTGGTACAGCACACGCCAAAACGTGACAAAGGGCCGAAATTGACCACCCCCGTACATCCCTGTGTCCCTGGCAATGGTCTTCCGGATCATCATACGGTACAGCTATCTTGCAATAAGCGTAACGGGCAAAAAGTCGAACAAATGAGGAAAGTGTTTGGCTTTGACCCCGGCGCTTATATGCATGCCCACCAACTTACAGAGTGTATTCTTTCAGAATACCCTGCAGAAGCTGCTAAAGCCGCTCGATTTGAACGAATTCAATTTACGGCATCTCTTCGAGCAAAGCCGTCTGCTCGTTCTCAGAAACATTTTATTGTAAGCGTGGACCTTTTGGCCTATTTAGGCAATTCTAACCATTCAGACCTGGTGGTTGTGGCCAAGACCTGCAGCGCCCCTCTTCTTGTCCGAGGGAGGTCTCCTTCAAAGTATCCAACCGAACGAACCTCGGGATTTCGTGCCTAGGCAGCGGGATTAGGATATACAATAGCGGGATTAAGATGTATATGAGGAGTGGCTATAGCTTGGAGCAGATTCGCTAGAATCTTATAGAACTTGTTGATTGGTAAAAGACAGGACATTTAATAGCATCAGCATAAAAATTGTATAGCATCAGCATAAAAATTATATAGCATCAGCATAAAAATTATATAGCAAGCATTCAAATAATGTATAGTCAGCATCAGGAAAAGTAGGTGTATAGACTCGATCCTGCATCCAAGAGAAGAGATGAGTGGGTTCAATTTTAAAGTTTACCTTTTAAAAATTTCATTTTAGAATTATTTCGAAGAAATCTTTTTTATTATTAGCAATCTGAAATTTTCTCATGGTTTCAGTATATATCCAGTTAAGGGTCAAATCAGTAGTGTTCCCCAGTTTTCTACTTTCGTGAAAATCCTGTATCTCTATAGAATTCTATTAATGATACCCAAAATAGAAACACCTATAAATTATAGTTCTAATATAAACTAGATTATTTCAAATCCACTGTTAAAAACTAAGGATACCCAAAGAAGTTTAGAAAACTAATCTTTAACGGTGGACCTGCAGTTAAGTCAACTGATTCATCACGTGACCAAAACATACCATCCAAGATATATTCTTATTTTCCTTTTTTCCTATTTTCCTTTTTTCCTTCTTCTTTACATGTATTTGAATTTGTTTTTTTCTTTACATGTTTGGATTGCTTACATTTCTTGTATTTGTAAAAAACACCTTCTTATTGGCTCTATATACTATTCATGGAGTGTCACGTGCGCCAGCATTAAAAGGAAATGAATATAAGAACTTAAGAGATTCCAAAAAGAAATTTGGATCTTGCACGCTACCCAAAGAAGAACCAATAATCAAAAAAGCAATATGAGTATTAATTAAAGGAATAAAAAAATAAAAAAAAAAAAAAAAAAAAAAAAAAAAAAAAAAGTTATTAAAGTTATTTGATAAATAGCATAGAATAAAGTATTAGTAAATTCTTGATAGGTTCCCCATATTTTCCTGCATGCGCGCGCTTCGCACTCGTTTTCACCAAAACCTCCTCCTCCACTTCTTCAGCACCAATGCAGGAAAATAGCACCCGAAGCAACGAACCGGGTGTGCTGCCGCGGCAATCTGCAGGACCAGACCGCAAGGTAATTGATAAACATTCAATGGAATATGTTATTCGATCAGGAATCGCTGGTGGACTTTCAGGGTGTGCAGCCAAAACCCTTATAGCACCAATGGACCGTATCAAAATCCTTTTCCAAACATCTAACCCTGACTTTCTTCGATTCCGTGGCTCCTTCCGTGGTCTCTTTCAGGCGGGTAATAAAATTTGGAGAAACGATGGCTTCGTGGGCTTATTTCAAGGGCATCTGGTGACACTTCTTCGGATCTTCCCATATGCGGCCATTAAATTTGTGGCATATGAGCAAATTCGAAGCATTTTGATTCCTAATGATCAATATGAAAATGCAATCAATAGATTTATGGCAGGATCACTTTCTGGACTTGCGTCGGTGTTTTTGACCTATCCCTTGGACCTTATCCGAGTACGGTTGGCGTTTCAGACTCGTGCTTCACTGATAAATGATTCGTGGCATTCCCAACCGCCACGTGGTCTTTGGACCACTATAAAGCAGGTATATCATGAAGATCCGCCACATCGAGATTCTGACCCAAGGTGGCTTCGATTTATGCGGCAAAAAATGCCTCAGATTCTCGTTCCACTTTCTAACTTCTACCGAGGTTTTGGTCCCACCATTTTGGGAATGATTCCCTATGCAGGAACATCTTTTTATGTTCATGATGCTATTCAAGATATATTTCGATCTCGGTTCCTTGCGCCATACTCAGTGCAAGCCGCACTGCCCAGCAGTCTTAAGGTTGTGAAGCTTAAAAATGACCAGGAGCATGTGAGTAGCCGAGATTCACGTGCTCCACTCCGTCTCTTTGCTCAGCTCGCTGCAGGAGGACTTGCAGGCATGTGTTCCCAAACAGCGGCGTATCCGTTTGAGGTGATCCGGCGCCGCATGCAGGTTGGTGGAGCAGTCAATCTGGGCAAATTCATGACTTTTCGGACAACAGCAAAGTTGATATTTACTGAAAGCGGAGTGAAGGGTTTTTTTGTGGGTTTGACCATTGGGTATATGAAGGTCATTCCGATGGTGGCATGTTCTTTCTATGTCTATGAGCGGTCTAAGTTGTTGTTAGGGATTTAGACCAGAGGAGAAGAATACAAGGAGAGATATTAGGGGAAAAGATGAAAGGAAAAGAGGAGATGAAAAGAGGAGAGATGAAAAGAGGAGGAAAAGAGATGATGAAAATTAAAGAATCTTGATGGAAGTGGAATCAGTCAAAATTGTCTGTATGCATAAATACTCGCCATTGCATGAGAACGACGTCATAGTGGTTCATGATGTCGACTGCATGAATGAAGTATTTCTTCATCATCCAGAAAAACCGTTTGAATGGCAATCTCCACATTTGTCATTCATATCGATGGGGAAATGGCCAAGCGGTATGTTTAGCGTGTGGCTACCAAAGATACATATTTATTGTAGCATGAATTAGAATAACTCCTAGGAAATGTTGAATTTTCATAAGAGTATATTTATCAATTTAAACCAATAGTGATTTCAGCTCTACAATAGACCTTTAAAAAGAACCTAAATCTCGCCCATAATTGTAACACTGTTGAATCAATAAAGGTTTCCCCGGATTTCCAGGAATCTAGAACGTTTGCTATATACATCAAAACCAAGCGGTTCAAATTGTTTCAAATCGGTTTAAACCGTTTTAAAAAAACCAAAACCATTTGTTTTTGCCGGTAGGCCGGGTGCCAAACTTCGGATTGGCTGCATTAGCAATGGTCTCTTTAGCTATAGCTGCCGATTTGGATAACTTATCAGTGCCAATTTTGAAACCCCAATTTCTTAATGTTTTCACTATGGCTGGAGTGAAGGCTGCCGTCAATGGAACACGTACAAAGATAAATACTGACTTGTGAATTCCGTAGGCAAGCACAAATTCTGTCCAGGAGAACCAAGCAAATGGGGATTGTGTATCGTCTTGAATTCCAGTAACTTCCTTTGCGGATTCTTCGATCTTATTAATTTCTTGTAACGTGGCCAACTCATGATCAGACTTTCCAAACCCAAAGAATTGCTTGACCTTATTTTCGTATACTTCGATCTGTTCTTTTCCCAAAGAATGAACCAAAAGGTAGCAAATTGGCAAGTCAACCATGCTTATAAATAGGTAAACTCCAAGGGCCGAATATCCATACTCTTTGACAAGAGCCTTGATGCCTTTTTGTTTTTGGGGCGGGGAGGATGAGTTTTGACGCAAAAATGCCCGAAACTTCGGGAATTTCGGCATGAAGGGCCGCTGCGGCATTAGACCGAGCTGGCGCTTGAAAACATTGAGCGCCGTGGGTTGACGGAGAAGTTGCAAGGTTCTAAACATGTAGACTACGGTGGCGGCGGTGCGGTTTTCTAGCTTCTCTCACGTGCGCGCTCACGTGACTTACTCTATATTCTCTTCGTCTTTTCTGTCTCTCTGTCTATCTGTCTCTCTGTATTGAAACTGAAAAGTAGCATATTTCAAAAATCTGTTGTGGTTGAGATGTTTTCACTTATATACATCAGCTATTCATGCAGAGAAGATGTGCATAGAATCATGACTTAACTAAAAGCGATAAGCCATCAACATCCTTCTTTCCCAATACTAGCGCTGATCACGCTGGTCACGCTGATCCGCTGATCACATTGATCAAGCTGGCCTTGTCTATACACAAGATCATCTGAAAGTCAGGTAGAAACGCTCCTTCTCAAAGCGCTCCTCAACACGTTGAAGCTGCTCCGGTGTATAAACATCGGCCAAAGGTTCCTTCCCGAATAATACACGTTCCTCGTGGTTCCGTTGCTCGGCCAAAGTCATCACCACAACGTTTTGCATGGAAAGTTCTTGATCGGGGTTCCATCTAGACAAAGTCAAGCGGCCAGAAGTCCCGGATATTCCCGACTTACCCCGGAAAACCTCCTCCACAATGTATGGCATATCTTTCACGTTAAATGGGCCGGTTTGGTCCAAGTTTCCTCGCCGCAGCTCTTGTCCCGCCAAACTCTTAAATATTCCATTGTAAGACTTGATGCGGTTTTTTCCCTCCACATATTCTTGTGGGTATCCTGCAATTGAGGTCAAGATATGCGTGGTCAATGCAAGCCCAAACATACCGGGCATTGTACCTAAAACAGGCAAGATGCGGACCCGGAAATTCTGTAGCGACGAGAGCTGATCCACATTGCCCTTGGCAACCTCTTTTTCGTCCAAGGGAAGAAGTTGTGCTTTCCCAGGGTCTGGCTTTTCTGCGCTGAAAACAACAGGGATATGGTTATGAATCCCCCGTCTGCTCAACCGAATACGCACTGCACGAGCCAAAGGATCTTCTTCTGTTTTAGAGAGATCCATCACATTGATCCTAGTGGGATCTGACTTCAAAGCTGCTCCTCCAGAGGAAATAACCGGGATTCGGCGCTTGTAGCAGAACTCCAACAAATCCACCTTGGTGTCAATGTTATCGATGCAGTCCACCACCAAATCAGGCGTAAAGCCGCCCAAAAGCAACTCCTCACCGCGAGTCTTCTCCCACAACTCATTTTTGCCTTCAATATTGGCCCATGGAGCAATCTTTAAGAGATGACGCTTCAAGCACGTGACTTTAGGCGTACCCACGTCTTCGAGTGTGGCCACGGCGTGTCTGTTAAGCGAGCTCAACGTCACTTGGTCAAAGTCAATGACACGGATATTCTCCACACCAGAACGGACCAACATAGTCACCACCCAAGAACCAACACCTCCTGCACCTACCACCACAATGCGATGGTTCCTCACCTTTTTCATTCCTTCCTCTGTCAAAAACGCATAGTTACGCGACAACTGTTCGCGAATAAGTTCTTCGGAATGTGCTTTTTTGAAAGGTTCTTTAACTTCTTCTTCTTCTTCTTTAGGTTGATACCGATGGTATGCCTCAACTAAAGCAGCAGTAATGAATGCTGTAGATGCCACAATAGTGGCCAATCGGATTCCCGAGGTCATTGTGATGCGATGAGAAAACGCGATGCGCTGATATAGGTGCACACCCGTACCTCCGCCAAAAGTCACTGCTTTCCTTCATAATTCTTAGTCTTGTCATTAGACTGTAATCTGTCATCTTATGATTTTGGTTTTTCCTTTGAAAGTCGATCTGCCAATTCAATCTCAACATATGAATCTCCGTCCTTTCTTCTTTATCTTGACTTCATTCTCTTTTCTTACCTTCACAAGGCTTTGAGGCAGTACATTCTCACAGGAAACAATTCTTTGGGCATTCCCTTTTGGATATCACTGGCAATCAATTTGAAACCTGCCATTTCAAATAACCGCCGGAATTTGGCATCGCTTCTGGTGACGCTTGAGTCTGTGGGGTCGAAAACGTCCTCTGCAGGAGCAATGTTCTCTTTGACAATAAGAGTTCCATTGGGCATCAAAGCATCTTTGCATCTAATCCAAAACTTGACTAATTCCTCATCTGGCAATTGTCCCACACACCATTGACACCACACGAGCCAGTACTGGCCGAGCTTAGCCGGCTCACATACCCACTCTTGCATGCCAATATCGTAAATGGTTCCCAACTTTCCTTTCTGAGCCACAGGGGCCAACTCAATCTTCATCTGCTCCACGAAAGGCTTCACAGGCTCGATCAAATCACATACATCGCTGATTTTCCACAAGAAGTCCCGAGTGATTCTGCCAATTCCAGCGCCAACGTCCACTGTGAGCTTTGGGCCTGAACATTCCATTCTGGTCTGGAGCTTTCTCAAAAACGTGGCTGATCCAATGATGTCAGCTTTAGGAACAGGGGTTTGCTCACCAAATCCCCCAAGAACACCGTTGACAGATGCAGGTACAGACAGCCAGTAGGAGATGGCATCGTCATAGTTTATAAGAGCATTCAAGTCTTGGTCAACGAAGTCCTCGGCGTCAGTGTTGATGTTTTTCACAGGCATCTCAGGTACTGATTTTGATGATGAGCGTTCAGGCGATTCAAGGCTCATCGAGCCGCGGCTAGGCCAGTACATCTGCTGATAAAGAAAGTCATCAAAAAATCATCATTCAAAATATTGGGGCCTTGGCCTTGCCTCGTTGTTTTGTAATCCCTTTTTTGTCTAGGATGAGATTTTCATTGGTGATATGATCTTGGCGTAATGAGATTGACACGCGTGAACGTAAACGGCGTGAGGAATATCACCTTCAGAGTTAATAGACTAGCTGACTGAAGCCTTAAAACAGCCAAATCCTTGCTCAATTTTTTTGAAAAGTTTTTATAATGTTTTGGAAATAAACCCAACTGACACCGTGACGAAAACCTATAGTTTCCCTTTCAAGCTTATCGTCCAGAGAGAGGGTCCGGAAACGAGAGACTGTTGATGGGAGCCTTTAGCCCAAAAAGGCCATGAGCCAATGCCAGTCATTATCAACACAAAATGACATTCGAAACTTCACAACATCCAATGAATTTCATGACATTCCTAAAAATTCATAAACATTTATTGAAATCCATGACATTTGTTAACGTCGTTTATCCCAATTGAAAAGTCATTCCATTGAAAAATTTTAAGATAGAACCGCGGCAGAAATGTGTCCTTTTATATTTCGGAATCGGTTTTGTGGCAAGTTTCATATATGAAACAAGGGATTTGCGATTAATGCCGCAAATCTATAAAAGGCCCTCATTCCCGCCCCCCTTCGCAGCCAGTATTTGCAGCTCGCACGTCACGTGCACTCTTCTTGACGCGTGCCTTTTTGCTTACATCAAGAGCGACAAATTGCAAAGCAATTACACAGAATTAAAGGGACATCATCTGAGGCACAATTTCCAGATAATTTTGCAAAAATACAATCGAGCAAGAATTCCAAGCAATTCAAAAGCAAATATTCGAGAAAGGTTTCTAGGGCAAGATTGAAACTAGAGATTTGAAGCAACTTTAGCATTTCTTGAAACAATATTAAGATGGGTTACTACGATATCGACGACATTCTAGCGGATGGTGAAAAGATACCATGCAGGTTTAACCTTTCTGTTCCTGGGTTGGGATATCTTGAGGGAAATCCCGGAAAAGGCATTGCCAAAGATACAAAGCTAGATCTACCTTGGTGGCTCGCCACTGTTTTGGCCATGTCGGTAATTCTGCTGGATTCAGAAGAAAGTTTCATTGATTTACTTGATCCGGAATTCATATCTCCCAAAGTGCTTAATGCAATTCATGCTGATCCGACCTCTGTGGATTTACACACAATTATGAGTCATTTTTATAAGCAGACGGAGAAGTGGGCGAGCATGTTCAACGAAAATGCTCTTATCGAGACTGTGATGATGCTTTTAAAGGAACGAGCTTTGGAGATTGATAATTATGCCAACAACTCAACCAAGCACGTGCACTCCAACTTTCTTTACACGTTGGATGAGTTTGAAAAGAAGCTTTACCGAATGACCGCCGAGAGCAAAAAGCAAATGAGGCGCTGGAATCAGTGATTAGGAATGAGTATTGATGATTTATGGATGATTTGATTATTGAGGATTTATGGATGATTTGATTATTGAGGATTCATGAATAGTCTGAATGATGAAGATACACCAGAATAGTTACCAATACTTCAAACCTTTCTATCTGTGGTTGTTGTGTCTATTTTTCAAAATAACCCGTCGGAATCGGAATCGCTCTCTACCATTTCCTGAGATTTGAATACCTTCTTCTTAGGTTGATCTTGTGCGATCTCTGCATTCTCGTCATCTTCGTCTTCCACCGCTCTCCTCTTTCTCTTTCCCTTTTTGGCCGGTTTCTTCGGCGAAACTTCCTTATCGCTTGCAGAGTTGTCATCAAAATCACCTGCATCCTCCTCGTCAGTGTTGTTGATGAAATCTTTCTTGGCCTTTTTCTTACCCTTTCTGCCTTTTTTAGGTTCATTTTCTTTTTCATCATCCGACTCCACAACAAGATTGGCTCGCGACTCTTCTGCCCACTGTTGTGCCTGTTCCTGCAATTTGGCTCTTTCTGCTGCCAAACTCTCGTGTCTGGACATCTGCTCAGCCAAAAGAGATTCTGCCTCCTTGTTCTTGCGGTCTTCTTCCTGCTGGCGCAATTTCTTGGCCTCCTCAAGCTTCTCATTCAATTCCAGAATATTTTCCTTGGTTTCATCTAAACAAACATTCAATCTTTTAAGCAAAGTATTGGTTCCAATATCTGCTCTGGCCTTCATGTCTGATTTTGGATATGGCGGATGTTTGCATGAGTCCAGGGCCAACTGGCGTAGGTGCAGGATGGCACTATTCAAGTTGAGAATGGCTTCATTAATTTCGGCCACATTTCGGTCTTCCACGGCTTGTTTAGTGATAAACTCTGCAATCTGGAATTGAATGAAGGCAATATTGAAAATGTACGGACTCTTATCGCCAGTGCATTTTTCCATAGCCTTTTCAGAAATCTCCAATGACTTCTTCAAAAATGGTAAGTGCTTCTCTGAAATTCCTCTTAGGTACCAAGCTCTGCCAATGAATCCCAATAACTTTGGATCATCATCATTGGCGTATCTGGCTGATGCAATCTCATAACTCTCGATGGCTTTGGCAAACTGCTTGAGTTCCGTCAAAACATGCCCCAAGTTTAAATACACAGAGATATCGTTCAACGAATCTCTGATTTTTCTCAAGATATCTAAACCTTGGTTATAGTCTTTGTTCTCGATGTAAACAATGGCAAATCCTTGAGCAGCAAACACGTTTTTCGGGTCAATGGACAATACCTTAGTGTATAGCTCCATGGCACGAACAAAATACTTCTTTCTCTTTTCTTTATCACCTTTAGTATCCCTTGCCATCACACAGTAAACATTAGCTAATGAAGTTAATGCATAACAATCATGAGAGTCGTAATCCACCAATGTTTGTTTTTGATGAGTGGCATCAGCGTCGGGTTTCAAGCCAAACTTGCGCCCGAAGTTCTTGATGAACCATCCGTAAAAAGAACGGATTTCAAGGTTGGAAGCATTGGTTTCCAACAAGGATTTCACCTCCTGTTCTAACTCTTGATTGGATGAAGTTTTGGTCACCACTGCATCCAAGAACAAGAGTCTCATTTTGGCCGAGAAGTAATTTGGACATTCCACCAAAAGCTTCTTATATAAACCAATGGAATCTTCGGAGTTAAGCGACTCTTTAGAACGTGCCAAGTTATATGTGATAGATACCTTGAGGTCATTTTTTAACTCTTCATCATCAACATGCTCTAAGCGATCAAAACCAAGCTCAAGATATTTCACAGACTCTTCATGGTTATGCTTGATGAAGTTCAACACTGCCACATTATTGTAAACTTCCAAAGGTGCTTTTTGGCCAATCTGCCGTCTGGATTCAATGGCCTTTTGCAAATAGGTTAATGATTGCGACAAGTCTCTGGACTCGTATAATTTGGACAATGTCAAAAAGGCGTTTAATGCCACTGGCTCCTTGTTTAAGTAAGCATCCGCTTCAGTTTTATTGGCCACCGCAGAACCTCTATTATTGGATAAGCGAATATACCTTTCCAAGATCTGGATCGCCTGTTCCTGTTTTGTTTTAGAAGTACTCTGCAGGTATAAGAGACCTAAAGAGTAGTTGACTTCCAAACATTTTGGATTTGTTTTGAGTATAGACTCAAAAGTCATGGTGGCTTCTTCGAGCGAGTTTCTGCCAAGTTGAGACTGAGCCAAGCCCAATTTGGCCAAAAGATTATGTTCGTTCAAGCGAATGGCTTCGTGGAAGTATTTTTGAGCTTGTGTGAAATCGTCCTTGGCAAAAGATACTCTGCCCAACCAAAACGAACAATTTGACAGTATTTTGGATGAAAAAGCTGAGTATTTCTCGTTGTTAGCAACGGAAGCGTGAACTTTGGCCACGATTTTCTCCAAAAGTTCGTAATTCGGCTTTGAGTAGTAATATGAGCAAAGTGCCAACAAAAGTACAGGATTATCCTGGTTTTGCGACTGTAGCTGCGTCAATTCTTCCAACGATTTCGAATAACCTTCCAAAAATAAGTTGTCGGAAAGCGAATTCGAGAAAACATCATCGAAAGATGCCAAGTTTAAAAGCATGTGAGGCTTGAAATTGGAAGGATCCAATTCTGCCGCTCTTTTCCAAGCGGCTAACGCCATAGGACGATCTTTTAAGTTCCAGAAACAAAGCCCAATCCCAATTCTAGGGTCTGGCTTAAGAGTAGGATTCAACACCAAAACCTGCTGGTAAAGCTTCAAAGCATTGGAGTAATTGGCGGTTTTGCTCAATGTAATCTGAGCTTTACCCAAAAGTGCATATGTGTTGTTCTGATTCTCCTTCAAAAGACGATCATAAATTTGAAGCGCCAAGTCAGCGTGGTCGGTAGCCATATGCACCTGTGCAGTACCTAACTGGGCGCCAACAGAGTTTCCACCCTTGGCAAATGACTCTCCAGCATTGACAGCAGATTTGTCTCCGCCAAGACGCAAAGTTGTCCATCCGATCACAACATGTAATGCTTGCAAATCAATTTCAGAAAAGTAGTCCATGGTGAGCCCAGTTTGAGCAATGACTAGGCCATTTTGAGGCAGAGCAGCTTGGGCATATGCCTGAGCGATTAAAATCCAGTATTTGACTTGACATTTCTCTCCCGAGAGAAACAGCGTGAGCTCTTGAGGGTCATCGGGCAACTCATCGATCGTGACAATATCGCCACTACTGATGGTAATATCCACAGCGAAAGAAGCATCGGCCGAGCTGCCGACGTAATAGGAAATGTCCGAAGCTTCGTCCATTTCAATTTTTAGAGTCCGGAGCGCAGTCTGTTTTCGTAGCGTTGATTGAGATTTGATTTTTTTCGCTGCGCACATCCGTACACCATACAATCTGCACTTCCTTTACCCAGGACCTCGAAAATGTTGAAGATTAATTGATTATGGTAAAATTATAACCAATTGAATATTTCGTCATTTTCGCTTATTCAACTCAGAATGTTTCAGAAAATAGCTCTGCACAGTATTCGTCTTCAAAAGCATAATCGGCATCGTAATCCTTGAAAAGTAGGTCCAAATCCACAAAACACACCTTGTCATTGTCATAATCATTTTCATGTTTCTGCAATATGACATATTTATAAAGAACCATGTCAAACTTTGAAAGCTTTTGATTCGCCACATACCAGCGAATATATTGAGCCCATAGATTGTTTTCTCTCTGGATGTAGAATTTTCCATAGATACAGAATAAACTGTAAAGGAGTAACAAGCGCAATGCAAACGGATTTTTAGAATGCGCCATCTGCAGAAATTCTTCCGCCAAAAAGGGTAAGAATTTGTAAAGTGGAATTGGAAATTTGGTGACCATAGATGTGTGTAGGCACGTTTCAAAGACCGAAATGGCTATGGATAGCGTCTCGATTTCCATACTGGTCTGAGAATCAAGTTCATGAATCGAGTCGGGTGCAAATTGCAAATTTTCTTTCTCGGAAAAAGACGTCGGGGTAGAATCTTGCGAGCTTTCATTGAATGTCTCTGGATTGAATCCCACAAAATCAGAAACAGGCACCGAAATGCCCGGATCTAGAAAATCTTCTATGCTCACCGGACTATTCCTTTGATTTGCCAGGTAGTGTCTTTTGAGTTCTGCCTTCAAGGCCCGAATCACGTGGTAATCGATCCCATGGTTGTTTTCATACTTGAACTCCGTAAGCTTATGGATAAGCGCCCCATATACATGCGGCGGAGCATTCCGCATCATAATATGGATACTTCGGGAGTACGAGAGTAAGTCCGATGGCGGAGTATGGCTGAAATCAATAAGCGGCATGATGCTATGCGGATGGAGACCAAGATAGGTAAATGTTAAGGTGGTCGAAAGGTAGATCATGGCCAAGTCAGCGTATTCAACTCCTCTGACCCTCACTTCCTGAATATGAGCCGCTGAAAGTCGGACAACATTATCAAAAAAAACGTTTGTGCGGTCCAAAATGCTGCTATCGGTATCTGAATCAATAGAAAGTCGGTCGAACACATGAGACAAGTCATCGATGTTGTATTCCAAGGGCGTTAACAAGGAATTATTGTTGTGGCTAAAATCGTCTGCTAGAATGGCGCGTAGATTGGTTATGGGCCAAAGATTAAGACTTGCAAAAGCAAAAACCGCTTGGCGCATGACTGGCGAGTTCCCAAAAAAAGACGGAAGATGGTGACGCCAAATATACTCTGCTCGGGGATTTTTGGTAAAGGTGAACATCTGCACGCAATGGTCATTGAAGAAGCGGAGGAGTCTATACTCGAATCGAGTAACGTTCAATTGAGTTTGGGTGGAATTGTACAGATGTACTCTTAAGACTTCGCTTGATTCTTTCTCGACCAATTTCTTCAGCATCTTGCTTGTAGCTTCTTCGGGATAGATACACTCGCTTCCTCTATGCAAGCAGTACTCACAGGCTGGTTTGCCTTCATTGCACTAGAGTTAGTAGCCGAAATAAGCAACGAGGATCATGATACTATTATGGAGCCACGAAAATGAGGGATAAATAGTCAAAAGATTGTGCAAATAGTCAAAAGATCGTGCAAATAGTTAAGGATCGTGCAATTCCACTCACTTGTTCAGTTGGCTTTGTACCAGGCCCTGAAGGCAGGATCAGGGTGATACAAATCGCCAGAAAGACACCAACACATACCTTAATTTTGAGTCGCTTGCAACTGGTACATCCTTTTCGGGATAGCTTGCGCAGTCTGGGAACATTAGGCATTTTGGGTTGTATGACCTTATTAGTTGATGGCAGAGTGGCGCGGTACACATATGTGTGTCCGCGATAGTGTCAATGCAACTGATAAGGAAATGTTCATGAGCAAAACTCCCAAAAAGAAAATTATCAAAAAGAGATAGTCATTAATAGAAATTTCATGAGCCCATGAACAACTCTTCATTAAAAATCTTGATTATGAGACAATATATTGAACATGACTATCAATGCTTTCCTATCAATCTTCTGAAATGGCGGACTTTTGCTTTTAGGAATAGGGGGGCTGAATTGTGGAATGAATATTCAATTGGTTGTCATAATTTAAAATTGTAAAAATTTGTGGGAGGAAGCGGGGCTTTATATACTTGGACTGTGTTTCAGAACGTGTCACAAAAGAGTCAACAGGGGGGGGTTGCAAAAAGCAGTGCATGTATATAAAAAGGGCTTTTCCGCCCACTATTCTCAATTTTTACAACCACCTGTCAAAATGCCAAAATTTCACCAACTGCCATCTTACCAACTCTAAAATATGATTGTTATTCATGTGGCTTTATTATTTGAAAAACTCATGATTTCCTTCAGATTTGGAATTTACGGCCTCGTTCTAAAGTCATAGCAACTCCTTGATGATAGACGCGTCCTGCATATAACACCACAAACATTCTCCTGGTTTCAACTGAATTTCAAATACGATCAAAAGTGACATTTTTCCAAAAGAATAAAACCGGCTAATTTTATTGTTGGTGATGGTGCAATTTTTCAGTCCGAGCTCGCTACTTAAGTGCAGTAATGAAAATTTGAGACTAAACGTACAAAAAAATTTGAAGCGAAAGTCTCATCACTCCAACTCACCTACAAACAACGTTGTTTTGACCTGGATATAGAAGCCTTTTTGAACTATCATAGACCCCCTCATCCATACCAGACCAAAAGAAAACAAAATGGAGGACGCCGCCGCCAGGAGCATTGAAATGTGGAAGATCAAGAAATTGATCAAGTCCCTTGAAATGGCTAGGGGTAATGGTACTTCGATGATTTCGTTGATCATCCCTCCAAAAGGCCAAGTTTCGCTTACGCAGAAAATGTTGACTGAAGAGTACGGAACTGCATCCAATATCAAGTCCAGAGTCAACAGATTGTCAGTGTTGTCCGCCATCACATCCACGCAGCAAAAATTGAAGTTGTATTCTCATGTGCCGAAAAATGGATTGGTGATTTACTGTGGAGATGTTTTAACTGATGAAGGTAAGGAGAAGAAGTTGAACATTGACTTTGAGCCTTTTAAGCCCATCAACACATCGCTTTACTTGTGTGACAACAAGTTTCATGTTGAGGCATTGTCTGAATTATTGC
Organism: Metschnikowia hibisci; assembly: GCA_002374725.1. Lineage (NCBI taxonomy): Eukaryota > Fungi > Ascomycota > Pichiomycetes > Serinales > Metschnikowiaceae > Metschnikowia > Metschnikowia hibisci. The sequence continues at coordinate 900,870 of NLAP01000003.1, read as the reverse complement.
AAGATGACGACCGTTTTGGATTTATTGTTATGGATGGTAACGGAGCATTATTTGGAGCCGTTTCTGGTAACAATAGAGAAGTGTTGCACAAATTCTCGGTGGATTTACCTAAGAAGCATGGAAGAGGTGGACAGTCTGCTTTGCGTTTCTCGCGTCTAAGAGATGAAAAAAGACACAATTATGTCAGAAAGGTGGCAGAGGTGGCAGTGCAGAACTTTATTGAGAACGATAAAGTCAATTGTAAAGGATTGATTTTGGCCGGATCTGCTGATTTCAAAAATGAGCTTTCTAAATCGGATTTGTTCGATGGTAGATTGCAGTCTCGCGTGTTGAAGATTGTGGATGTTTCTTATGGAGGAGAAAATGGATTCAATCAGGCCGTGGACCTTGCCAGTGAGACTTTGGCCAACGTGAAGTTCGTGCAGGAGAAGAAGTTATTGAACCAATACTTTGATGAAATTTCTCAGGATACTGGTAAGTTTTGTTATTCGATTGAGGATACATTGAAAGCATTGGATTTGGGAGCTTGTGAAATCGTCATTGTTTACGAAAACTTAAACATTGTCAGATACACTTTGAAGGATTCCGAGGATAATGAGGTGGTGGTCAACGTGAACCCAGACTTACCTGACAAGTCTTATATGATGGATAAGGCCACAGGAGCAGAGATGGAGATTATTAAAGAGGAGATGTTTTTGGAATGGTTGGCTGAAAACTATAAATCTTTTGGTGCTACCTTGGAATTTGTCACGGACCGGTCATCGGAGGGTGCTCAATTCGTGCAGGGATTTGGAGGAATTGGTGCTCTATTGAGATATAAAGTCAATTTTGATGCATTGGTGGATGAATCTGATGAAGATGAGTACTATGACGAAAGTGACGATGATTTCATTTAGTTTCTTTGTCAATATTGGTGATTGTTCAAATTGAGTTCACACAACGAACTTCTCTTTTCCAAATTTCAATCTCTTATATACCATGAGATACTACATAAATTCAAGGTGATGCCTTGAGTGTTTCAAGGTGATGCCTTGAGTGTTTTGAATGCAGTATAATCAAAAGATGAAGAAAATCCAATTACTTCCCTCTTTTCGCCCTGCTCTCCTTCTTTCTCTCCTTCTTCAAATCCTTCTTCTTCTTTATCTGCTGTTGTTTCATAACACCAGCACTCTGAACTTTTGAAACACCACCTTTCAGCTTCTTTTTCAACTCATCCAAAGCTGAAACATGAGTCTTTCCTAATATAGTCTTTGAAGTGTTTCCTGTGACCAACTGATGAGCAAGATTATCAATCCCACTGGTCAAATAAGAACGACGATGATTTTTCCGTAATGGACGTGCCAAATTCTCTTTCAATTGCAAACGAATTTGCTTTGCCTCAATACTTGATAAAGTCTTTTTCTCTTTCCGGCGACGCTGCTTTTTAATGATATCATCTTCAAAAGAATTAATTTCTTCAAGATCTTCAATCCCCAAATCATCAGCCGCTTGTTTCACCCAACTATTTTCTTTTCTAGTGGCAGTATTAGCCACAGTTGCATCGGCCAAAATGGAAGCCATTTTAACCCGATCCCGAATTTGAGATAAAATATCATAATCAATGGGTAACATCTTAACATCAGTATGAGCCAACATATTATTTTGAGCCCCAGAAGCTACCATTTTTCTTAATTTTTTTAATGGTCCAGAAGCTTCTTGTGGCAGACAAAACATTACGGAAACACCTTCTTTTCCTGCACGCGCCGTTCTACCAGATCTATGGACATAAAGATCAGCCGAACGGGGTAAATGATAATGAGCAATATGGTCAATATTTGGAATATCAAGACCTCGAGCAGCAACATCAGTAGCCACTAAAACAGACAGAGGATTTCTTGTACACAGGACTTTATAACGTTCCAAAGCTCTTAATCTCTGTTTTTGAATCATAGATGAATGAATCCCAAATGCAGGAAGTCCCAAATTCTCTAATAATGGTACTAATCTTCTTACAGATTCAACCGAATTAGCAAAAACAAGTGTCAGTCCAGGATACATGAGAACAAAGTAATAAACGTATAAATCACGTTCTGTGGGTCCACACTCCACCAATGCTTCAGTCACCTGACCAGAAACAATTTCTTTTGGGTTTGCATCACATAAAAATGGACGAGGATCTTTAAATCCAAGTTTTTCTGTAAGTAATTCCAAGATTTCTTCATTCCCAATTAATCCTGTATGACCACTTTGACGAAGATCTTTTGTAAGTTTGCCAAACAAATCTCGAGAGAAAGTGGCGGAAAAAACTAATGTTTGCCATTTTCTACCAAAAAGTTGACGATTTCGATATTTTTCAAGAATTTCTAAGATTTTAGTAAATTCTTCAAAATGTCCATCTTGCAATAATCGATCTGCTTCATCCAAAACAATTATATCTGTAGCAGCCATACGTTCACATAATTCTTGTGATCGTTCTATCAATTCAAGAAATCTTCCTGGTGTAGCAACTACTACGCCTGGTGTATACAGAAGAAGCCGTTCCTGTCTTTGAATTGAAAGACCACCAGTTATGGAAATAATTCCATTTTTACCAAGAGGAGAAAGTTTGGTAATATTTTTAAGATGATCCACCACTTGATGAGCCAATTCTCTTGTCGGGGCAAAGATAATTCCGGTGATTGGTTTTTGAAGGGCTCTTTCTCTTTCGAGCTCGATTGAATTCATGAATTTTTTTCCAATTTTTTGGGGTTTCATTAATTCTTTTTTCCCTTCTTCTTCTTCTTCTTCTTCTTCTTCTCCTTCTCCTTCTTCTTCTCCCTGTATCTTTCTTAATTTCTCATAATGACGCTCCAAAATCGGAAGTCCATAAGCAAGGGTTTTTCCACTTCCAGTAGTAGCTTTTCCAATCACATCTTTACCTTGCATAGCCATAGGAATAGTTTCTTTTTGAATGGCCGTTGGTTCCATAAAATTATTATTGCAAAGACCAACTAAGGAGTATTTACTGAGATTCATGGATTCCCAGTGAGGAAGATCGACATTTTCTTCATCGAGGGCCAATTCAAGATCAGCAAAATTTCCTTGGAATTGTCCCAATTCGTCTTCACTATCTAATTCTGGACTTTTTGTCTTTTCTTCAAACCCTTTAAATTCTTTATCTTCATTCTCTTCATTTGAGCTTTCTTCCTTCTTTCCCTTGACATTTTTAGTTTTTTCATTAATTTCAGAATCCCCCTTTTCTTTTTCTGGTTCCTTTTTTTGAGTTTTCTTCTTCGTCTTTTTCTCCTTGCCAAAAATCTTCTCTAAAACTCCCGATTCCTTCTCCAAATCCTCCTCTTTTGCTATAAATTCAGCCTTACCATCAACCATACGTACATCCACGCCTTCCAATTCTTCTAAACCAAGAAATCCGCCGTAATCGCCGAAATTCTCTGGAAGATCTATGGATTTCCAATCCATAGAATCTGAGGTGATGATTTTGTTGACGCTAGCATTCTTTTCTGCAAGTGTAGGTTTAGATTTAGAAACTCCAATGTGATGACTTCCAATCGACCTCTTTTGGCCGGTTTTTTTGGCCGATTTCTTGCTCTTTTGAAGTGGAGCCATGGCGTATTAAGATATTTCGCTGCGATGAGATGTGCTTCGCGCACCCGTACCTCTCTTTATAGAAACTCACTTGGATAATTACTGTTTCATTAGAACTTTTTTTTAGAAACCTGAAACATTTCTGAAACATTCATGAATCTTGGAAATAACGACAAATTCACTATATTATTTTTTTAATTATTAAAACTTGAATCTCATCTACTAAATTCTTTCCTAATCCAGCAATTATTTTAAATGAAACTTACTTCTATACAGTACCTTGAATTGAAACATTTATAAAGTAATACCATAGTCATATATAGCCATAGAAGTGAGTAATTTATTGTAAAGAAAAAAAAAAAAAAAAAAAAAAAAAAAAAAAAAAAAAAAAAAAAAAACAAAATAAAAAAAAAAAAAAAAAAAAAAAAAAAAAAAAAAAAAAAAAAAAAAAGAAAAACCTCTCGAATCTTCTATGGTTATTGTATTAACTAACTGATGATACGTCTGGCTTGTATGAGAGGAACAGTGGTGTATATAAGGCCGTAAAGTATTAAGAAGGCGGGGGAATCAATAACAATTCATACTTGAATCTCCCAATTTGAAGCCTGGCTGACTAAAGGTCACGTGACAACCCGCTGGCTCAAACCAATATAAGATTCCTAACATAAATCAAATTTGTTAATTTCCTCTTTGAATCAACCTCTAGTCAAAGATATTAATCTTATATAAGAACCAAAGTAATGTCAGTAGTCAAGAATTAGCCGTAGTCAATAGTTAGCAGTAATAGTCAGTAGTCAACAGCTACTAGCAATAGTCAGTAGTCAACAGTTAGCAGTAATAGTCAGTAGTCAACAGTTAGCAGTAGTAGTCAGTAGTTTAAGTGATAGGTTCGGGAAAGTTAGACGACATAGGGCAGAGCGAATTTGTTGATTGATGGGTCTTCACCAAGGGTGAAGAGTGACTGTTTATAAACAAGTCTAGCTGGTTTGAAGCTAGCTCGGGCCAGACTCCTCATTACGAGCCCGGTTGGCTCAGCCTCAAGGGTCACGTGGGAGCCGGTCTGGCTTAGGCCGGTATCGGGTCCCTGACAGTCTTTAAAACATTTATTAATATAATAGTAATATTTAGTAACCAATTATTATACTTAACTTACGGTCATCTGGCTCATCTTTTGAGTCTAACTATCTCTTAATTCATACTGCTAAATCACGTCTTCTAATAATGTCACCACGTCTAATTACAATTTCTTAGTCACGGCTCGTTTTGGTAAGAAACCTTGAGGTTCGAACTCCCTCGGATGAAAATTTTATACTTAAACTTTGGTTATAAAATGAAATTGACTTGATTCAAACCAGATTTCTTTAAAAGAATGGTAATATGGTTGTGTGCAGGCATCCAGAGACTAAAGATTCATACAAACCGAAAAAAAGTAATCCATACAAGTAACAGTAACGGCACCAAAGCAAAACATACCTACAAGCGATCTTTCAAAAACAGAACTTGAACATTGTCAAAGATATAGAACCTTGATAAGATGAGTACCCTATAAAAGTAGTCACATTAACCATATCATAAAGCACCACCACGTATCCAAACATATAGAAGATGATGTAAAAAGAACAGATTTAGAAACCAGCACCAGCACATTTCAAGACTTTGGCATCAAGAAATTGTCAATTTTCACCTCTATCCGTGTATATCAAAGTAATTGAGCTTTTAAAGTCCATAAAATATAAAGGTTGAGCTCTTAAAGTCCAAAAATATAAAAATTGAGCTCTTAAAGTCCAAAAATATAAAAATTGAATTCTTAAAGTCCAAAATCATAAAAATTGAATTTTCAAAGTCCAAAAATATAAAGATTGAGCTCTTAAAGTCCTAAAATATAAAAATTGAATTCTTAAAGTCCAAAATCATAAAAATTGAATTTTCAAAGTCCAAAAATATAAAGATTGAGCTCTTAAAGTCCAAAAATATAAAAATTGAATTCTTAAAGTCCAAAAATATAAAAATTGAATTTTCAAAGTCCAAAAATATAAAAATTGAATTTTCAAAGTCCAAAAATATAAAAATTGAATTCTTAAAGTCCAAAAATATAAAAATTGAATTCTTAAAGTCCAAAATCATAAAAATTGAATTTTCAAAGTCCAAAAATATAAAAATTGAATTCTTAAAGTCCAAAATCATAAAAATTGAATTTTCAAAGTCCAAAAATATAAAGATTGAGCTCTTAAAGTCCAATGAACAGATCTTGCCTCCACAATCTTCTTCACTCCCCAGAAAAAAAATCTAGACCTCCACAATCCAGACCAGTAGCAGCAATAAAAAAAAGCAAATGTCCTTTTTTCTCGCTCTGAAACCTCATGGTAAAGGTTTAAATATTCCTTTTTGTTTTCAATTAAGCGTGGCCATCTCGTTCCTATATATAACTGAAAGAATTACCTTTAATCACTTTAAATCAAAGTCATTCACCGAAAAAAGCCATACATTAATCAACATTGTTCTTTAATAAGCTATGTTCCGAGAAATTTGGTTTTTTCTTGAATGCCTTGACTTTGAAAAATTATTATGTATGGGTCCAACTTCTGATTGCCGTAGGATGTGACGTAAGCGGCTGATAAACTTTATTTCATTTGGGGATGTTTGGGTTTCAAATCACTGGATAAAGATTAATTCTCAGATAATGATGTCATTGGTAAAAGCCAGAAATTCGTAAAGATTTTTTAATAGATTTGGCTCTGTTTCACTTTTGTTTCTCTAGAACTATTAAAATTGTGATGATCATTTTAAAATTTGGCTTCTTTAATCAAGATATTATTTTTAGTTATCTCTCTCTCTCTACTTACAAAATTCGTATTTATTTGTATGATAACTTGACGATTATCTAAAGCTGCATGCGCTTAATATAATTCCGTTCCTGTATTGCTGAATTGGCGTTCCATTTTGGCAATTCCATTTTGGCTATTGAACCTCTTTCTTGACGTCAAAATTAAATCTTCTTAATTTTTTTCTTATTCTGCTGGTACTTTAATTGGCTGCTAAACATCCTATAAAAAAATTTCTCATCTTTATCTTTACTCTGATTCCTCTGTGGCTGCGGTATACATGTAATGACACAATTGCATTTACGAGCTTATTTTAAGATTTGATTAAATCCGGCAGATCCTGTATGGCGGTAGCAGCCACTTCTGATGCATGTGTCAATTGCGAGCATTCTTGGACCGTCTTAAGTCAACTTCTTTCAATGCACAAACTTATTTGTGCATGGAAAGTTACATAAAAGAAACATCTTTCCCTGCATCTGTCTCAGCCCCAATTCTTTTCTGTACCTAACCTTTCTGCAAAATCTAATGCGAAATCTGACCTGAAGCAAGTTCATACATAATCGAGCAACAGCCAATCGCGACATGTCTCAAGTCGACGCGGCTGGGCGTCATTATGCTGCAGCCCTGCGCCCTGCACCAGGTGTTGTGCGTTGTGCGTTGTGCGTCGTGAGTTGCGAATAGTCCATACAAAGATGTTTCAAATCCCTCCGCTCTTAATTCCACCTTCAATTTCCAAATGTCTGTAACCTCTTTTGCACAAGCTACCTCTTACAGCGATCCTGGACTTCTCTATGATTACGACTATCTGTACGGCCCCGATTCGTTGGATGAAGTTTACACCATGACTTATGAATCTGGTGGTACTATGTACACCACCACTAGCACAGATTATTTTGGAAACTATGCCGAAACTTTTGATGGGCTTGACTTCTTGAATGATGATTTACAAAATGCAGAAGAGATGGGCTTATCGGATGTTTCGATAATCACCTCCGCCGGGAGGGTGTACATAAACTTCCCTCAAAGTTATGTGTATGATGAAACAACATATGATTACGCCACTGTTTTCGGAGATTATACTGAATCAGACTGGCCAACCCAAAGCATGGAAGCTGACGTCATCCTGACATCTTATTCTTCCAGTAGCCTGTTTGATTCTGCTTTAAAATTTCAAAATAACGGCTCTGCCACTGGAAACAGTTCTCAAACCACTGATTCTGGAAGCACTTCTGCATCTGGTTCAGGCGCCAAGAGTCTAAGCAAGCTGGCCATGGCAGTTGCTGCTCTTATGGCACTTTCCTTTGGTGTCAGCATCATTTAGAAATCTTCAAGTATTGTGTAAATCAACCATTTCTCTTTAGAGATCAAAAAAAAAAAAAAAAAAAATCAAAAAAACAACTCATCTGAATTCAAATGTAGTGCTGAATGCTTTCAGGTAGAGTGTCAGGTATAAGACGAGATTGAGTTTCTTTGTAATAGAAAAGAAGTCGTCACTGGCACCAGTTTTGTAGAAACAGGCAGTTTTCATGACAAGATTTCATGGTCATTAAATTTGGTATCACATAAATCATCGATTGAAGATCTGAGATGCAATTTCCTTTTTCCATGAAGTTAGCATGAAAACGCTGACTTTAACATAGTCCAAGATTAGATGCAGCATTCTTGAGTCGAAGGAATCTTTGGGCCAAAATCAGTAGAAACTTTGAAGCCTTTTTAAGTCTATGTGACCGTCATCAAAGTAGTTGATTCATCTTGGTTTCAGAAAAAAATAGTATCCATCAAAATTTTTGAGCTTCTGTGATAATCATGCCATTCGTCAGCCAACAAGAGTCAATTCCATCGACCAATAGAATTGATTATTGATTTTTTGAAACAATCATCAATTTGAAACAATCAGTCCATAAAACAATCAGTACATGAAACAACCAGTCCATGTAACTATCGATATGAAACAACCAGTCCATGTAACTATCGATATGAAACAACTAGTCCATGAAACAATCAATCTGAATCAATCAGTTATCTGAAACAACTAGTCTATGAAACAATCAGTCCATGAAACAATCGTTCTGAAACAATCGATCTGAAACAATTTTTATTGAACCACTCATAAGAAATCCTAACTGATTATCTAAATTTCTTGAAGGTTTGATTAATGGGGGTGGCGGTCATTATATATTACAGGGTTGTACACAAATGCAAGGAGGTGCATTTCTGAAACACGAGGCGGGCGCACGTCAGACCTCATATAAATACTGCTTTCCCGCCCCATAGGCAAACTAAGTAATTTTCCTTTTATTCCTCCTCCTTCATTAAGCAATTCTAATTAACACTAGTTCTCCTTTACTGCAGATAGAGAGACTTCAACACCATGTGCAGGTTGCAAATCAACAGATTCCGATAAAATTATTTATTTAAAGAGATGTTCTACTGTCTACTGATACGTTTGTGAAACCCTGAATTGGATAATGCCCAGAAAGTTTTTGGCCTGTCTTTCATGGTATCGAGAAAGAATTAAGTTGTGGTGTACAGGTGTGCAAAGGATGTACGGTTGTTGATTCAATCAGCTCATCTTCGCACGTGACTCCAGCTGTTCGCCATGCTTCGGAAACCCAAAACAATTACCCGTGATGCCCGGCATCCCAGAACTCTTAAGCCACAAAAAGCTCGGCAGCTCATTCGTCGCTTTCATACCCTTCAAAAAGGGAAGCAGTCGGTATTGCGGGCACTAGCGATACAAGATCCCGAAATTTCGGAGAAAAACTATCGCCAGCACCTCGCCACGGAATATTCTGCTGCCTTTAGCCAGTGGGAAAGCAAGCCAAAGAAAACGCCGTTGGAAATTATACAAGTGGATCAAAATTCTGGACGTGCCGAACTCATAAATCTCCTAGCGGGCATCGATTATGAGGAGCAGCGGCGCGGCGGCTTACACGTTTACCAAATGGCATCGACGGTGGGCCAAGGTACTGCACGGGGTGGGGATTCTCTGAAATGGTTAGTGAAAGTGGTTACCAAATTGGGTATTTCAAGGGTTAGCCGCACTTTGGAAATTGGCAGTTTAGCCGTGGACAACTGTCTCCTGCGAGATGAGCGGTTTGGGTCTGTCTGCAGGATCGACCTTAACTCCCAGCATCCCCAAATTTTGCAGCAAGATTTTATGCAGCGTCCGCTTGCTACTACTGATGATGAACGTTTCAATATGATATCTTGTCTGTTGGTATTGAATTTCGTGCCGAATGCAGGACGCCGCTATGATATGCTCCAACGAATTTCCACATTTCTTCTTCCTCTGGGTTACCTTTTCCTAGTGTTGCCCCGGCCATGCGTGGATAATTCTCGGTATATGGACACAGAACTCTTGACCAAGATCTGTGAGAGTTTGGGATTTTTCCTAAGAATTTGCCATTCTTCCAGCAAACTCTACTATGCCTTGTTTCAGTGGACAGGGAAAACTGAGACTATGGAATACCGGAAAAAAGAGCTTCGGTCAGGGAAAAACAGGAACAATTTCTACATTGATGTGAGGGGAAAAGGCCTGGTTGAAAAGATAAGGTAATTTAGTGGTGGATTTCAACATACTGAAGCCAGGGTTTATTCCTTGATTGATACCAGTAGCCTATTTCCATTGGTAATCGTCTACTTTTAAAGTGAGACCAGCACCTGATTTCCATGCAGCCATCACATTCAAAATAAACTCAAGATTTGACTACATCCCTTGCTGGGGTGAATGACCCACGCGTTTATTATTACAATTTTAAGATAAACGCAGGGGCCTCAAACCTCCCAATTATATGGAAGCCTATTACCTTCTTGGTCATAACAAATAAGTAACTACATACAGAATGAGGCTTCGTTAACCAGGTAAAATGGCGGAGCAGAATTCTAATCTCTCGCATGCATGACCTGTTACGCATGATTGTTAGGCTAAACCGCCGGTCTATTCCGCTGTATGGCCTGCATATAAGCCGCGACGGCATTACAGTTTTTCCGGATCATCCCGTTATGAATGGTTGTGAGCCCAACCCAATCACACCACCGCCTCTTTAACGAAATGGGGTGATGTAAAATTTCTTTTCAAATAACTGTTTTTGGTGAAAACTTGGTTTCGGCACTTATAAGAAAAGTCCCGGCTATTAGTGTGGACCCTTAAAGTCGTGCGAAGCACAACCGGCGATGTTGAGGTGGCGCGATATGCATGTCCTCGTGGTAAGAATTTTTCCGAGAATTGACGTAAACACACTGAAACATACAGAGTTGCCCGGATCAGTTTTGCAATCCATTTCAGGTGCAGGACCCAAAAGCACTGCACAAAAGCCCCAAAAGTAAATGGTATGTTTAGTCATGCATCCGAGTATCCCACGGGGAATCCTCGAAAAAATCACGCACCTCGCCCGTCATGCATGCAGCTGGTGTCGAGCACCCCATTACTCCAGTCTGCTGCGCGCCTCCTGCAGACACCCCACGGAGGAACCACCGGAGGGAAGAAAACCGGATAAACATAGCTCGGTTCCCCGGCAAGATACTTAACATGTAATGATCCTGGATCTTGAGATGGGCAGTATTAAAAAAAAAAAGGACAGTTTTCTTTCTTTGGCAGAGTTAAGCAGTCAGTGGATGTGGGACACATCGGATGAAACTGGGAGAAGGGCACGGAGAAACCTGGAGCATTTGGAGACAAAACCGGCACGCAGCGCGCAGATGCATGAACGCTGACCAACCAAGATTTTCCGAGCGCATCAGACCGGAAAAAGGTGCGCATTTTATGCGCTTACCCTGCAGCCGCGACAAGTATATAAAGCAGGCCCTCTCCCACCTTTCCTTATTCTTACCCATCTCTAATATGTCCTCCGAAGATCTTCATAACAAATCGGGCGCTGAAACTCCGTTAGATGACGGAAGTATTCTCGCCAAGGAAAAAAGTAACGAAACGCCAGATGTCGTTTTACCCGAAAAGTCCTTCAAGGACTACATCTCCATCTGCATTTTCTGCTTCTTTGTGGCTTTTGGTGGTTTCGTGTTCGGATTCGATACCGGAACCATTTCCGGATTCGTGAACATGTCTGACTTTAAACAACGTTTCGGACAAATTGGTGCAGATGGTGCACCTTACCTTTCCAACGTCAGAACCGGATTAATGGTCTCTATCTTCAACGTTGGATGTGCCGTGGGAGGTATTTTCCTCTGTAAAGTTGCCGATGTATATGGAAGAAGAATTGGACTTATGTTCTCCATGATTGTTTATGTGGTGGGCATCATTATCCAAATTGCATCTCAATTTGCATGGTATCAATTTTTCATTGGACGTCTCATTGCCGGATTGGCTGTAGGAACTGTTTCGGTGATTTCTCCGCTTTTCATCTCTGAAGTTTCACCAAAACAACTCAGAGGAACTTTGGTGTGTTGCTTCCAATTGTGTATCACCTTTGGTATTTTCCTCGGTTACTGTACCACGTACGGAACCAAGAAATACACCGATTCTCGCCAATGGAGAATTCCTTTGGGACTTTGTTTCCTCTGGGCCCTTCTTCTTGTGGCAGGAATGTTAAACATGCCTGAGTCGCCAAGATACTTGATTGAAAAATCCAGAATTGATGAAGCTAGAAAGTCCATTGCTGTTTCTAACAAAGTCAGCGAGGAAAACCCCGCTGTTTACCACGAGATCCAGCTCATTCAAGCAGGTATTGATAGAGAGGCTTTGGCCGGTAAAGCCTCGTGGAAGGAGTTGGTGACAGGAAAGCCCAAGATCTTTAGAAGAGTGATTATGGGAATTATGCTTCAATCCTTGCAACAATTGACTGGTGACAATTATTTCTTCTATTATGGAACCACGATTTTCCAGGCCGTGGGTTTGAAGGACTCATTCCAGACCTCGATCATTTTGGGTATTGTCAACTTTGCCTCCACTTTTGTTGGTATCTATGCCATCGAACGTATGGGTAGAAGAATGTGTTTGTTGGTGGGTTCTGCTTGTATGTTTGTGTGTTTCATCATTTATTCCGTGATTGGTACTCAACACTTGTACATCTCGGGTTATTCCAATGAAACCTCCAACACTTATAAGCCTTCCGGAAACGCCATGATCTTCATCACCTGCCTCTATATTTTCTTCTTTGCTTCCACGTGGGCTGGTGGTGTGTACTGTATCATTTCTGAGTCATACCCATTGAGAATCAGATCGAAGGCAATGTCGGTGGCCACTGCTGCCAACTGGATGTGGGGATTTTTGATTTCCTTCTTCACCCCATTCATCACCTCCGCCATCCACTTCTATTACGGCTTTGTTTTCACCGGTTGCTTGCTTTTCTCCTTCTTCTATGTTTACTTTTTCGTGGCAGAGACAAAGGGGCTTTCTTTGGAGGAAGTGGACGTCTTGTACGCTTCCGGAACTGTGCCTTGGAAGTCTTCCAAATGGGTTCCTCCAACTTTTGATGAGATGGCCCACTCTTATGCTCTTACCGACAACAAGCCAGAAGAGAACCACGTTTAATGCATACCTAATTGATAGACCAGAAAGTGATTCCATAGCTTGAACGGCTTCCACAACTGTAATTTTTCTGTAAAAAGAAGTCCATAATTTGATAATTGCTTGATTCGTAAACAATCCCGGTGCCATTAAACATTTGCAAACTACCAGTAATTGTTTGATCGTGGAAACTTCCTGGTGGCCTAGACTGCATTGTACTTTGGCCTTGGGATCCCTGTTCATTGTTTTTAAAATGACGGTAGAACTGTATCAATTCAAAAAGGAGCAGATCAGGGTAAAATAGCCTCAAACGTGAGGGATCCCAAACTGAGCAAAACCGTTTAGGTTTCACGTGATCCAAGCCTAGACCAGCTTACCGGAACGTCCCCAAGATTCGAAACGTTTCAACATCCAATTTGTATTCGTCAGATTCAGTCATATAGCCCTCCCTTACCCTCAAAAAGAAGGTCAATCACAACCTCATCCATTACTAAGAGGTTCTTCCAATGAACAACAAAGAATTCAGGACTGTTCAAAAAGTGATCGATTCAAATGGTTCATATTCTTTTTTTCACTTCATTTGAAATAATCCCCTAAACCTTGCTTGTTCTTGGCCTTTAGCTGATCAAAAGCTTTTCAATAACCAAACGTTTCAAAGTCTTCTCAGCTGATCATTCATGTTTTTCTCTGAATTTTCTGCTTCCAGAACAGAACAGGGAAGAGATGTTTGGGTTTCAGTAAACTATTCATCTTAGCGTTTTCCCGTTTATGTTCAATTGAACTCATTCAAAATAAATGTTTTAGCCGTTTATATTTGTGATGGAGGATCTGCATTTGAATTGACTAGATTTTGAAATTTATTTCATTGGGATTTGGGGAGGAAGGAGGGGGGGATCGGTCTCCTTTTATATGGGCGCACATGCGGGGTGCGCGTTTCAGATTTGCAGCCAAAAAAAAAGGGGGTGTATTTAAAGGCCTCACCTCGCCACTTTTATGGATTTCCAACCATACTTTTTTCTCCCCTTTTCAGTGCCATCCAGTGCCATTTGCCCATCTGTCCCAATCACCTAATTGCGCCATTATAACAATTACCCTATTGTTTCAATATCGTCCAATTGCCCCATTTACCCAATTGTTCCAATATCGTCCATTCATCATCAAACATCGTCCCAGAACACTATCAATCCTGAACATCTCGTGAATCTATCAAAATGCTGCCAAAAACCCCTACATTCAAATTGCCATTTGTGAATTCATTCTGGTCGGACCTACACATATTTCTGAGCTACTACTGAATACCCGAGATTACAAGCTTAAACGCTTAAAATGTACTGGAACAATTATATCAACTGATTTCATCTGTTATGATTTTTAAGTTCTTTTTCAGGGTTGTGGCATGACACGCAGATGCCTATTATTTAGGGACTGACTATCTACTCCGATATTTTCTGTCACTAACAGTATAATCATATCATTGGGAAACTTTGTGGTTTATTTATGAGAAATCAATTTTGATCTTTCATTTCAATTTTCAATTGTTTTTCTATGAAGGGATTACACGAATTTGACAATACTTGACCAATGAAATTGATGTTCCAGCTGGAACAAGACTATCACTGTTTCTTCTAGCAAAATAGCTTTGCTCAAAGAGAACTAAGGCGACTGGCTACTCAATTCGACAAGACTAGAAATTGGTCAAATTTCTGGCTAAATTTTCGGATCAACTTTGAAAACGATTCATATTGACATTCTATGGGCTTACGATAATGGTCAAGATAACTAGTGGTATGGAACGACCTTTTGTTGATCCTGCGGCCTCAAATATTGAAATGGACATCATAAACATTCAATATCGAAATGGACAACGAATTTAAAAATGGGCAAACAGTATGGAAATGAATTTCAAATATTGAGATGATCATGAAACATCGAAATCACCAATTCTTTATCTTTAATTCTCAAACTGTTTAATTCAAGGGTCCCAGTTCCTGACTTGCCAAAAGTTAATGGTACTTTTTCGAATTTTGTACCTGCTTCTTGAATTCTGGAAATGACTGAATTATGGTAATTTCTGTGAAGTCATAGAGATATGCAGTCAGCCAAAAAATGCCCTAACTTCCCTCACATTTGAGTTTGAGTCAGACGTCGTGTGTTCTAATACTTTTCTTCTAGAGAAGTAGGAGGATTCGAGTTAATTCTGAATTTCTGGATTTCGATTGATCATTGATTTCTATTGGATTTGAGATACCTCTTATTCTCGTTTAGATTCAAAGGGTTTTGAAATTGTTGTGTCCTAATGCCCTTTTCTGTTGATTGTGCAAATTAAGGGCACCATGCGAGCTGCCAAAATCTGATTCGAGTTTCTGAGATTTGAAGTTTACTTCCACTACTACACATCAATGCTAAGATCGTGGTTTTACTGTACTACAGTATATCTTGGTATTGTAATAGTAAGTAGTGTATGAAACAGCTGTGAAAGATTGCGAGACGATTCTGAAACAATTCTGGAACAACTGCGAAACGATTCTGAAACAATTCTGGAACAACTGCGAAACGATTCTGAAACAACTGAAACAACTCTAAAACAGCTCGGAACAACCGTGAAACAACTCTAAAACAGCTCGGAACAACCGTGAAACAACTTACAGCTAACACAAATTCTCATACTCCTATACGAAACCCAATGGAAGCACTTTGTGCCTTTAAGTCCAAGTTGTAGCCATGATGAAGAATTAGTCAAAATCACGTGACCGAGCAAGTAATCATTATCACTTGCCGTTGATTTAAAAATTCTCTGATCTGGTCAAAAGTTTAGTCTCTCCCAAAAATATATTGCTTCCTCTTGCCAATACTGCATATAGGAGTTCTGCCTGCATCCAGTATATCTATGGAGACGAAAACTGAAAAGGTATTTTTGGCTTTAGCTTCTGGTCAGGTGAGTTAGGTCACGTGATACCCTCTGAAATGAACGCACCCGATCCTCCGATATCATCCTCCTATCCTTGTCAATTCGGTTCAGTCCGTCGAATCTTTCATACCAAGGATTCTATGTAGGCACCAATATTCGGTAATGGCGTGGTCACCTACCCCTTTCCGGTGCACTATATGCAGTACCACCACTTCCAAAAATGCATCATAATATAATCCAACGCTGAATGAGAAAGCTCAAAGTGATCCCAAAGATGGATTCATCAATGATGATTTCAGGAAATTAAGTCTCCTTCTCTTTAAACCTTTGCATTCTTATATGCAGGCCTTATATGCAGGATCGCTGTCAATTCATCAAGTTTTTCAAATAAACAATCCATTTGACTTTCAAGAGAATCCCTTCATTAGTTCCAGAACATAGTGTTGTCAGATTTCAAACAATCTGTTGTTGACTTCCTCATTCAGTGTTATGCCTGGCTCTGTCATAAACCAGACACCAATTCAAACACTTGGAGGTACAGATGAAATCAGAATAAAGTCTCGAATCAATCAAACAGAAATATGACAATTTCAAATTTCTATTTAAGGAAATTTTCATAAAATTCTTGATAATGTTTAATCAAAGAATTTCATCAATTCAAGAATAACATAAGAAAAACCCCGCGGTTATTGCAATGTTAATTCATTTGGAGATTCCATGAAATTGTTTTTCTAGCCATCCGCTTTTGTAGACTTAATCCAGATAAACTGTCCGAAATCCTGCATTGAAGATAGAATTTCCAAAATCCTGCATTCAAATAGGACTGTCTAGACATCCTGCATTAAAATTAGGCATGTCCAGACAACCTGCATGCAAATTATCAATAATCTTCTCTTTAATCGACCCTTCGTCTTCACTGGTTTCGTGGCGGGCTGAAACCCGTACCTCTGGTCCCGTCCCTCGCCGACGACTGCATGTGACCCCGCAGGCCGCGCATTGGATGCAGTTAGCCTTCCGCTTGACCGAGTCCCCGCTTTCGGCGAATCTTCTTAACGCCAGTAGACGCCACCAACAGCCCCCGAACTCGGCATTAATAATGAAACAAGAGTTGTTCCGGCTGTATGCAGTACGGCTGTAGTGACAGTTGGCAATTTTTCCAACGTTGACCGCGGTATCTCAGGCCCACTTACCGTTTCGGGCGTGAGTCGAGTATTGAGTCATGGGCCCATTTTTTCACCTCCGATCGCTTTTCTCCACAATAAATAAAGAGCGCCGCCCACCTATTTTTTCTTCCTCCGTTTTCCCTTCCGCTAAAATGCTCAGACGTACATCCAGACCTTTCTCCGTAGCCACCAGATTGGCAAAATGGAAAGAAGTGCCATTGGCTCCTCCTGACAAAATTCTTGGCATCAGTGAGGCCTTTCAAAAAGACTCCAATTCCAATAAGATCAACTTGGGTGTGGGTGCTTACCGTGACAACTCCGGTAAACCAATTGTGTTTCCTTCGGTTAAGAAGGCCGAGACTGTGTTGTTGGAGAAGGAATCTGACAAGGAATATACCGGCATCATTGGATCTAAGAATTACCAAAATGCCGTCAAGAACTTCATTTTTAACAACTCCGACAAGGATGCCAATGGAGCCAAATTGATTGGTGAAAACAGAATTGTCACAGCTCAGACCATTTCTGGAACCGGTTCATTGCGTGTGATTGCTGATTTCTTGAAGCGTTTTTACTCCGCTGACAACATTATCGTTCCAAAGCCAACGTGGGCAAATCATGTGGCTGTTTTCACTGATGCTGGAATCAAGGCCGATTTCTATGCTTATTATGACAAAGAAAATAACGCTTTGGATTTTGAAAACTTGAAAAAATCAATTTCTAGCACTGCAGATGAGTCCATCGTGCTTCTCCACGCTTGTTGCCACAATCCCACTGGTATGGATTTGACTACTGAGCAATGGGACGAAGTTTTGGCCATCATTGAGGAAAAGAAACTTTTCCCATTGGTTGATATGGCCTACCAAGGCTTTGCCTCTGGTGACCCATACAAGGACATTGGATTGATCCGCAGATTGAACGAATTGGTGGTCAATGGTAATATTCCAACTTATGCCTTGTGCCAATCTTTCGCCAAAAACATGGGCTTATATGGAGAGAGAACCGGATCCATCTCGATTGTCACCGAGTCTGCTAACCAATCGCAAGCCATTGAGTCACAATTGAAGAAACTCATCAGACCAATGTATTCTAACCCACCTATTCACGGTTCAAGAATTGTGGAGACCATTTTCTCTGACCAGAACTTGTTGAACGAGTGGCTCAAGGATTTGGACTCGGTGGTTGGCCGTTTGAACGTTGTCAGAGATAAGTTGTATCAAAAGTTGGACAAATCCAACTATAACTGGGACCATTTATTGAAACAGCGTGGTATGTTCATCTATACCGGCTTGTCTGCTGAGCAGGTGATTGAGTTGAGAGAGAAGTATTCTGTGTATGCCACGGAAGATGGCCGTTTCTCCATCTCTGGTGTCAACGAACATAACGTTGACTACTTGGCTGATGCCATCAACCAAGTCATCAAGAAGTAGGTATCATGAATCAACGACCCATCGGAGTATCCCAAAATGAATCAAGAAGTAGGTATTGTGTATCAACGACCAAGTATAACTGTAATGAGGGGATTTCTAGTTTCAAAAGATTCTGAAACAATGTGGTGTTGTTGATTGAATATCATGGATTACCCATTAGAAATGTAGGTAAACTGTTGAAGTTAAGGTTTTTGATTAATGATAAATATTTTGATATATGGAAATAATTCGAAACTAGTACCTTCTGTTCATAAAAAGTCCCAATTGATTTCTTCAATATTATCTCGGAAAGAGATTTTTGAGATTAGTTTAATTTTTCGAAAATCTGGCGGGCGCCCTGATATTTATAGGTCAGGGGGCAAACTGTTTTTGTGTTCTCATTTTTGCAACCAATCCACAGGGACATATAAATAGAGCGGTTCCCCGCCCTCAGCAAATGCCCAAATTTTTTAATGTGTTCATCAAAACAGGATTTGAAAATCTATTAATTATATCCATATCCAAACCAATTTATCATATAGCCAATCTAAATCCATCAAGGTGCCATATAAGGTTGATTGGTAACAAAAGCTGGATTATGAAACAGCTACAGACTGAATACCTTGGAAATACCCAGAGTTATAGTTGCCTTCCAAAAATCACCCAATCATATTGAGAATTATCATTGAATATTGTGATTCAGATTTTCTCCTTTCAAAATGACGACAACGCAAATTTACGACCAAAATTTATGTCTCATTGCCAGAATTCAAAGGCTGCCCACCTGACGCGTTTCACAGTTACAAGACTGGATTGAAAGGAAACAAGGCATAATCAATGTTGGGAAAGTTTTTGTGATCCGTATCCAGAAAAAGATATTCAAATTCCCAAATAGAAAGAACAAACAACTTACAACCAAATATTCCTGGCGGCGGCTATTATGTTTCACTATACGTATCAGGTGAGGGGATGTCAGGTATGTTGGCGAAATTTTCGATTGTGTGCAGGAACAACATGATCTTCCATACCTCCAAGATTTTGCCCCGCCGCAACCCCTGCACCTCAAATAGTTGACATTCTGCTGCCATCCAAACGCTATTTTCAAATGTCTCAAACCGTGTCTACTACTGCCTTCCAGGACCAGAAGCCTGGTACCTCTGGCCTCAGAAAAAAAGTCGTTGTTTTCAAAAAGGAGAACTACACTGAAAACTTTATTCAGTCAATTCTTGAGGCTATTCCCGAAGGTGCCCAAGGTTCCACTTTGGTGATTGGTGGAGATGGTCGTTATTATAATGACCATGTGATTCAACTCATTATTGAAATTGCTGCAGCCAACGGCGTCAAGAAGGTGATTGTTGGCCAAAATGGTCTCCTCTCCACTCCTGCCACGTCACACGTCATTAGAATCAGAAAAGCTACTGGCGGTATCATTTTGACTGCATCTCACAACCCTGGTGGACCTGAGAATGACTTGGGAATCAAATACAACTTGGCAAACGGTGGCCCTGCCCCTGAGAGCGTCACCAACAAGATGTACGAAATTTCCAAAAGCATCACCAGTTACAAGATTCACAAGCTTGACAAAGTTGACATTTCTGCTGTTGGATCTGTTTCCGCTGGTCCTATTGAGGTGGAAGTCATTGACCCCACCGCTGACTACGTCAAGCTCATGAAAGAAATTTTTGACTTCCCGCTTATCAAGTCGTTCATTGCCAAAAACTCTGAATTCCTGGTTCTTTTCGATGCTTTGAACGGTATCACCGGTCCATACGGACAGAAGATTTTCCTTGAGGAATTGGGATTGCCAGAAAGCTCCATTCAAAATTGCGTGCCTAAGCCCGACTTCGGTGGCTTGCACCCAGACCCCAATTTGACCTATGCCAAAACTTTGGTAGATAAGGTGGATCAAAATAACATTGCTTTTGGTGCTGCTTCTGATGGTGATGGTGACAGAAATATGATCTATGGAGCTGGAGCATTTGTGTCACCGGGTGACTCTGTGGCTATCATTGCCGAGTACGCTGACTCTATCCCATACTTTAAGAATCAAGGAGTTTATGGATTGGCTCGTTCAATGCCAACTTCTGGTGCCTTGGACTTGGTCGCTAAAAGCAAGGGCTTGAACGTGTATGAAGTTCCTACCGGATGGAAGTTTTTCTGCTCGTTGTTTGACGCCAAAAAACTCTCCATTTGTGGTGAAGAATCTTTCGGTACTGGTTCTAATCATATCAGAGAGAAAGATGGCTTGTGGGCCATTTGCGCCTGGTTGAACGTGTTGGCAGACTTTAGCCAGAAGTTCCCTGAGGAGAAGGCATCCATCAAGAACGTGCAAGAAAAATTCTGGCAAAAATACGGCAGAACCTTTTTTACCAGATACGACTACGAGGAGGTTTCTAGTGAAGGAGCAGGGGAATTGATTACTTTACTTTCATCGATTGTGGATAGCAAGGCCAAAGGAACAGAATTGGCTCCAGGTTACATCATCCATGAAGCTGCCAATTTCTCCTATACTGACTTGGACGGATCCGTTTCCAGAAACCAAGGTTTGTTTATGAAATTCACCAATGGACTCAGATTCATTGTGAGACTTTCTGGAACAGGCTCCTCTGGCGCTACTGTCAGATTATACTTGGAGAAATACTCTTCTGATGAAGCTTCTTACAAATTGTCTGTTGACAAATACTTGGAGCACGATGTGAAGTTTGTGTTGGAATTGTTGAAGTTTAAGCACTTCTTAAATAAGGAGGAGCCTGACGTGCGTACCTAAACCATTAATGTCGACTCCTTGATACGTCCATAAATGACTATATAAGCCATTCATAGAGTCAACACGTACTTGCAACTCGTAAATGATATCGTCTGTCAGATACTGAATTTCTGGTCTATCACATACTGAAATCATTCCAGCTTTGAACTCTCACATTAAGATACCACTATATCTTTTGTCTTTTCACCAGGTCGTCCATATGATCGCCTTCTCTTTTCACCGGCTCAGCAAGAAGATCATCAAGTCTTTTTCTCATGGAATTCTCCCGTAACCGGGCCGCCTGTTCCATAGCCTCCAATTCCATAATTCTGGTCCTGTATAGATCGTTGACCAACTCCAATTCGGAGATTCGGGTCTTCAATGCCGAGACTTCGTACGACAGACCGCCGGAAGTTTCTTGATTTTTGTCTTCATTGTTATCGTCTCCATTATTTGAGCCTGGCACACCCAGAGGTAGTTGATTCCGTTGATTTGGATTTGAATTTTGATTTTGGTTCGGAACTGAACGTTGGCTTTGACTTTGGCTTTGGCTTTGGTTTTGGTTTTGGTTTTGGGAACCTCGAATTGTATCTTTCAGACCCTCTCCTGCAGGTAGACTGGAGGATTGGATTTGCGGCAATTGAGAGGCATTTTGGATTGGAGGCAACGAAGGTTTTGGTGGGTTTTGAGCTTCAATCTTTGGCAAGTCGAGCTTAGGAATTTCACGGTTCGACCCCGAAGTAGAGGTAGAGCTACTCAATTGAGGGCTCTTGTGTGCAGTCTCCAGAAGCTGAAATTGGGGTCCAAACGATGGAGAAGCGTAGACATTGTCTTTTTTGGTATCTCCCAAAGCAGGCAAAGAAGGCAAAGAAGGAGCCGAATTCAACGTGGACGATGGCGTACTATGAGAAGAATCAGTTTTTTTTGAGGCCATCAAGGAAAAAGAACCAGAAGGAGCATGGCCTTTAAAAGTAGCAGAAGGTCCTAATTCATTAGACATATTCTCCAAAGCTCCAGCAGCCTGCACAGCGGTCAAAGGGTTTTGAGGCGAAAGCTTAGACGAAGCCGAATTGGAAAAACGTGCATTCAGAACCGATGGAGTGGTTGAAAGCAACAATGGAGATGTAATGCGTTGCAATCCAGGAGCAAATTGTGTAGGAGTTGACGAAGGGTAGTGCAATGGCTGAACTTGCGGAGGTAATGTCGAATATTGGCCCAGTATTTGCAGATTGTACACAGCACCAGGATAATGTGGTCTTGATGCGAGCAGAAGCGGGGATTGACCAGCGGTAGACACATTTGGGGTTGTATTGGAGCTTGAGTAACCCATAGAAAGAAGTAATTCAGAGGGAGAATCATGAGGCAGCTTTTTGCCCGATTTGGGCAGCGACGATTTAGGCGCCAAGTGTTGCGACGATACATCAAGTTTTTGATCCTTCAGCTTTAATTCCGGCGTATTGGGCCCGGAAAACTTGGTAAAGTTCGGGTGTTTGATGCGATTACGCAGTTTGATGGTGTCTGTCTTAAGACTAATGGGTCTAGGACGTCCATGTAGCTTTAAAAAAAGGCCACATGCGTTACAAAGAACTTGACCGGTTTCATCCCGACGCCAAAGTGGAGTGGTTTGCGTTTTGCAATTGCGGCAAACTGGCGACGAGATGTTTGTTTTAGCTGTAGTAGTGCCATTGGTGATTTGCAGTGTGGACTTGGCGTTGGGGTGCACGGGGTTTGGATTGGGAACTGCCGGTAATCTTTGAATTTCACTCATGGTAAATTAATTTTGGGAATGGTCGCAAATCGGGTTGATTTGGGTTAATCTGTAGAAATGGATTCGGCAAAAATTCAGTTGACTTTTTGTTTTGGATCAGCTGAATTTCTTGGTGGATTTGTGGTAGGATTGATTGCCAAATAAATGAATCCCTAAATAGGAAAGATCTGTTGGTATTGTTGCTGGCGGGTGAGGCTGTTGATAACGGCAGGGGGTTGTAGACGATTAAGGAGGCTGAATGAAAAAAAGCTGGATTTCGAAATGGGGAGAGGGGAAGAATCCAAAACGAAAGGATGCAGTAACCACTGTGAGGAATCGGAATAGGAAGGAGAAGCAAAAATGTGCCAAACAAAGAAATCAGGGGATTGAGAAAATATTTTTTTTTTGATAGTGAGATAACAAATTTTTCGCCTGATTGTGTGAGGAGGTACGGGTGCGCGCGTCCTGCAGACAAGACGAGGTTCTGCATCTAGTGCGCATAGCGATAAGTGCCGTGCGCGTCACATGACTATAACAGTTGCCGTGGATTTCTTCCCGCCCTCCCACTATTTCTTAACAACCTGCTGGAGTAATGATAAATCCTGCACATTGAGCCCAAGGACCTGCATACGCCCCGTGTTCAGAATAAGCGGGTGCTTCGCATCGACTCCGAAAATGTATGCATTTCCCGATTTGGCTATAATTTCCCTCATGTCTTGGAATCCAAGCCCTCCTTCGCTTGAGACGATCATAAAGTCGGTTGCGAAAAGCCGATGTGGGTCTTGAAATACTGCCGGCGAAAAATTGCCTTTTTCGGCCATGAGTTCCTGCATAAGCATTTCCATTTGCTTGGATTTGCAGTAAATCAGAATGCTTTGAATGGGAATACCTTTCTGGCAGAGATATTGGTGTATGTAGATGCAAAACCATGCCTCTTCAAGCTTAGAAGCTTCCGACGTGAGTCTCATATACTGCACATTACTGATTTTGTCCTGCAGACAAACCGTAATGGTGGGGATCTGTGCAGGTACAGAGCAATTAACAAGCACCAACTTCTCAAAATTCACAAGCGGCACCACCAATGGATCAAAAATTACAACGCTGGAAAACGTACGGCCGACTGTACCAATTTGGTTTTGGGAAACAATAACGTGATTGGCTGTCTGCAGAAGCAACCGCTTTATATGCAGTACGTCTTCATTCACATCCACGGCCATGATCGATTGCAAATCTGCAAATGTTTTTCGAATACTAGCAAAATGCAGAGTAATGGAAGCAATATCCAGAGACTCCAAATTCCCAAAAGGGTAATTTTTTAAAGTGGACTCAGTCACGTGTCTTAGAAAAGAGCGCCATTTTGGTTCAATATGAGTTTCATACAACAGCAATGCGTTCTTAACTGATGTATCAAACCCATAATCTTGCAAGCCCAAGTGATGGCTTATATGCTGGACTTTTTTAAGAAGATTTGCCTTTTTTTGGAGCAAATTGGTAGAGTCTTCGTTATTAGAGTCAAATCTGAAGCAATTTTCCCGAAATGGAAAAAGATCAACAGCTGCTTGAGTTGGTAAAATAACAAGACAGTTATCAATTTGATCTAATATTGCCTCCACCACAGGTAACTCAGCAAAAGCGGGTGCTTGGATGCAGGACACTCTAGAAGACAAGGCGATTTCAATTTGCAGGGGTAAATTGGAAGAATTTTGAGGCAATTCCGCAATTTTTCTTTTCTTTTGTGGATGCAGGTCCAGCTCAACATTATTCCCAATATTTTTGGCCAAATCGCCCATATTTGGCGCCGGTTTCGGGCCGGGCGGATACATTACCTCCGGTAAAACCACCACGGCATTAAAACGGTCTTCAAAACCCGAAAAATTCCATTGCACCGTCACCGAATTGGCCTGAATATCAAGAACTCGCAGCACACGTGCAGAATTAACTCCAAACTGCACCATACGCTGAGTAGCCTCAAATTTATTTGGTTTAAGAAGTTCCACAAGAAGGCAAAATTGATCCTTTATAAATGGGAGCATTTTAGGGGTGCTCAATTTGGCAATACTTCCTTTGATGGTGATTTTCGCCGGTGAAAAGTACTTACTTGAACCGGAAATGCCATTTTCAACGTCAGGATCCACGATTTTGAGCCGGGAAAAAACCAGAATACACCTATCATAGAAGCTCTTGGCCATAAGTTCACCATGTTGCCTTTTAAGGCAATCTAACCAATTAGTAGCGAGATTTGAAGTGGAAGACGGCATAGTAGTGTAAGAATCAAGAGTGAGACCCTTAAAAGTAATTGGAGTAAAAGGTGAAGGCATGAAAAGAATATCACTAGAAGGTTGAAGATCAAAAATATCTTCCTCAGTAAATTGAGTAGAATTTGTTAGTTTTTCCGCTGAAATTCCGTTTCCGGTAATGCAATATGCAAGAAAAAGAGACCGGAGCAGCATTGGAAGTTCCAAAGAAGATTGTACTAAATTGTCTTGTAATGCTGAGATTTCTGATTCCGAAAGTTCATCAAGTTCACTTTGTAAAGTCAGCGCCAAGATCCCATAAACCAGTGGCTTATTTGCCAAAGGGAATTTTTCAATTTTCAACAAATCAAAAGCATTAACAAAATCAGAATATTTCACCGTTGATTTAGCAGGACAAAGAAGTTGTGCTAATCGTTTCGTTCTAGAATCAAAGGATTTTTGTAGGAAAAAAACCCAGACATCTTTAAAATGGGAGCCTAGATCATTCTTTAAAGTGACACAAGTTGAAACAAAGGTCAAGAAACTCTGAAACACAGATGCTGTGTTTGAGGATGGTTCCATGCAGTGGAGTTGCGTTGAAAGTGAATTCTTCCATTTTGGGTATAACGACGAGTCGAAAAGCGCCGATGAACGTGCTACCAAAATTCGGAGAAAGCTAAAAACAGCAACTTGAAGCGATACTTCTTTCGCCCGAAACGTCATGGTGGCTTGAAGAATCCGTAATAAAAGCGCCTGAAGTTTTTCCAGATTCTGAAGCACCAAATCTAGACAGGGTGTATGCAGTAGCGCCCGAAATGAATTAACAAGCCTTAATTCTTCATCATAGTTACAGCAAAATAATAGTAGCTCAAGATGGGAATTAGAAACATCTGCATGGAAAAAATGCCAGAGAACAGAGTCAAAATAACCGGAGGCAAGGATGTTTTGAAGATCGGTCACGTGGCGGCATCTTGTATACACATCTGAAACAAGTGTCTGCAGGAATTTTTTGGGAGGCTTGGCTTGCGTGCTCTGTAGTACTTGCAGGAGAGATCCTTTCATACTGATAGTGTTTAGTTTGGACGTGGGGATGAGATGCGGCGCTGTGTGCAGGACACCAAATAAATTAAGGTTCTTTTGCCCAATTAGGAAGTGGTGCCATATAGTTAAAGTGATTTTTGCTGCGGAGAACCATTGCATGGAGATAAATGCCCGTATCGGGCGTTTGGTCGTAAAGGGGTCGGTGGCACTGTGTGCAGGAGCGGGTTTCACCTCGAGTATCTTTTACCTTTCGAAGCTCTGCTAAATCTGAAATTCGGCCGGCTAATTCTTCAACATATTGAGATACCAGAATCAGGCCCATTTTGGGAATTTCGCTAACCTCAAGGTCCTGCATAGCCGCATATACTTCCTGCTCACTTAAATTTGCACCCATTTCGGCTCCCCTCTCAAAACCGGTCTGAAATTTCAGCACCGGAAAGCAGCCGATGTCAGGAAATTGACGATCTATTCTGTTTTTAATTTCCATCTCAATTGCCCCTTTTAGCTGATTGACCTCGTCTGAGTCGTTGTAGAAATTATCATTGGAAATTGGATAGCCGAGGTTTCGAAGATGAATTCGAATTTGATGCATTTTTCCTGAAATCGGCTTGCAAAGTACCACAGACTCGTTGAGATCTGGCCAGTACTGCATACAGCGGAACATCGTGGTCAGGTCCATTTGAACGGACGATTTTTGGGCGTATCCGCCTGCCGAGTTGATGCTAAATACAGGAAAAGTGTATTGTATTGGACCTTTTGGAAATCGGCCCCGAACCCGTGCTAAGTAGAATTTTTCTACTATGTTCTTCTGCGCTAGCATCGCCATGTACTGCACACAAGCGGCCTTGCTCTTAGCCAATACCAATACACCCAGTGTAGCCTTATCAAGGCGGTGGCAAGGCCAAACCTCAGATTTTTCAAATCGGACCATCTCCGTGATGCTGTTATACCTGTATATACCACCAGGATGGGTGGGCACTCCTGCAGGTTTATTGACGACCAACACGTCATGATCCTCGTGAATTATGGCACGTGACTCCGGGCCGACATCGAACTCACCCACATTAATATCAGGTTCATGAGTGTGTTGCCTATTATGGATAATATCGTGCGGCTGAAGTCGATGCAGTAGAAGCGCTTCTCCTCGGATCTCCTGTTTGGGTTGGGATTTACCATTGTTGGTGGTGACGTAGATGCTTCCGTCCTCAATTCCGGTGGCCACCACCTCCGGAATCTGGCCTAATTCGGCACAGAGCACGTGCTGTACTGCATGCAGCCGCCAACGCTCTTTGAATGGCGTACTATACAGGTAGTAGTAGGGAAGAACCCTTCGGATTTGACCAGTAACGACAATTCGGGGCTCCATAGAATGAGATGAGAGTCACGTGCGAAAACATCCCTCGGTTTTGATCCGGCACACCCGTACACCAGGCTACCTCAGGTGAAAATGGCCCAGCGCAAAAAGCAAATTTTTAAAGGATTTTGAGTTTCAATGTTTATTTTGGGAATGATAAACATATGAGGAGTACCTGGTGTGAGTTTGAGCGAAATTTTTGGCGTGGTTGTGGAGTTATTGTCGTCTTTGGGTTTCATTCCGAGGGTACCCTCGGAACTCTGCAAAAACCAGCATAATCTGCCACTACGGATACAAAGTGCAGTTTTCGTATCAATATTGAATCATACTTTATAACAAAATGGCTGAATTATTCGGTGATTAAAAGTTTGTGGATTTGTGTGGTTGATGGTATATGCAGTATATGCAGTAAGAAAGCAAATTCCGGATTTAAGCCGTTGTAAGAACTCATCCTGAATAGTATCACTTTCAATGTTTGCTGCCACTACATTGGCTTAGTGCCGATTTTAGAGTGATCATATGCGAGTCACGTGACCAAGTGATAGCAGAAGCAAGCAGCAGTCAAAATTATTGATAGGTGTTTCCGAATTTGCATACTACCCATTCCAGTGATTTGGCCAGATAGCATCTCTCAGTTTTTGGGTTATCATCAAAACCAGATTAGGATATCCAAAAATTGGGGTATATGCAGGTCTAAGCCATATAGCCCAAGAATAAAGCTCACAGTGTCGCGATGGGGTCGAAACCAGGTTGAATTGATCTCCATTATGGCTTAGAAAGGAAATTTACTTTATACAATCTGTTTAATCATGACTCGAAGCCTAGTATACTGCATAGTACTTGATTATACTGCATATAATTATCTCAAACTGCATAGTACTATACCATATTGCACATAGTGTGAAGATATATAAAGTATATATTATATCAGGACTAGAGCTAGGCGGAATAATATTCAAATTTACCTAATTCATATCCGCAGTGTTTTTATGGTTGTTTGATTGTCAGCATATGGAGGGGTGCTAGGTGCAGGACATCTAGTATATACTAAGGAATTGTTGACGATACCTAAATTCATTCCAAGTTCAGTCTCGCTGATTCATAAATTTCCTAAAGCATCACTCAAATATCTCAAACTGGTAATTTCTTCTATATGGCCAAGTTTTTCCGCAAATGATCCGGTACGAGTACAGGAACCAATAACATTTGATGAAGCCTATCTAAATCCAGTAAGAGGTGTTTTTGTTTTTTACAAAAAAATCTGAAAATTAGTGAAAATTAGGGAATTGGCCCTTATGGTTCGTTTATATGCAGGATCAAACATGGTAGAGACAAAAAAAAGTGTTTCATCTAAACATAATTGCAGTCACAAGCCATAATTTAAATAAAACACACATTCACTCTCAAAAGCAATAAATTTCTAATTCTCTTAATTTCCAGTTTCGTAATTTTAACTCAATTAGACGAAAGTACCAAATTTCAGATGTACGGGTGTGCCGACATTAAATGCGAGCATCGAAATTTTCTAAACCACCATGTTCCGTTTTTCCCGTCGGCTCTACAGCAACGCCACTGCCAATCAGAGCGTGGCTAAAATCAAACCTACACTTGCTGCCAAGCAATTTCCAGCAGCAGATGCTTCCCGCAATAAAATCGAGTCCCTCAAGCGTAAGGAGATCCGATTAAAACGTCAAATTATCCGTGATGTCAACAACTTGAAACAACACACGATTATTAACGCCGCCTTCGAAACTGATCCTGTTTTAGGAGATAAAAATACTCCATTCATTCAAAGAATGCATGAAGATGCCAATGAGCCTACGAATTTGGCATACGGTTATGATCGTCAGGAGTTCGAGAAAGTTCTCTATGGAGCCCAAAAAGCAGCACATACCGGTACATCTCTTGGAGGTGAACGTGCTCAAGAAGAATTTGTGAAGACGGAGGAAAAAAAACGGACAGCTCTTCTTAAAATCCTTAGTATTAAGAATACAAATGCCCAAGATATGCGCAAAAGAGCCGTGGATTTCGCCCGCAAGGAATTTCAGAGAGAAGAGGGTGATACTGGGTCTCCTGAGGTGCAGGCCGCTATTATGACGGTGAAAATTCATTTTGGATACAAGCATATGCAGGCCATGCCCAAAGATAAGCACCATATTCAGACTATTCGTGAGTTGGTTCAGCAAAGACAAAAGATTTTGAAATACTTGAAAAGCAATAATCCTGAAAGATATTTTTACACTATTGCTAAGTTGGGTTTGACCGATGACGTGATTACGCTGGAGTTTTCTATGAGCAAACAATATTTCCAAGATTACCAGGTTTGGGGCGATAAGCAATTGGTTAAATTGTCGAACAAGGAAAAGAGAAAGGAACAGAAATTTGATGATTTGCGGAAAAAGGTTAATGAATATAATAAATTGGCCAAGGCAAATCACGCTGCTATGCAGTAATGTATATAGAGTTTCTGAATCTCAGGAAATGATCCAATATAAATAAGGTAGTTTAAGTATTGAAATTAAAATAGAGTAATAATATTATTCTGTGTTCTCTTATTCTGTGTAGAGTCGGTCAAATTAAAATCTTGTTGATTTTACTTTTGGTCCTGCACACAGCGCACCACTTCACTCTTCACCCCAAATTTGCTTCATAAGCACATCCAATTGTGAATCAAAATCTTGACACTTCATGGCATCGACCTCGCCTGCGAGCGCCTGAACCAGCGTTTGAATCTCCCCCTGAAGTGTGCTGGTTTGGTTTCCTAATTCGGCCAACTTCTCGTATAATTCCTGGTTATCCACGACCAACTGCTCGTATATCATAGTAAGTTTTCTTTCCGTCGCTATTTTCGCCTGACTCAATTGTGCTCCAATTACCGCTTCTGCACTGAGTTGGTCCACGTGTAAAGGCAAGATATTTGGGTCTTCTTTGGCCTGGTGTCCTGCATGTATCACCTCATCCAACTCATCAAGTTTCGATTTAATATCTCTTTCACTGAAAATGTGTTCAAATTGCTTGAAACACGTACTATGGAAATATTTCTGGATTTGTTTACGGGCGGTTTCCAATGCGTCTTTTCCGCCGTCCATGGCCAGGATTGTGGGGAAACATGCTTCAAGCTGCTCGGCCATGAGAGACTTTTTGATTGTCTGCTCAACAGCTTTGGTGACGACTTGATTGAGCCGGTCAAAACGAATGTGTTCCATGTTGTGAAATGGTTTGAAAATCACGTGTGAAGCGCGTCCACGTCACGTGAAAGAAAATCACGTGATAAACATCATGTGCTAGTAGTCACGTGGCCTATCGCTTTATATATATATATATATTCACCCGCGCCTCACTAACAACCCCTACCATGGATCCCAAACAGCTCATTTCCGAGGCGGAGAAACTCGCCAAGCCTCAAACAGGACTTTTCTCATTTCTCGGTGGATCATCCTCCTACCGCCTCGAAGAAGCTTCCGACCTTTACATCCAGGCGGCAAATGTTTACCGCCTCAATAAGGACTTCTCACTGGCAGGAACTCAATTTGTCAAAGCTTCCGAATTACAGCGCTCTTTAAATAATCATAATGACGTGGCTAACAATTTGGTTGAAGCTTACAAGTGTTTCAAGTCAGTTTCACCATCTGATGCCATTGACGCCTTACAAAAAGCTATCCACATCTTCTTGACACAAAATGGGCAGTTCAGAAGGGCAGCCAATTTCCAGATGGATTTGGCAGAACTATACGAAAGTACAGGCGATTCCAAAAACGCCACCGCTGCTTTTGAAAAGGCTGGCGATTATTTTTCTACGGATCATGCCGAGGCGCTTTCTAACAAAGCGTATTTACGGTGTGCAGATTTAAACGCCAGCAACGGCGAGTATCGTCGGGCTCGTGATTTATACGATCAGATTATAAAGAATCTGTTGGGGAATAACTTGACCAAATGGAACTTGAAGGACTATTTCTTTAAGAACCTTTTGTGTACCTTATGTTTGGACGATGTGGTTGAAGCACAGAAACGGCTCAACTTATTTGCGGAGGATGAACCCTCTTGGCCAACCACTAGAGAATATCGTTTGGTTGAAGATATTTTGGAAAGTATTCAAAGCGGTGATCTTCAGCTGTTCCTGGATAAGGTATATGAATATGATCAATTCAGTAAGTTGGACAAGTTAAAGACTCAACTTTTATTACGTGTGAAGAATTCCGTGGTGGAAAAGGACGATGATGATTTGACATAGACAATTATTGATCTGGTTTGTGTCAAGGGTTCAGTCAAGTTTGCCCAAGCCTTTCTTTCATGATACTGAATATCGATGATCTTGTGTTTAATCATGACACACATCTACGTGTTCCAGATGACTCCTAATGCAACTGAAGATGGAATTTGAAGGTTTGCATGTTTAACTCGAGCCTACCATACAAGTTTCTGAAAATCTGGTAAGATCCTGATGACATTCTCTTAACTATCTATGACATCTGAATTGAATCGTATCAATCACACATCACCTTTCTTAAAATGAAGTGATTTCTTCCTATTGTTTACAGATGGTCTCCAGATTTCCAACATCTTATCAAATCTACTGAGCAGATTATTTCACCTACCCCATGGTTCAAAACTATGTCTATTTGAAACTGAATTTTGTTATCAATCTATTGATTTTGAACTATGTTGTGGCCATTTGACCCAAGTAAATTAAACCGGCTTCCCGCCCAAAAACTCACTCCATCTTCTTACCTCGCTAGGCACTTTAAATGAATCTGGAAGTGAGTCAAAACTGACCTTTTCGCCAATCTTCTTGCTCAAACACTTGGCAAAAAGTAACGATGTATTGGGCTCATTAAATAATGGTATACCAAAATCAATGGCGTTTCTTCTCATCACATAATCCTGGTCCAATAAACTTTCAGCTCTAGAAGCAGCCAAATTGAATACACCCGAAATGCTATGTTTTTGGAAAATCTCTCGTAATGCCCGTTTGTCTGTTTTAGGAAATTCAATCACCTCCACTGATTCAGACACGTGACTTTTCAAGTACTCAGCCACTTCGGAGGAAGCAGCAAAAAAATTATATCCAAGACCCGAAATTTCCGAAGCTACCTTACCCAATTTGATATTGCTAATATCTCCACCAAATAAAATTCCCGATCCGGGCATAGGCACGCTAAAGTTCATGGTGGACTGCATGGAAGCCCAATAAGCCTCCAATAAATTATCTCCAAAACAAGCAACTTCTCCAGTGGAAGACATTTCAACACCTAAAAATGGATCTGCACCAGCAAGTCTAGTAAAAGAAAATTGTGGAACTTTTGTGGCCACACGATCAAATTTTTGTGCCATTAAATCCACTGGTTTTGGTACATTCTCATTAAGTAAAGCTTTGGCTGCAACATCAATAAAATTATGGCCTAAAACTTTAGAAACAAAGGGGAATGATCGAGATGCACGAATATTACATTCAATGACCTTTAATTCAGCTTTTTCATCATTCAAAGTACCATTTTGATCATTTAATATCACCTGCATATTGAATGGACCCGTAATATTCCATGCAGAAGCAACTTTATCTGCAATTTCTTTTAAACGAGATAAAATAACTGGTTTCAAATTTTGTGGAGGAAGAACAAGTGTAGCATCTCCAGAATGTACCCCAGCATTTTCCACATGCTCAGAAATTGCATGAACCAATACTTGACCATTATGAGCCACTCCATCAATATCAATTTCTTGAGCTCCCAAAATAAATTTGGAAATAACAACTGGATGATCTTGTGAAACTTTAGAAGCATTCGACAATTTACTTTCTAATTCACTTTTTGACTTAATCACCGACATGGCTGCTCCTGATAAAACATAAGAAGGTCTAACCAAAACTGGGTATCCAACATGTTCAGCAAATGCCTCAGCTTCGGCTATTGAAGTCAATTCTTTCCATTCAGGTTGATCCACACCAATACTGTCTAAGATCTGGGAGAATTTGTGTCTATCTTCAGCCTTGTCAATATCTTCGGGGTTAGTACCTAAAACGTTACATCCGGAATTTTGTAAAGTTAAGGCGATATTTTGCGGTAATTGTCCTCCAACAGAAACAACCACACCTTGAGCATTTTCTAGCTCATAAATATCGAGCACACGCTCAAGTGAAAGTTCCTCAAAATATAATCGATCCACCTCATCAAAATCCGTAGATACCGTTTCGGGATTATAGTTAATCATGATGGTTTTGTGCCCTGCTTCTCTAAAAGCACGTGCTGTGGCTACAGCACACCAATCGAACTCTACTGAAGAGCCAATCCTGTATACACCACTACCTAACACCATGGTTCCATTTTCATCAAAATCAATATCGGAACATGTGGCATTATAAGTTGTGTATAAGTAATTTGTATTTGCCGGGAATTCGGCGGCCAAAGTGTCAATTTTCTTAACAAATGGGGTAATACCAAAAGACTTTCTAACCTCACGAACCTCCATCTCTTTCAGTTTCGTGCACATTCCAATTTGCTTATCAGAAAATCCAAGTTTCTTTGCTCTCAGCATCAAATCCATGGAAATCTTGGATAATTCTCCAACACTCTCTAATTCCCGGTACATATTGACAATATTCATCAACTTATGTAAAAACCATTTGTCAATTTTTGTCAAATCATGTACTTTATCAACAGAATAATTTTCATGAAGTAAAGCCTGACCTACAGCTAACCATCTACGATCAGTAGGGTTAGCTAAAGTTTCATCGAGATTTTCAAAGTGATCACCTTGAAATCCAACCAACAGAGGATCAACTTGACGAATTGCTTTTTGAAATGACTCTTCAAAATTACGACCAATTGCCATAACTTCTCCAACTGATTTCATAGCTGAACCAATATCTCTTTTAACATGCTGAAATTTCGATAAATCCCAGCGTGGGATTTTAGTCACCATATAATCCAAAGAAGGTTCAAAATTGGCACTTGTGGTTTTGGTCACAGGATTAGGTAACTCAGGTAATGTATGACCCAAAGCAATTTTAGCTGCAGTGTATGCTAATGGATAACCAGTAGCTTTAGAGGCTAAAGCGGAAGATCTCAGTAATCGAGCATTAACTTCAATAACACGATAATCAAGCCCATCGGGTTGTAAAGAATATTGTACATTGCATTCACCAACAACACCCAAATGACGAATAATTTTAATGGCAGCTGAACGTAACATATGATATTCTTCATCCGAAAGAGTTTGTGATGGAGCAACCACAATTGAATCTCCAGTATGAATTCCTAAAGGATCGAAATTCTCCATATTGCATACTGTAATACAATTTCCAACTCGATCACGAACAACTTCATATTCAACTTCTTTCCAGCCTTTTAAAGACTTTTCAACCAAGATTTGTGGTGCAAGTGATAATGATCGTGATGATAAGTCTCTTAATTCTTCCTTATTTTCAGCAAATCCAGAACCTAAACCTCCTAAAGAGTATGCAGAACGGACAATAATAGGGTACCCCACACTTTCTGCAGCAGCAAGTGCATCATCCACGGTTTCCACTGCAATAGATTCAGCAATAGGAATATTAATCTCTTTAAGCGCCTGCAGAAAAAGATCTCTATCTTCAGAAGTTTCCAAAGTTTTAATTGGAGTTCCTAAAACTTTAACATTGTATCTTTCAAAAACACCCATTTTGTCCAATTTGACTCCGACATTTAAGCCGGTTTGACCTCCAAATGTAAGCAATATGCCATCCGGACGCTCCCGCTCAATAATATAGGTCACATATTCAGGGGTCACAGGTAAATAATAAATTTCATCGGCCAAAGAATGAGAAGTTTGATTGGTGGCGATATTGGGATTAATTAAGATGCTTTGCTTTTTGGCCTCTTTAAGTGCTTTAATGGCTTGAGATCCTGAATAATCAAATTCTCCTGCTTGTCCAATAGAAAGTCCTCCAGAACCAATCACCAAGACTTTTTTGACATCCACCAAATTCAGGTGATCTTGTTGTGGAAATTGCTTGAGATACTCACCTCCTTGATAAACTGGTTGATTATATAGTTTGGTGGAAGCACATATGAATCTGGTACATAAAGGAATTGACCATTTTATGCCACCAGCACATGTCTTTATGGCACGTGCTGCCAAAGGTCTGTTGAGACAGAAGAGCATTGGGGAAAAAAATGGGTGCAGAAGGGCGCTATTTATATGGTTGAAAAAAACTGGCCGAATGCGGTAATGACTCAGCGCTAGCCGCGATCCAAGATCAGTGCAGTTACCCGGATTCAAATGCACCCGCAATTACGCATACATGGATGCACACCACTGACTCACGATCGCGCGGGTGTGAATGAAATCACGTGATTTCCAGTTAATCTAAGCCATTTAATTTTTTCGGATCATGTGATTTTTCGGGTCAGGTGACTTTGAATTTAGATGGGAATTAAAGTTGATTTTGAACTCAAATTTGGATATTTCAATACATTAGAATTATTGAGCATTATGTGCGTTTATAGGTTAAAATGCGAACCGACTCTATCTCTTACAATTTGCAACCATTTTGAAACATTTGATCCGGTACATTGATTTGATGAAACCAACATGAAACAATTTAAGAAAATGGAAAAATGTAAAATGATAAGTAATTGAATGTGAGACTGCACATAGATACTCTTCATGTATCATTGGTTTCAAACTCAATGCATTTATCAGCAGATTAATGACTCACTATAGATTTACGTCGATACCTAAATTGATTGGAAAAGTAATATGGTCTTATAGTAAATTAATGATTTTTTACTGCATGTTAATGCTATGAAGTCTATATGCACTACTGAATCTATACTCTGAAACTCTTTATACAGAAACTCTTCACCATAAAATTTCTGCTTTTTTTCATTAGTTGCAATAGAACACAAAATTATACGACATTTGCTGATACCATTTCCGTTGCTAGAAATGGTGAACTAAGGAAGCGTAGCAAGTAGTTTCAGAAAACTAGTCAACTTCTATTGGACTGAGCGAGTAAACAAGCAATACCAATATTCATAGTGAAGCAATACCAATATTTATAGTGGAGCAATACCAATATTTATAGTAAAGCAATACTAAGAAAGCAATTGGAGCAATACTTAGGAAAAGATTGCATTAGAAAATTTTGATTATAGAGGGTAATTTTCATTTGAAAGGAGAGCTGGGCATCCGCTGCAGTAGCGAAGCTTGGTGTTGGGGCTAGGTGTAGCACAGCATTAAGAAAAAGAAGAGAACCGCTTGGAATCACACCCTAGTGGAAAAGAAAGCTGGGCATCCCGCCCTAGTGGAAATGAGACTGGGCATCCCGCCCTAATGGAAAGATTGAGTACACCGCTTGCAGTAATAGACTGGGCTTTCGCTGCAGTAATTGTTGAGGCTAGAGGCTAGAGCAACAGCTCAAGTAACGGCCTATCTGGGTCAACTTAGGCTGATTTGGGGGACTACCTGGGGGATTCTTGTGGATCAGAATCCACGGTATATAAAATTTTAGTACTCAGTACTGGTGGCCATAAATATAGCCTCGTTAGACTTTGTCAGCGAGCAAAGAGAAGCTTTTTATTAGTTATCTGGTTGTTCCTTTCAGTAGTCATTTGCTTGTCTCAAAGATTAAGCCATGCATGTCTAAGTATAGCATTATACGGTGAAACT
Organism: Metschnikowia hibisci; assembly: GCA_002374725.1. Classification (NCBI taxonomy): domain Eukaryota; kingdom Fungi; phylum Ascomycota; class Pichiomycetes; order Serinales; family Metschnikowiaceae; genus Metschnikowia; species Metschnikowia hibisci. The sequence goes on along the minus strand of NLAP01000003.1, from coordinate 863,771 downwards.
GCAAATGGCTCATTAAATCAGTTATAGTTTATTTGATAGTACCTTGCTAATTGGCATAAGCCAATTCTAAAGCTCAGTAATGGAGGGCGGTATTTATAAGATAAAAAATTAACAATATAGATGATTCATAATAACTTGTCGAATCTTAGGGATGTTCGGGAAAGTCTCCATATTTATAGTGCGAAGTTCAACTAAACATTAGTTATCTATATCAAAATAACCAACCAGGACTGGTTCAATTAAACTCCACAATTTTTTAAAACTAATTAAAATATCAAAATCTTTATTAATTTATAAAAATCTTCATAAATTTCCAAAACTTTCCATAAATCTCCAAACATCTCCAAAATACTCTTCCGTTCATTTATACTTTAATTCTCCACCTCTTATGACCCTCAGGTGAACTGGTCATATTTACTCTTGAAATTCAATCACCACTCCTCCAATTAATTGTTTTTTTGTCATTTTCAATATCCCAAACTAGATTTACCCATATAGAATATATGCAGAATATTGGAGTAATTGACGTATTATCTCCAAACTCAAAGGTATATCTACTGTATCAGAATTTGACCAACTCTCACCATCTTTTATTAACTCAATCCAACCTGAAACATTATTAATTTTTTGGTCTTTTGAATTATTAAGTTCACCCAACAAATTTCATTTTTTATAAAGGTTTTATGGTTTTTGGTAGTGTTGCTCGGCTCAAATGACACTATGAGACCTCAAAATCGACCAGAAATGGGGATTAATTGTAATTTTTTGTGCATTCAAAAAAAGAGACTCTGAGCTTCCTGTATACTAAAATAGTCCTTAGTTTTCATTTGAGTGTTGACATGTCAAAGGTGTAAGACTCAAACGGTTCAATGACTGCATATAGACCATCCTAACTCTTTGTACTGGTATCAAGATGCTCCTATTCAACTGGTCACGAAATTCAAAACCAATAATGAAATCCCGAAATTTAAGTGAATTTTGTGGTATTATTCCTTATCTCTTTGTGTGCCTGCATATAGCTCACATACTCCCATCTTCAAGAAAATAGTGATCAAAAGTTTCATTCAAGATATTCAAAAAAGCGTATTCCTTGAAAGAAAAGTATTCTTTTGGATCTAGGGGTCACGACGAATTTAAGTTAGATTAGATCAGAGTTATATGCAAGACCTGATTCAAATAAGCCTAAGTAAATAAAAAATGATAATAAATTTTGGATCATTATTGACTGCATAATGCTAAATTCAAAATTGTTTTGATTTTGGATTTGTGATTCAAAATGAAATATTGGTGGAATAAATGGTACTGCATCCAGGATACCAGAACAATTATCAACGTTCTTTTCAGGCGTTTTGAATTTCTAACTTCATATATCTCAATGCAGAATTAATTAATTAACTTGATTCAAAGATTTTATAAATATACCTGCTGTAAATAGTCGTTGGTGGTGCATATAAGTATCCTTCCTCTGCACTATTCCCAAAAAATCAAATGTTTAACTACCAAGATATTCTTGGCCGTTTTTTAATGACCATAAGTACTTGTAATTGTTTCAAATATTTTTTGCCCATTTTTGGAATCGTTTCTCTATTTGACCCTTCTAGTGTCACTTTTTCGAAAGCCATTTCTGTTTATTCCATTGTTAAACACAATCTGTTTATTTGAACTCTCTTCTCCTTTTTCCGTTTTTAACCTTCAATTTGCTTTCTTATAATTCTCTTTTATTGAGTTAGTGACTTTGATCCGAGGGTATCCACGTGACTTGGGGCGACTTCCGGGTTCTATATCCAGTTCCGACCTATTGAGGGGGGTCGTTCAAACCGTCAAAATCGGGCCAAGAATTTGGTGCTTTTTATTTCAATGAGCACTTCTAGCTTTTGATAAGTAAACTTCAAGCTGGGGAGTTTGTAACGGCTCTGGGGCGTGAGCTAAAAGAGTACCCTCGGAATTCAAGTCACGTGATCTACGTATTTCTGCACATCATCCAAAACCACAGCAACTCAAATTACCTCTTAAAACTAATCCAGAGTTTAAGTATTGATCAAAACCTATTTGATGAAATCAATTTGGAGTCTTTAGGCAAAAATTCAATTTGAATCTTGGGGGTTATGTGCAGGAATATAAATTCCAGAAGCTTTTAGCCAAATTGAACAAAACTTTTCACTACATCTATCATTCTCAGAATTTCACCAATCTCAATTAGCCATTTCCCAATAAATCAATCTCAAACAGCTACAGCTCATTAAGAAGATCCGGGGTTTTAATAGTCATTACTATACAAAATCCGTTTATGCATACCAACAGAATCATTTCTGCATTTGAAAGTCTTATTTTACTAAATAGGCTACAGAATTTGAAATGTGAGTTGATTTACTGAATGGATGGGTTCCAGGGACCTGCATACAAGAGCAATTTAGCATCGGGGTAAGAAGAATTTTGTTAAGTTCTTTATATTTGCAACTATTTTTTAATGATATAGTGAATAATTTTTTACTATAATAGTCAACTACAGTAGTGTATAGAAGATTGTGATGGTCCAATCTAGACTGAAGGAGTGCATAGAAGCTCACTACATGTTAAGGTAGAGAACATAATAAAATGATTCAGTTTACACATTGAGCAACTCGTAATTTTCACATACTTTTCGAACAAATTTTCATTGTGAAGGTCGACTAATGCACGCAGAATAGTAACTTATTGCAAATGTGTGGAAATAGTTCTCAGTATATTCTTCTGATTCCGGTAAATTTCATGAACTAGCATATTAAATGGGTTCTTTATCTCCATTCAATAACGAAATTTGAAGAATTTGTGAATTTTCCAGAAAAAACGAAGATTTTGGGACAAATTGAAGAACTGATGAGTGGGGCCTATATACAGGAACTTATTTTGCAACCATTATGTCCAACTAATACCACAATACAAATACTCTGTCAGATTATCAAAAATTATCTTTACTATTTTCTTTCAAATTTCATTAATTTAAAAATACTAATATTTGTTGAACCAGTTTCTGTTGACTTTTGAGTTTATTACTCTACATTAATTCCTGTACATTCATATCGAATTCAATCCCATTATAACTACTATATCACCAATTGATTTCAATAAAAACTTTTAATTGTTTAATAAATTTAAAAGTTCAAGCGAACACATAAATGGTCTAATTTCCTGAATTTCTATAAGAAATGACAAAGAAGATGATTGACAGATTTGTTCAATCACAGAAATAAGATTGATTTCCCTACCTATAATTGACCTGTGATGATATGCAAAACTACAAATTTGGGTCAAACCAAAAAATTCATTTATTTCATGAAAATAAATATTATTGATTATAAAAAATGTCACGTGATTCCTGTAATGCTGTATCACTCTTGACATTTCTGAATTAGGTATATAAAACTTTAGTTCATTATATACAAAGGTACTGCATAGCGCACATTAGTAAGACCTACAGCTAATGATACCAGACAGCCTTAATTTCGGGTAACAGATTTCCTATAAGGTGATTCCAATCAATACATTTCAAGTATCTGCACATGAGACTGTAACTGCATTATTGCAATAGATGGGTTTATAGTTCCCAGATCCATGGCCCTCTTTGTCACGTGATGAGCAGACCTGGCATAAAGAAATAAATAGCAGTATAAGAAATCATTTAAAAATTGCATTCTCTGATCTTGCTGCTAATAATACCAATGATACATTTAGAAATCTGCCAAGTTGGAAAATCTGCCAAATTAGAAATTCTGCTGACTTAGAACATCTGCTGACTGACATATACTGACTTGACACTTTTGCTGATACTTCTGTTGAACCAGCCAGAGACTTTAAGGTCTTTACCATTGACTGTTTTGCAATAAATCATAATTTTCCACAACAAGTCAAATCTATAGTTTCTGGTAGTTGATTCATTTTTTAAAGTGTTGCTTTTTAAGTGCAATTTTCCGTGATTGAAGTACTAGGCCAGTAACTATATTAGATAAATTGAGGATTCACTGCTCATATTCAAAGAATTTTAGAACAGGATCATTGGAATTATCATTATATTAAAGATTTAGGCTTTCTTAAAAAGTAAAGAAGATTCAATTTAGTTCAATTTTTTTCTGGTCAAATTAAGTTGGTTGGGAGAGAAAGAGCGTTATATGAATTTCCGTAAGATTACTTTAATTTCAATTTCTGGCTTCTATCTGCAGCTGTGATGCATGGAAATTGTGAAGAAAGAATTTATACAGGATTGGAATGAATCAAATCGGGTCCCAGAGCTTAAGACCAAAGAATACTTTGCATCAGTTTCCGAATAGAACATTCCGTGCATGACTTGTGCAGATCACTTCCAAAGATATAAGTTCCTAATTGGGTTCAGGCCCCAAAAAATTGATAAAGGAGATCTCATGGTGTCCAAAAATATTTTTTCTAAATTACCCAAAACTATAGGCAACTACAATTTGTGCGTACTATGCAGGAAACACTACTACGTTACAGAAATACTTTTTCCAGACCAAAGAAATAAAAAGAAATTGTAAATAAATAAGTTTTAATCAAATTAAATTCAAAAAAAACGGTTCACAAATTTCCCTAAACAGTGTCAGAGATTAAATATGTTCAGTAATTTCCATAAAGATTTTCCGGCTTTATTAAGTGATTTAATGAAGATAGGAAAGCAACTTATAATGAGCTGATAATCAAAATAGAAGTATTTGTAACTAAACAGTGATTAAAAATTGGTGGTATTAAAATTGACTAAATTTCAAAAGCTGTTACGTCTCCACTCATAGTAGAATTATTGTCTCTTCTAATATCAGTTAAGCGTACCTTTAAGAAGCCATCAGAAATCGAAAACATATAATTCTTTATCAAACTCTGTACAAAGAGCAATATTTCTTAGCGAATGTTCTTTAATATACTCAAACTCTTGTCTAGAATCTCTAGGTCCAAAAACAAGTAAACCATTGAGAATTTGCAACCATTTCAACCCATCCATAGTAGATACACAATTTTCAATCAACTTAACTTCAACAGGATCAGATTCTGGCATATAGCCTACAAACAGAGGTTCATTAGGCGGGGATTGAATGATTGAAAGTTTTTCAAAATTTCCAGTACCAACAAATAATGCCAAGTAAATTTTAGAATTTGATAAGAAAGTATCTTTATTATCATTCGAAATGACAAAAGCGATTGAATTATTAATAGCTAGTAAAGTAATAAGAGCGAAGGAAAAGAAATTGAATTTCATGATGATTTGATTTTGAATCTGGGGAAATTTCTGGTTTTATAAAATTTGATGCCATTGTTTTATACTGAGAGGATCTCAAAGTATAATGGCTGAGAGAAACTTCAAATTACAATGTCTTAAAGAATTGTTGGATTTCTTAAAAATAACAATTCTAATACGAGAAACTTTGTTAAATAAACTTTAACTACTTTTCTAGAAATCAAGCACCAATTAAGGAATTTTCGGGTTACCCAAGTAAAATTAATTGTGCTTTTTTTAATTGAGCAATTAAAATTAGTTCTCATTACATCAGTACATCTTCCAGTGTTTTCTAAAAAAATGGGAGACTGTACATAACAATCCAGATTGGTTTGAAGAGCTTGGCAATTCGAACAATCTTGAATTCCAAACTAAAGCGGAGAATATACAAATTTCACCTATGCGTTATATGCAGGATAAACAAGTTCCGATGTTTCAAATAAATCAAAAAATCAAAAAAAAAGTAGTATCGAATAAGGTAATTAAAGTTTCTGATAAATAAATCATTTTTTTTTCAGTAAAATTGGTGTGTCAATAGTAAGGTAATCAGCAACAGTAGTGTACATAGTGACGATAGTGTAATCAGTAATGGTAATTACAGTGGTATACACTTTACAATGTGCAGATTATCATAATGAATATCAAATTTTATCAAATGCCCCAGTCCATAAAAAAAAATAAGTGGTTTTGTAAGTACACCAAAATTTAGAGTGGAAGCACTTAAAATTGGAATGGTTAAATCGAAATAAAAGCAGATTCAGGTCTTTATATGCAAGACATCTTTTCAATACCAATCCAAAATTAAAATAATTAGAGACTAAAAAGAAGTTTTTCATCACCAAAGACTGCACAAAGAGCAAGAGATTTCATCAGGCGTCTTTTTAAAAGACTTAAATCTGATCTAAATTCTTTGGGGCCAAGAACAAGAACACCTTCAAAAATTTGCAACCATAGTGACTCATCCAAGTTAGTTACCCAATCTTCAACCAATTTCACTTCAATTGGTTCAGCCTCTGGTACGTAACCTAAATACAGCCGATTATTAGGTGGAGTTCTAGTGATTGAAAGTCTTCCAAAAATTCCATTACCAATATCAACTGCCAAGTAAATTTTAGCAGCTAAAAATTGATAATCTTTGGCAGTTAATCTGAAATTATTATCAACATTAACTAAAGGGTTAGATGCAGTATTATCAAGTAATTGACTAGAACCAATTGAATAAGAAATAGAAATTAAAGCAATAAGGGCAAAGAAGAAAATGTTGAATTTCATTAAAATTATAGTTTTACTTTAGGGAATATCTTTAGTTTTATAGAACTTGTAGCCATTGTTTTGTGCTGAAAGGAGGGAGTATCAAAGTATGAGAATTTTACAAAGTATATGATTTATTGTTGCAAATCTTTTTTAATGTGTTTTATTGAAAATCTTTATTAGGGTCAAATAATCTTTGTTAAAATTTCCAAGAAATAAAGTATCAATCTAAATTGAAACAATTGCGTTCTGCATAATGGAGCAATGGGAATTGTTCATTGAGTATCCATTATACAGTACATTTTCAAGTTTATCCAGTACTGATAGTATAATAAGTTAAATATGAGATTGATTAAAGATCTCGGCATATTGAACGAGGCCCTTGGTATTTAAATGGATAATATACGAAGTACGCCTGTGCACTATGTGCAGGACAAACCAAAAAATGCATTTATAGATAATTTTGGATACAACTCAAAAAAAAAAAAAATTGTAATAAATAGAGGAATGTGTAAGATTTATTTTTAATTTTTCAAAAATTGGTTTTACAAATTTCCTTGGAGACTGTGTCATTAATAATGTTTCTTCAAGCAAAAGGTAGAAATCATTAGTGCACTCAGTGGAAAAATTCTATAGATACTTCAATAATTCCATGATAAAGTCGATAACCATTAAGGAATGATTTTCTGTATTATTGAGTGATTTTGCTAATGTTCATAAAAAAGGTAAGTGACTAAAAAGTGGATTCAAAATTAGTGATAATATTATTATCTAGATTCAAGAAACCTTTTCATCACCTCTCAAAGTTTCGTTGTAAACACCTTTTCAAAAAACAAAATAGAGAAACAATTAAAAATTGAAAAGAATGAATTCGTCACCAAAAACTGCACAAAGAGTTAGCTCACTTAGTACCTGATCTTTAATATAACGTAATTTTTGTCTGGATTCTTTAGGGCCAAAAGCAAGTTTGCCATTAATAGTTTGCAACCATTTTGATTGATCAATAGTAGAAACCCAATCTTCAATTAATTTCACTTCAGCTGGTTCTTCTTCTGAACTGAGTTTTAAATAAAGTGGTTTATCTGAAGGTCCATTAGCAAATGAAAGTCTTTCAAAGAGACCATTTCCAACATCAACTGCTAAGTAAATTTGAGTAGCTAAGAAAGTTTCAGTAGCAGTTAAAAGGGATTTTTCATTAATAGCTGAAGAGGTTTCATTAAAAGCTATAAAAGTTTTAGTAGCAGCTAAAGTTTCAGTGGCTGCTAAAGTTTCAGTGACTGCTAAATAAGTATCATTAGCAACATTTGAATAAAAAGGAATCGAATATCCAATACCAAATAAAGCAAAATAAAAGAAGAAATCAAAGTTAAAAATCATTGGATTGATGATATCACATTCAGGAACCTCCTTGCATTTATAGTAATTGAAATCACCAATATAACTTTGAGAGAATTCTCAAAATACAATGTTTAAGTAGAATAAAAATCAAAATGTTAGAATTCTTGGAAACGTTAATTTTTATACCTCAATCAGCATCAAATTAGCTTTGGTTGAATATCCAAGAAATATAATTTTGGTTTAACCTGCACTTATATTAGTAAATCAATTGTTATGTAGTGCATAGAGTAATTATAACCTCAGTACACCCTTCAATAAATCCTGTACGAATATTTCGAATATTTTCAAGAAAAATGGAGTTGAAGATCTTAATTACCGAACAAACTCATTTCTTTTGGCCGTCAAATGATGAATATATGAACTACACCAGTGCGCTTTATGCAGGACGTACCAATTGATTAAGAATAATATGAGCAATTTTATAATTATAAAAAAAAAAAAAAAATATTAAGAGAATAAGTATTGATTGGTCTATTTATTTGTAAAGAATCGATTCACAAATTTTTTTACTACAGTGCAGGAATGGTGAATTCTAGTATATTCATCCATGATAATGTACAGTGATGAGGTCCAACAAATGAAGTCAACTAAAGAAATTTTAGTAATGATCATTGAATTCCTTGCTTAATAGCAAAAAGGTATTTTTTGTATTTTAAGTTTAAAAAGCCACTGGTTATGATCTTATTTTCAGGAAAGAGTCTATACTAACTTAATAAATCTGAAAAAACTGCCAACACCTTTTGGAGCAGTAGAAAAAAGCTTGATAATAAACTAGAATTTAAAATTTAATAATGAATTATATTTGTCCAACCTCTATATATTGATAAATATTATTTTGATAATCTTTCTTGATTCTGTGTACTTCTTGTCTAGTAGATTTGGGGCCAAGAACAAGTTTTCCATCTAAAATTTGCAACCATTTTGTTTTATCCTTATTAGAAACCCATTTCTCAAAAAATTTCACTTCAATTGGCTCACCATCTGGTCTATTATCCAATACCAATGTTCCATAAGGCATTTTTTGAACAACTGAAAGTCTCTCAAAGACTTCATTACCAGTATCAACTAATAAATACTTTCTAGCAACTATAATTAAATCTCCAAAAGCAATTGAATATTTTATAGCTAATAAAGTAATTAAAACGAAGGAAAAGAACTTGAATTTCATGGTTAGTATGGTTCCAAATTGGGGTATCATTCATTTTATAAAATATGGACTAATAAATAATTCTCAAAATCGTAAGACTTTTACAGTACATTGTTTATTGTTAGAAATTTTGGAATTTCAGATTGTTAATTTCATGTCATATAAATTTTGTTCAATTACCCCAAATTTAGTACTAATACTTCCTGCATTGAGAAGTTAAACAATTGGTTATGTATATGAATTAATAATAATTGTTATCTATACAGTACCCATTTAATCAATATAATCTAAGTAGATTAGAAGAGTGTACATAATGAGTCAGAATAAACAAAAGAGATTTTATAATAAAGAGGGATTGTAAGAAGTGATTTGTTTGATTATTTTATTCTTGGTATCCAATAGAATGTGACCAATGGAGATAACGTTTTTATTCTTGAAGATTATTAAATTCCAGGTAATAAGTATATAACAGATTAATTTATAAAATGGGAATGAATTGATGCTTTGAAATTTATGGGTTTATTTACTCTGGAATTAAGAGTATAGTCAACTCAAATATGAGCTAGATCCAGATTTCAAGTGTACAATATACGAATACTCTACCAGAGCAGGATAATCACCACAGATAATTCGAACAGTTGAAAGAAGAACAGAATTTAAAAAAAATGAAAATATTTTCAGATTCTACATTTAATTTGCTTATCTGTATATAGCCATAGCTATGAAGCGAGATTTGATGAGCGGAAATGAAGATAGAAGATATATCGAGATTGGCTATTGTAAACTTTGAGTTGTAGTAATACCAGATTTAATGGTAATATGGTATTATGGTATGGTAACATGTCTTATGGTAATATGGTTAGTATAGTACATTTTCAAGAGATAATTTAGTGAAGTTTTAATGAAGTTTCAAATTTTGTGAATGAAAAACAAGTTTGTTTCAGAAGTGTTTCAGAATTTTCCTTTTACAATATTTTAAGATGTTGATGTTGTTTCAGGAATACTCAGTGTTCATTCTCCATTCGCAGTCTTACACCATCTCATTATCTACCAATCTATCAATCAATTTCTAATTCAATCCATGAATTATAATAATGATAGATCACGTGATTGTAAGAATTGTACCACTTTAAATAGAAATTATTGACATTTAGAAATTTTTCCGAATACAATCTCAGTGGTCACTTCTTCAGTGCAGTAGTATCAGTGATAATATACATAATGATGAAATCAAAATCATTGCAATTTTAAGTATTAGATTCTCAAATGTCTGTGATTACTTAATCGTTTGTGATTATTTAATTGTTTGTGATTACTTAATTGTTTGTGATTACTTAATTGTCTATGAATACAGTGAGATGTTGAACTTCGCACTACAATTTCGAAGACTTCATTAAGGAAGTCGCCCCATTAAAATACCATCATCTCCACTCTAATAAAAGCACATCAAATAATGCTTGCTTCGCTTTGCTCAGCTTCGCTGGAAAGTGTGCTTTCTGTTTCTGCGAATACTCAGATGATCAGTGAATACCATATTTTCAAGTTCACCAGTAGTTTCACTTATGTTCAGAACCACTGGTAATGACTGATCCAAAGGAAAGCTTTTAATTGAGAATATCATCTCAAAATTGGTGTTTCAGTAAAATTCGAATCACCACTTAAATTCCATCTCCGACTTCGAATGAGTATAGAGTAGTTAGAACAATTTGCTCTTGCCTATTTGGTGACAATCAATTATAGATTTCAATATTGTAGTTAGTAACAGTCTATTGAGCAGTAATTCCATAAACTCAAATATTCTTTATCTAAACTTTTAAGGGCCAAGAGCAAGTGTGTCATTATAAATTTGCAACCATTTTGACACATCAAAAGTGGAAATTCATTTTACCATCTAAAAAACTTCAACTGGTTTACGATCTAGTCTTTAACATGAAACAGAATTTTATTAGGCAAATTTTGGCCAATTGAGAGGTTTCTAAAATTATTGTTACCAATATCAATAACGGAATGATGTTTAATAGCTACCATTAAATCTATTACCCGGAATCAAAATTCTAGCAGCTATTGAAGGAATTAGAGTAAGAAAATTAGAATGGAATTTCGGTTTATGATTTTTCTTTTTCATATAATCGGAGGTGATTTTTTCCACTCTCGGAGAATACTCAAAAATACGAATATGTAAAATTCTGATGAATAATTCAAAAGCCCTAATTTTCTACTTTAATTTGTATCAATTAAACTATGCCTGATTCTTCAAGAAATAATATCAAGCACTGGGAAGTGAAACTATTTTATTCTGTATAGTTTAGCAAATGAGCAATGGTTAAAATTGTCAGTTGCCAAATAAATAAATAGATTCAGATTCTGGCAATAGAAATAAAGCGGTTCCATAGAACTTGTCCTATACTATATACAGAGCTCCAGAATAAAAGCTAGTGATTCTCTTTGAGGTGACTATTAGCATAATTATAAGCGTCTTTTGATAATTTATAAACTCTCAGGAATATGCTTTGGGTAGAGAAATCCAGTTATAAGTCACTGATCAATTTGCATCATCTTAATTAATTGATCTTAAAAAAAAAACATCTCTAAATCTACTATCAAGATTATTACATTTTATAGGAAACAGCCTGATAATTTTTCGTTGATCTTGGTAAAAACCAAAACAATTTTTTCCTTTTTCTTCTTTTTCTTCTTCTTCTTCTCTGATTATCATCGACCTGCACTTTAATCACTTCATCATTTTCATTCATTCACTGGATCTGAATCTACTTGTCTTAGGAGTTTGGCCCAAATTGCCAGAATTCTGATCCAAATATTTACTCTTCCATTCTAGTCAGCCAAATATCCAAATACTAATTTCAAATTTTTTTTTTCAAAAGAAAAAACTTGTTATTGGTAAAGTCATTTGAAATAAGTAGAACCTCACTCAAAATCCATCTCCAGCACAGATTAATGTCTCTTTGAAATCAGTAAAAAGCAGCATTATTTTTTCTTTATTTTCAAAATCTAAAACAAAGAGATTCACCTCCAAACATTGTACAAAGGGTAAATGTTTTTTGAAGGATTTCCATAATATTGCGTACCTCCATTCTGGAATGTTTAGGACCAAAAACAAGTTTCCCATCAAGAAGTTGCAACCACCCTGATTCATCTTTGGTACAAAGCCAACCATCAATTTTCTTTACCTCAACTGGTTTAACATTTGGTTTGTAATCTAATAATAATGATCCATCAGGTAATCTTTGAACAATTGAATATGCCTCAAAGACTCCTCCTGCAAGTAAATTAATCAAGTAACTTTTAGCACCAGGATATAAATGTCCCGAAGCAAATGAATAGTTAATACTAAAAAGATTAATTAGGATAAAAGTAAAAAGATTGAATTTCATTGGGTTTATGTTTCGGAATTTAGGAATCTTTGGTTTTATAAGGCTTTGAGCCAATATTCCATGCTGAGAAAACTCCTCAAAATTCATTGTTTGATAATATTGTTGAAATTTTTTGTGACCGCTAATAAAAATATTTAAATAAGCGTCAAAAACCTTTGTTTACTTCTGGGTTCTTCTTTTCCAAGAATTTTAGTATCAAGTCAACTTGCACTGAGAAGTAAAACAATTGGGTTCTGCATAGTTAAACAAAGAGAACAATGGCTATCAGGATAGTCACGTGCCTGAGCTCAACTCAACAATACATTCCAGCAATAGAGAAGATTACTTTTTAGAGAGTGAAAGAGTGAGACAGTTAGAGTAGTTGAAGGATAGTTTCTAGAAGTTTTGAAATAGAGTAATGGAAACACGTTGTATGCAGTCCATCCAATTTAATCGTAAATTCAAAATAAATTCACTAATTAAAAAAATAAAAAAAATAGCTCAAAGCGGTGTTCACTTTTTGAGTTTATTGAAATCTGATGAGAAAACCTTTGGAATTATTATACCCTCAAATGATGTCATAATCTCTGGAAAAAAAAAATGGCTTTTTTTATCCGAAATAGGCAGTAAAATTTCCTCTTCGGGAATGAAACTGCACAAATTGCAAAAAAATTTTGACCCAGTTAAAATTACTTTTGCATTATCCTTTCATCAAAGATAAGCACTCGCATCGCATAATCACCAGCATCATAACCACCATCCAAATACCCAAAAATCCACATAACCGAAATACCCAAAAGTCCACAAAATCGAAATATTTATAAATTCTTAAAACCCATAAATTCCTTTCTACTTGTATATTTAAATTAATAAAAACTTTTCTTAAAATTTGACTTGAAAATTGGTCTTGGTTTAATGAGATTGTTGCATGGTCATCTGTCGTGAATTAATTAATATCATGTGACCAGAAATTTAAGAATGTCGAGAAAAGTTTTGAACAAAGGTGAATTCAATATTGGTTTTGGTGTAGAGATATTAGAAAAAAACTTAATCTAAAACGTCATTCTTTCGGAATTTCTTTACCCACTTTGTAGCCCAATTTGCACTTTTGCTTTTATACCCCACAATTTATGAATTATGCAATTTGACGTGATGAAAAAAATTAACTAGTGGAATCAGTAAATTCTAGACCCACTCTATATACAGCCTTTTTTTTGTTTGGTATTTAATCAGTGTATTGGCAAATCTTCATGGTTAGTAACAATTGAGCTGGCCTGCATATAGAAACCAGCTCTTGAACCAGATACCATTCCAGCCAGATTTCCCAAACGGGTAAAATAAAGAATAAGATACCTTTTAAAATTTATCAGGTCTTATTGGAAATCATGAAATTCTTTAATTGGCAATGACATCTTGTAGATTATGCAGTCCATTGTTCTGACAGAATTTCTCGGTATAATTCACGCTATCTGATAAGCCAGCTCAGTCATTTGATGCCGTAATAGTGAAATTTTAGACTAAAGTTTCAGGGTTTTGACAGATTACGAAGTATGTTTTCAGGGAGACTTTAAAGAGGAAGATTATTCAAAAATATGGGTTTATAAATGAATCTGAAACCCATCAGAAATGGTCATCTGAGACGTCACCTTGCACATAACAATTTCAGGATTCTTAAACCAAACAATGGCATTCTTTATTGCCAAAAACGCTTTATCATCGCCAATACGCTTGCATTATCGCCAAAAATGGTGGTCCATCGCTGGAGCACTTGCTTCTAAAATATAGTGCTATTGTGAAACACCATTTGAAACCACAATTGTAGAAATCCGAGTGGGGATAAAACCCCACTTTGAAATCTCCCCGAAAATGATAAATAGCCCCCAATCTCCCCCCAATTTCTTCTCATCATTAATCAATTCAATATGAAATTCTCTCTTGCTTCTCTCGCTATTCTTTCCGCTGCTTACGCTGCTCCTGCTCCTGAGAAAGACTTTACCGCTGTTGTTGAAGCTGTGGGAAACATGACCAACAATTTAATCGGTCACACCCAACAACTTGCTCATATGGGTGGAGTTAAATTGGATGATATTATTGATGTTCCTGGTATTTCTATTACTTCTGAAATTGTGAACATTGTGGCACGTGACTGGACTGACTATATTCCTGTGGCTAGAATCATTGGAAAGGATGTTTTACATGGTTTAGGTGTTGTTTTGTCTATTACAGGATATGATTCTGTTGCCGCAGTTGTTAATGGAATCAGTTCCATCTTGTAACTTTCCTGAAACACTTCCAACACTTTTTTTCTATTTAATTTAGTACACAAAATCTTTCTTTAATTTAGTTGATAAAAATTATTGCAATTCATTTTGTTGTAGGATTTGGGCTTTATATAAAGGCTCTTAAGAAGTGTTTGGGCACGTGCGCTGTATATAAAGGTAATTGAAAAAATCAAAAAAGGAATGTATGGAAGCTCAAAGTATCAAAAATGTTTAGATTATGTTTCGGAAAATGTTCAGTGCATGTTTCAGATTTTAATTTGGGATTTGTTCAGATCTGTTGACATTGTAAGACTAATGGAGTCAGCCGCACCAATAAATACCGGGCCTTTACAATTCCATTCAAAATCTAGAATATTCCAAATTCTTCAAAGAAAGATAAAAAAGAAACTCAACGTTAAATTACAGAAATGACTTTGAATTTCAATAATTGAACCTCGAATTAAGCCTAATATGGCAAATCCGGGGAAGTTACTGTTAGTTCTGTGGTTGAGTCCGGCATATAGAGACTCTTTCAATATCCCCAAGCTTTTCAAAGTCCATATTTTATATATAAATTTAATCATTGATATAAATTACTTGAATTAGTTGTAGTTCTGGAGAATTCGATATCTGCGTTATGTGCAGGAAACTCAATAATTTGACCAATGAAACGGATCAAAAAAAAAAAAGACAATCAACAATTAACCTGCATTTCATATGAGGCTAGTTTATGGTAATGATAGTGAAGTAATGATAGTGATGATGGCAGTAGTGTATTAAGTAATGGTAGTGTACAAAGGTACTTGATTCCATACACTACTACATATTGAGATATTTCAACAAGTATCATAATAATGTCAAGTTCCATAAATAAATCCGCTTTATTTCAAAGTCAAAAAAAAGGAATTTATAACTCACTATAGCTCCAATTTTTCAACTTTTTTTTTTTCTTTTTCCTTATAGTAAAACCCGAACATCCCGAAGTTTCATGCATCTGACTCCTCTGAATCAATAAAAAGCAGCGTGGAAAAACAATCTGGTCTTGCAAAATAAGTTAAACTAAATTCTCTTCCAAACCTTGTATAACGATAAATTTCTCTTTGTTGATTTTCCACAATATCGCTTACCAACTGTTTAGACTCTTCAGGGCCAAAAACAAGTTCACCATCAAGAATTTGCAACCATTGTGACTCATCAACGGTACATGCATAATCTCCAAATATTTTCACTTCGACTGGCTTAAAATCGGGGTTATAGCCTAGAATCGATGGTCCATTTGGAACACTTTTAACAATTGATAAACTCTCAAAATTTCCTTCTTCAGCTTCAACTACCAAGTAATGTTCTGAAACCAAATAATCAGTTTCTGCAATAGTCAGTTTATTAGCAGCAATAGAAGCAATTAAAGTGAAGAAAAAAAAATTGATTTTCATGTTGGTTAAGATTCCATATCTAAGGATATATCACCTTTTATAGATTTTGGAGCCACTAATTTCGCCCTTACTAGATTTTCAAAGTACATTGTTTAAGATGATTTTTGGAGATTTGGGAAAACGTTAATGTTAATACTTGAATTAGCTTTAAGCTTTGCTTGAATCTCCAAGAAATTTAGCATAAATTAAACTTGAACTGAGAAGTGAATATTGTTGTTCTGCATATAGAGCCAAAGAGATAAATAATTTAATGATATGAAAGACTGATCAAAAATAATTTGGAAATTGCCATTAGGAAAACTTTTATTAAAATTCATGTGGTTTTTTTGTCCTTCGGTGATTTTAAATGTTAGAGTCAAGATTCAGCTCTTTATATTGAAACAATTGTGATACAATGATGAAACAATCTCATTGTTCAAGCAAATCAGATTGAAAATATTATATTGGCTTGAATATAAAGGAATTTATAATTGTTCTAGACCTCGAATTCATAGTCAAATTTCAGTTGTTCAATTCTGAAAAGTAGGATTTGAAACCAAACTGAATTAGGGACTTGATAAAGTGCTGTTGAAACTTATTCTTTTAGTATTATATTTTTCTTGATATTAGGGGGTTTCTACTAATTTAGTCTTAGGCTGAGTCACGTGACTTTATCCGATTGTCCACTCCATTTACATAACCATGCCCTAATTCAAAGTGACTATCATAGCGATATTTTCTTGGAAAAGGCAGTATTCGTATAAAGTTTTTTTTCTTCTGAAAAGAGAGGGATATTTGGTGGAAATGACGTTCCTACTGGTATAGGTGTATGCAGTACGTCACTGTTCTATCATTTAACCTCTCATTTCCCTAAATATTCTACAGAAGACAGGAGTAGCTAGTACCTAGCTAAATCCTTTGAAAAATAATCATGAGTCATACAATTTTTCAGCCAAAAATCAGTCCGAAAACGGAACGGAGGCCATAATTAGTGTGACAATGCACTTGATTCCCTTCCAGACTCGTTAAAATTTATTTTTCAACAAAAGAATTTTAATGAATCAACTGAAAAATTTCTGTTCAGCCAAACCAATTGAAGGAAATCTAAATATTTGGGGATGTCATTAGGAAAGAGAGGGACTAAAGTCGAGTTCCGAGGGTACTCCATCTAAGATACACTGAAGCAATAGCACTACAAATCCGAAAAATCATCTGGCTTTTTGAAAGTTATAAGTGGCAGTAGACACAAAGAAAGCTTTTTTTTTGGCGGATTAGAACGCTTTTAATTACCTCTCTTAATAGGTCGGAACTGCACATAGACCCCGGAACTCGATCCATAAACTTACATCACGTGACCCATTCCATCATTATCCATGAAACAAAGCTGTTAAGGCTAAGCCCAAAGGTAAAACTCCTAATAGGGTAGCCCCACAATAAAATGACAGGCCGAAAACCAGAATTTCCTATATAGTAATAAACTTCATCACGTGATGTACATGAGTGCGCACCTAACAAAAGCGTAGCATACTAAACCCACTATGGCATCCCAAGACCAACTAGCCCGAGAATCCGACGTCACAGTCTCGTCCAATGTAACCCTGTATACAGAGTACCGGGGCTTTTTCATGTACGTTCTATGTACTCTTGCATTGACCATGTTCGTGGTATGGATCTTAGCTCCTCACCTGATATTAATATATGTGGGTATCTCATACTATCCCGATAAATACTGGGCCCACGCCATTCCGGCATACTCTTTGATGCTTATGCTTTATGCCTACGTTCTGCTATCACTATATAATATCGAAATCCGGACGCTTCCATTAACGGATTTGCGGACCTTCTGTGATGAGTATGCAGTCTACCCTGATGTGCCTCAAGAATATGTGTGGAAGGCTCCAAGTGGAGTTTGGGATTTACCTATTGGTTTGGTGAATGAAGTGTTGTACACTTGAAAAAGATGAAACGATTTTGGAATTTAAAAAATGGATGGATATGAAGGGGATTAGTATCAGAATTACTGGAATGCATAAACTATGGAAATTGAGTTTGTTAATTTTTGATATTTGAAAAATGTGTTTCAGATGTGTTAGATGTGTGAGATTTCACATATTCCTTAGATACATTTGTACTGAATTGTTGGTGTCGGACATGTTCTTTGAGATGATTCTTCTACTTTGGGCTGACGGGGAGGTACATCATGCAGTACATTACTATAAGATGAAACTGAGTCGGGAACACAGCATCTAAGTGTACAGGACATCATTACTAAATCTGAATCAATACAAAGTTAAATGAAACAATGGGCTTATGTGCAGTCCAGTGGTATTGGCCCAATCCAAGTTTTTTTCAATTCTTATCTGGTTCTCGTTAAATATTGACATTTCGGCGATCGACCCAACAATTCATACTTGAATTTAGGTTTTAGTAACTCTTGGTCTTATATGCAGGCGACAATACAACTGTATACTTTATACCACTATTTGAAGGTCCCCTCCAACAAAAAAACCTCCTGCAGAATCTTCAAACTCTGCAGTTATGCACATTCTGCAAACTGTTTAAATTAATTCAATAAAAAAAAGACTTTTTCACTTGAATCTCTGACAATTTTTAATTCGGTCTCTGCATCAGCTTATTCTCCAGCTTTTCCAGCTTTTCCAGCTTTTCCAGCTTTTTCGAGCTTTTCCAGCTTTTCCAGCTTTTCCAGCTTTTCCAGCTTTTCCAGCTTTTTCGACTTCTTTAGACCGCTTCAGTAATTTTCAATCACTCCTCTTTCTTCCACCATCTCCAATACGGTTCCCCATGCAGGACCCAAAAGGGCCCTATAACTATTAATAAGCAGGAAAAAAGCCTCCTTTAAATCCTCAGAAGGACTCTGGTATTTAGCAATGCACGTGACAAAGAGTGCTAAATTCTTCCGTCCCTGTAGCGTAGCAAGACCTCCCATACCATCATCAGGGCTAATATTGATGGTACGTGTCATGCCCAAAAACGCCAGGTCCTTTTCAGCATCTTCTGCCACATATTCCATTTGAGAACACCAAGAGAAGATAAATTCTGGAAGCCTGCGTGCCAAAACCAAATTATCATTGATGGCCAAACCCATACGTCCCAAACAAATGGCGGTGTTTTGTAACAACATCAGTTCCAGGTCCAGATTGAGCATAGGCACCAAAAGAGCCAAAAGATTGGCCAAAAACGGATTCAAGTCCGCCGTGCCCAAAGCAGCGATTTCTCCGAGGCTCCACACTGCATTGTTGACCGCTGGATATGTTGTGTACAGGCAATTATGGATCTCATTCCCCATACATTTTACCACACGTGACAAGTGAGGCTGCACATAAGCGGAGTAAGCATAAATGGTTAAATCGCCTAAAAGAGCATATGCCAGTTGTCTAACATCAGCATCGTGATCCTCTAAGCACGTGACCACCAATAACATAAATTCGGGTTCATGATCTAAGAGTTCCTGCAGGTGGTTCTGGAAGCCTTGAATAAGCCCAGAAATAAGGTCCAAAGTTGTCACCATAAATGCCTTTTCAGGAGCTTCAATCAATGGATCTGTATGCATAAGCTCATTCATCTGCATCGTGTGTCGAAGAATCTTCACTGCCCGTTGAAATACGGGGACTGCATAAGGCGCAAACGCCTCACCCATGGCAGCAGCAACTGACGCCATACACTCCAACAATGGCCATAAATCATCATCATCATCCTCTAAACTTTGCCAATTTTTCACTAAAGGTGGCAAGAGTGTATCAGCATATTCAGAGCGGCGGCCAAAAATCTCGGGACCAATGCGCTCAACAAACGTGGAAACACAGTCATAAAGCATGAGGAGATTTTTTCGCTGATAAGTAGCAAAACATTGGGAAAATTGCTCTAATAATGGGCCCACATAATATTCAAGAAGTGCTGGCTCGGTGTTTTCAACAAATGAGGAAAGAGCAGAGCATGCTGCTTCCTGCACAATCTTCTTATGATCCAAGGTAAGCCCCACCATGGCTTCAAAAGTTGGTTGAAAATACAGTGAGTATTCTCCGCCATCGTGAGCTTCAGATGCTACCCATTCAGAGTATCGAGAAAGAGTCCAGCACGTGATCTGGCGAACCCTCGGTTGTGAATCTTTCATACGATCCACCAAAAATGGCACCAATGTCGGTAATTTATCACGTGCTAGGTCCATACAACTTTTAGAAATAGCACCAAATGCTAAAATTGCTGCTTCTCGTTCGGACCATTCCTCTGAAACAATACTTTGTTGAAGAATTGGTAGGGACACGTCAATCACGTGCTGGGGGAATCTTAATGAAAGAGCATCTAAAGTGGCAGCACAACAACGTCTTAAATTCCACAGTTCGAGTTCATCTTCAGCATCCAGATCCAGGTCCACATCCACATCCACATCCCCATCCACATCCACATCCAGGTGCAGGTGCAGGTTCAGGTTCAGGTTCAGGTTCAGGTTCAGGTTCAAGTCGTGATCAGATTTCAATTTTGTTTGATGATGGGCATCTTTAGCTCGAACCACATTAGGACGAACATCTTGTGGTCTATCTGCAGTTCCGGAATCCCCAGCACTATCTAAAACCTCCATTAGTAAAATCAGCTCTTCCAGGTAAACCATATGCCGGAGAAGTACTGGTAAAATCAATTGAATTTCATTTAATAAAACCCGTGCCTCCTCGGCATCAGCATGTTCCGCCAAAGCCAAAAGAAATTCAGCAGCTTCAAGCGATACTACTTCATCATCAGCAGGAAGCTCCACGGAGTGCACACAGTATCGAATCACACCCTCTAAATGCAACATCAACTTATCAGGGTGATTTTCCCGAATAAGTAAAAACGCACTGCAAACCAGTTTCCGCACTCCACGATCTTCTTCATTGGCAAGCGTAAATAATAATTGAAGATACTCATTTAAATGAATAATCATCAGTTGCAGCCGAAGTGGGATAAGATGGTTAAGACACGTCACCACTAATTCCTTTATACGAGCATTACCCAGGCGTGCCACCACCAAAAGTCTTTGAGCAATATGATCTAAAGGTCTTTCACCATTAAAGTCTCGATCCATTGCTACTGATGAATCCTCACAAATCTTAGCAAGTGCTGAAACTGCTGCTTCTTTTTCAAACTCAGTTCCATTTTCAGTAGCGGCTAAAAGCTGTATTAAAGCTGCCGGCCACGTGTCAACTCCTTGTGCAGTGAAAAGCTGAGTAATGACATTTCCGGTGATATTACGGACCAATGAGTCCGACAGTGCCAATCCACGAAAAATCACATCTTTCACATGATCCCGAGCCGGTGATTTATCCTTGGCAATGCAATTTTTAAGCTGGAGTCCGGCGGCGGCCCGGATTTCCGATTTGCTGTTTTCATTGATTAAAAGTTCACAGAGGTAGTTTTCGAAATCGCCTGAAAGACGTGCCTGGATGAGGAAATCGCTGGCGGCGGCCCGACTCTCTGAATCACGTGAGAGTGTTGCCTGAAGGATATTTTCAAGTTCCTGTAATTGTTGGGCTTGTGCGTGCCACATACTGAGAAGATGAGATGACATTTTCGCTATATGAGGCTGCGCGCGCATGCAGGAAAAGCCATCTTTTCTAACTAATGTGATTTCAATTTATCTTCTTTGATTAGCTGATAAGAATATTTAACTTACATTATGGTTGTTCATGACCTGCAGATTGTTTAGGATTAAAACTGCAGATAATTTTTGTAATTTCATATTCCACAATTTTCATAATTTCCATAATTTCCCTTAAACTCCCGTAATACACTGTAATTCCCAAATCTTACTGTGAAAAATTATCCCCACTTTTCTACTATTAATTTACCTTAAAATTCTATAACCTTCTTCTATTCTTTGTGGGGCTAATTAAATAAGCCTCGTGAATAAAACTTGCCTGCATATAACTGCCACGCTTACCTACCACTATTAACCACTTACTAAATAAAACACTTGATTTAAATAATTGACTCCTTTCATTAATTTACCTGAAGATTTTACATACCCCAATTCGTTGGCTGCAAAAAGATTGCAGCACCACAATTTCACACATGGTCTCCCACTGCATTACTCACTGTGGCCCTAAGTGGCTTGACTAACGTTGATCGGACGGGAAACAGTATTTTCCACTTGGTATGGCCGCAACCGAAATATTTGTTTCTCCGATAAATATAAGGTATTACTTATGTGAAAGTAAATTGAATTATTATCTTTTCTGTACCTGCATTCAAACACCATGAAAAGCTAATTACATCATTGCACTCTTTAGATTCATATCTCGAAAATCGTTTATTGATTATCGCCTATACATAGCCAACATATCGTGCTCCTGCACACAGACAGCCTCCACGATATGTCACGAAACGCTTCGGTATAAAAACTTCAGCCGATTTATATATTTAGAAAATGCATGTATGATTCGGTTGCCACTGGGCGCTTTGTATGCAGTCCGGGCGAATTCTCTTTAATTTACACCCCAATTTTTTTGTTCAGTAGTGATATTTCCCATTCCATTTGCAATGAATTCACTGGTCAATATCACTTCCAATTATGGTTGATAGAATAATTCCACCATTTTTCCTGCATGGTTGCCCCCAATATCATTTTCATCGATTTTTCCAAGAAAAGCCTATTTCAATATCTTCTTCCATTCCCACCAATGAACCATTCTTGGATTCTCGAATTTCTCTGGCTCCTCCAAATGTAAAGCCAATTCTCCGACCTTAATTATAGCGATTTTTCAAATTCAGCCAATTTCTCCGTAAGTTCATCCAACTTTCCAAGCAAAGGCTGAAACATATCGTGCACCGGCTTGACTCGTTTTTTCTCACGAAGCGGTGTGTGGTCGTTTTCGTTAATTTTGATTTCCGGATTCAGCAATTCCGACTGATTCAGTATACTGGCCCGTGGTGTACTGATTTCTTCCATCAGCTGTGTTTTGACGCTTTGAGTATCTGGAATCATGGCTTCCGGATCCAGGTCATCATTAAGGGCCCCGCCAAACGTGGCGTCACACGATACATCTCCTAGTTCTGACGTCACCAAATGGAGCCGGTCAATGATAAGTGAGCGACGAACTTGACCAGCATCTGAAAATTGTTTTGTGTGCTCTTGTTGTGGAGTATCCGGAGAAAATGAGCCGATGGATACTTGGTCACTGAAATTTGCATTTGGTTGCATGAATTGTGAATTTAACTGGATGCCTTGTATATTCGGCAGGCTAGGATCCATTAGTGTTGACTCATTTGGCTGGTCAAGAAGTTCATTCTTCTTTTTCCGGGGTTTCTTGCTGACCTGAAGCGGAAATTCACTCGGAAAAACGTCGCTGAGCACTTCAGAGTGCTTTTCATCGGAATCCGGAACGGTTAACCCTTTTTTTCCAATGTCTTCATGTGACATAGAGTAATAATGGTCCGAGAAGTCAACCTCATCATCTTCCGACTCGTTATCGATGATACACGAATCCCCAAGGTTTTCAAATGTCACCAGTTTGTTATTGAGCCGAAAAGCCCGGGACTTTTTTAGAATGGACCCTTTGCGTCCTATAGAGACCGGTTCGGGACTTGGCAGCCGCTCCTCATCCGCTTCCGATAAGTCTTGGTCAAGATTTTCATTGCGGAAACAATTGAGCCGGGCAAGCCGTTCCTCGTAGGTCTCCAAGCACTCTGCAGGAACAAAGCCGATTTTCCCATGTTCATCATCTTCAAATAAATCTTCTTCCGAGCCACGTGCATTCCAGAGCAGTAAGCGCTCTTTCTTCAGGAGCTTCTGGATAAGCCACCAGTAGTTGTCCAGGTCATTTCGGAGGTAAACCGGCTCATCACGTGATAATGTGCAGTGCAGCGGGTCAGGGCCGGAAAAATCGTAGATACCATAAAGTTTATCAGGATCCAATTCTTGAGGCGGCATTCGGGGCGGCAGTGGCGGTAAGAGTATATCGGGTTCAAGGCCCAATTCGTCATCACTGAAATTTTCACTTGTTGGACTGGCTTCGAGATCTGCATTCGATAAATCCTGTGTGAAGCTGTCGTCACTATCATAGTAGTGATCATAATGATTATAATCTTCATCTTCAAGTGCTTCGGTATCTTTTTCTGAGAATGTTTTGTTTTGGGATCTTTCTTCATTTTGAATTCTTCCATCACTGAAACTATCTTCATTAACCAGCTCTTCAGGACGAGATATTTCGATATTTTGAGCCATTTGGCTTCGAACAGGAACAATCGGCAGCGTCTTGGGGAATACACGGCCAGACGGACTCAAAGGTTCGATTTCTTGGTCTAAACTCAGAGTAAAAGCCATTTTAGCAGACTTGGCGCTCGAAATTTCTTCATGGTGGCCGATACGCTCAGATTCTTGACCATTTGAACTCTCTTCAATATCCACTTCGGGATTTATAGCTACTTCGAGAGTCTGCGGACTGGCAGAACTCCCAGGAGAATATTCTCTTCCAAAACTTGTAGCTGTGAACTTCTGTTGACGGTTAGCATATACCCTCTCAGCATCAAAGTTAGATCCATTGTTTTTGATGTAGTTAAGCACGCTCAGTTGGATATTTTGTCGTCCTACCCCATGATAGCTTGGATCCTGCACAACAGACCCATGGGATGTGTGTGATTGATTTGTATGAGTCAGAGATGACGAAGATGAGATAGAGAGCTTGCGCTCGAGATCATGTAGAAGCCTGTTTGTAGATTCGAGCTTGTCTAGTGACATGATTTAGATGGTCAGTTTGGAACCAGGAAATTTGGGGACCAGGGAATTTGGGGCCAGGAAAATTAACGGAATAGGAAGTTTTAGGATTAATCAACTGGGTCAGCTTTCCTTATTTCAAGTTTTGATTCCGGGTTTCAATTGAGTGTGTGGATCTGCTGGTTGGGGCCTGGATGAAGAAATGCTTTGCTTAATAAGCTGGTCCAAAAATCTTGTGAAATTGTAAATTTCTTCAAATATCTCTTGATCCTGAAAACTTAAACTTTTCTTTGAAAAGGTTTGATCCTTTTTGTTATCCCTTTCAATGTTGATTTGATTGTATTATATATGGAGGACTCAAAAATGGCTCAAATCGCTCGAAATTTCACGTATATGATCCGAATTGTTCCAGCTTTCGAATGAAGTTGTTTTTAAAGGATTTGATGCAGTTTTTGTTGTCTGATTTGGTGGTTTTTGCTCCCTGAAGATTGTCTGTAAGGGAGCCACGCACGAAAGGATTAAAAGAAAATTTGGATAGAAAGCGCGGAGGGACGGGTTTTTTGCACGATGGTTCCGAATTCGGCAGGGCAGATTGCCTATTTTGGATGCCAGATCAAATGACAAAGGGAGAATTTTTAGGAGTATATTTTCAATGATCGCGAGCCGCTGCGATAGGTAAGTAGCGGTACTGCACAGAAGCGCCCGCGCTCACTTTTACGTAACGTGTTTCTACAATGGACTTAATAAAAAGGGGAGTTTAATTGGGATTAGTAATGTGATTTTTGGGGTTAAAGTAAAGGTTGTGTCGAGAGGCACGGGTTTTTCCTGCAGGAAAGAGGTAAAAATTTCCCAGGGTTTTTCTCACAGAATTTTTCTCGGAGTTGTTGCACCGTTGTATAGGAAACTGCGTGTTTCAGGTTTGTTTGGACGCGAAATGTTACCGATCACTGGTCGATCTGGCGTGCGGCGCACTAAGATCTGCAGCTTAAATCGAAAACGATCGATGCGTGACGAAATGACGCGTAAAATAAAGACAGAATATTTCAAATCACGTGAACCAAGAAAGAATTTTTGAAGTTGAAGTTGAAACAGTGACAATCTGAAACAGTAACAATATGAAACAGTGACAATCTGAAACAGTGACAATCTGAAACATTTCATCTCCTTAGTTTTCCCAATACTTCACCCTATTGTGGAATCTCAATCACAAGCTTTCCAGTAGTCCTTCTTGCCTCAAGGTCCAAAGAAGCTTGCTTGAAATCTGAAAGAGGATAAGTCTTATAAATATCAAGAATAAGGTTTCCATTTTTCAACAGCTTTTCCAAAAGACTAGTGTAATGTTCCCATTCTTTTTTGGTCTGAACATAGCCAAACACCAGAGGACGAACCAACCTAACGCATTTAGGTGTCAATCTGCCAATACTTAAAGGAGGTACAACACCACTGGCATTTCCAAAACTCACTATAGTACCTTTTCTGGCTACAGCAGCCAAAGAAGATTCAAATGAATCTTTACCCACACCATCAAATGAAACAGCCACACCAGCACCGCCAGTAATTTCCAAAACTTTTTTAACCACATCATCGCTCAGCTTAACTAAATGCTCTGCACCTAATTCTTTAGCCACTTCAAGTTTGGCTTCAGTAGAAGCAACAGCAATCACATGACCTCCTAAAGATGATACATATTTGGTTAAAAGCCGGCCCATTCCTCCAGCAGCAGCCCAAATCAATACGTAATCTCCCTTATTCACTGGGTAAGCTTCTTCTGCAAATGTAAGCGTAGTCAAACCCTGAAGTAAAGCAGCAGCCCAAGTCTTTAAGTCATTTTCATCACCAGCGGCCAATTTATGAATTTGAACATGGCTTTCATCAATCTTGACATATTGAGCATGAGTTCCTGTTCCAAAATAAGCTACCCGATCACCCACTTTAAATTGAGTCACTTTATCTCCCACAGCAGCCACGATTCCTGCACCCTCCCTACCGAAAATAAGAGGGAATTGAGCGGGGTAAAGGCCTTGCCGAAAATAAGTATCAATATAATTTACCCCAGAATATTTATTTTTAATGATGACATCAGTTGGACTGGAGATTTGAGGGGTTTCCACATCGGCGTACTCAATTGCATTAGCCAGTTCGGACTTTTCGGCAGCCAATGCCACTTTTTGAGTTTTGGGAAGAGACATACGAATTGAGGGAGTTTTTGATGAAGTTTGATATATTTGTTTTTGGGGGAAAGGGGGTGGATTTTGGAAATTCATGAAACACGGCGGACTGGTACTTATATATGTGCGCGGGTAAGATTAATGCACGTCGTGCATTGTGGCGTACGCGCAGTAATCACGGAGTAATCATGGAGTGATCACGGAGATTTCACGGAGATTTCACGGAAATTTAATGGAGTACACGGAATTATCACGTACACTTGAAACTTCACCCAAACACAGACTTGGAACTTCACCCAAACACAGACTTTTGGAAATCTTTCAAATTAATTGAATTTGAGATTCTCATAATTTGAAATGTTCACATATTTCCTAATTGAGAATCTTAAAGATATTCCAAATGAGTGTGTATTGGGCAATGATTAAAGTCGCACATCAAATTAAGATGGGGCTCAATTTGTCTCAATTCTGGTGTGCACATGACCATTACTAATCGACCTCACATTTCGGAAATTACTTCCAAATCCCGATTAAATCCGAGATAATCACCCAAAAAAAAAAAAAGGGGAAATTAACGGAATTCATAATTGGACAATTTTTCAATTTTTCTCATCTTCAAGATGCTTCCAAAACCTCGGCTTCTGCAGCACGATTTGTTTGATTTCCACCTTGAGCCAATCTCATCTCGTATAATCGAACCTTTTTCCGGATTCGGTTCATTTGCCACTTAATTGGCAAAAATGGAATATATCCATTCTTCTCCTCAACCATTTTAAGCCTTAACCATGCACATACAAACACCCAATACCCAATGTACAGGTAAACGCTTCCATAAGTAGCAGTATTTGTCCAACCAACAATGGCATTTGCAACCATCCACCAACCATCTTTTAAACCATTACAGCAGTTCACATGCCAGATTGTGTTGGCCACATCATAAGATCCAGGTCCACTTCCTGTTTCGGATACATCCAAGCCACCACACCGCCGAACATATTGTTCTAATTCCAAAAACCAAACTCCTCTGCTCATAAGTCCTGCACTTACCACGTATAAGAAACATGTCAGACAAATAAGAAAATATTGTAGCGACATTTTGTTGCCACCTTTATAAAGAGAAAGTCCAATTCCCGATCCAAGCAAAACTCCTGAAAAAATTGCTAATGGTAATGATGTCAATGGTTGACTCATTCCAATTCCTCCAATGAAAACAACTGCTTCAAGGCCTTCACGAAGTGTAGTAACAAATGGTAAAATGGCCAAGAAATATCTTCTGCTAAATTTTTGCCGGGGCCTTTTACCCAAATGCCGATTATGTTCTTCACTAAATTGTCCTGGGTTTTGTATAGACACATCAACATTTTGAGGGATTTTATCGGGATTTTCATTGGTATAAGCATCACCAAGTTTGATCCACCATTTGATTTTCATCACTTTGTTGATACGTAGAAGACTCACGCCCATAAAAGTGATGATAATACTGGAGAGAAGCGAGAAAACGCCTTCCCAGATTCGCTCTGTATAAGACCACAAATCTGTTTCGATGAAATAGAAACAACCAATGAAAATAAGTCCAATGATGAAGCAGATTCCAAGGCCAAGAATAGCTCCTAGCCATACTTGAAGCCGCAACTTTTGGTTCATTTGACGGATTCGGGCATTTTTAGGTGCCTGATCTTGGTTGCTATTTTCATCTGGTTCTCTCTTGTTGATGAAAGAGAGAAGAACCGAAATAATGATTGCGGTTTCAAGAGTCTCTCGAAGAATAATGAAGAAGATTTGGATCGAGAAATACCGCAGAATGTCAATCATGGTAGTTGGTTTGTCTTCGCGACAACGAGTATTTGATCACAGTGAGATTTGATGACTGGTCACGTGCGCGCTAATCACGTGAGCACTAATCACGTGACCAAAGTATTCTTTCCAGAAGCATCAACTGATACGATGAGCCAACAAGCTTAAAGCCTCATATTTTCTTCCAATCTGTCGTACAAGCATCTCCATATCACCACGGTCAATTGCTTCGTAAAATGAAGCAAACGCCCCACGGGCCCGTTCTTCTGTGCAAGACAACACATTCAATGGCAGTTCGTACATAAAATGGGAAGGCAAAATGGAAGAATTAGTATGATGATTCAAATCCTTTTCAAGACGAAGCATCTTATAATTTGTGATCTTAAATTTGGCAAAAATATGGATTTTCCGAATCATCCGGTACCACGGATAATCAGTAGTCCAAGAATTCTCCACTTCTCGAGCATAAGTATCAAAAACATAAGCTTGATCGACAATTTGAGTTAATAAAATTCTTGTTTGATTCATAACTTGATGAAATTCAATCTCCGATTCATTGGCTCGAGTATCTGCCAAAAATGATTTCCCCACCCACAACGACGAGGTATTTCGATGATTCCAATTAGAAAGAACATTTTGATTTGAAGCGACAAACTCATCAAAAAATGAAAGCATTTGCATGAAATAATCTCTTGTTTTATATTCCACAATCTCATGTTCACCAAGTGAAAGAGTTAAAAGACCCACAAATCTCACTAACAGTCCGTGTAATTTGAGCTGAGGATCCACATGTTTTTTTAACCAGTTCAAATTATAATAATTTGACTCAGGAACGTATGGATGCAGGTTGGGTGCATTCCCAGGGGCAAATTTCACGTTGATCACTGGAGTATTTTTAGAGAGTTGAAAAACACCATGATCAGTCCCTAACGAATTTCCCAATTTGTTGTTAATGATCAATTTATTCAGAAAATCATCGGGAAACTCATCCAAGTTTTTCAAATCATGCTTTATATCATCCAAATCTTCATGTAAATCTTGAATCCATTCCTTTTTCTTGGGAAACAGTACCGATTTGGCTGTATTGCTCAAAATATGATTGAATAATGGATTGGCATCTACCTTTAAATGATTTCCCGTAATCACATCAAGATCAAGGTTGATATAAGCAAGAACAGGTAGATTTGGCTTGAAAACCAATGAATCTGAGGCGCTTGCAGATGATCCAAGAGCACCACTTCTAGAAGCATCCCAAAATGCAAATCGAATTGTCCTTAAAGGTTTCCATCCATATAATTTCAAGTATTGAAACCGACGCATAAGCTCAAGAAGAATGGCTTGGCCACTGGACGGATTTCTTGATGTCAAGGTGTCACGTGATGCTCCAATCACAATTTCGGCATCATTAAGAACACCTTCGATTTCGGAAAAGATATTAATAGCATAAAGCTTTTCATTTGAGACCTGATGCGAGATTTCGAGTTGAAGTGATGGATCTTGTGGAGACGGACCATAATTCCATGATGACAAAAGCTTTTGTGGCTTTAAAGTATCCAAAATTGGCTGGATTTGTCGGGAAGAAACGGGCATGTGCAGGTGTGGCTGATGCAGCCGGTATTCACGAGAAATAGAATGAGTTTCTGTCTCATCATAGACCAATACTGCCACAGGCAGGAATTTTTCTGCATATTTGATCTTTGCCCGCAAAGAGTAATTGGCACCGAGAGGTGAATGCAGTATAATGATGATTTTGTGTTTAAGATTCTCCACTTGGTGAACTTGTAGTAATTCTTTGGGAGTGCCGTGTCCTGCATACACGTACAGCCCCGAGACAGTCCCATTAGTGGAAAACACAAAGAAAGCTGGTGTAGAGGCCAATGGTTCCTTTAAATCGGCTTTATAAAGCACTTGTCCTGTGGTAGTGTCCCGGAGCTGCATATACAGCGACTTTGGAGCCTGGAGTTGTTCAGGAAGCGTATATGACACTAAATCAAAGTCATAATTCATAGAACGAATCTGCAGTACCAAAAAATCAGTAGTTTCAGGGGCACAGGAAGCAGCCAAAGCCAGACCATGATTATTATTGACATTTTGGAGCATTTGAAGCCACAGAAATAAATTTTTCTCAATTGTCAGACCATCAGGATCAGGTTTTCCCATTTCCAGTTGTACCAAGAACATTCGCTTAACATCAGTTTTGGTAAGCCGAAGATTATGCCAGCGGCGAAAGTCTCGACTTGGCGATGTCCGAGGAAGAAAGGAAAGTTGTACTGCCACAATAAGAATAACTCCGAGAATGAAGAGCTGTATAAAGCGGCGGGTCACGTTTGGTTTCTGATGTACCGGATGTTCCAAATGTTCCAGATGTTCCAGATGTTCCAGAGGTTCCTGAGGTTCAGGGGTGCAGAAAGAATTTGGATTTTCAAGATTTTGAGTTTCAAGTCTTTCACGTGTTTCACTAAGAAGCGGTTGCTCCTCGGAATTGGCTTCTAGCAGAGACATGGCAGTCTAAAAGCGATGAAATAATGAAACAACGATGAAACAACGATGAAACAACAATGAAACAACGATGAAACAACGATGAAACAACGATGAAACAATGAAACAACAATGGAATGACGAATTAAACAATTGATGAATAATCCTATAGTTCAAATGATAATCTTTATCTGATTCTAACACGGCAATTGATGGCTATATTCAATAGTATTGGGTGATCGGATTCCTCGGGTAAATTTTAGGGATTTGGTTCGGTCTAAAGATCACGTGATAATGAACTTCACTTCAATCTATGAGATGTTCGGATGTTTTAATGAAGTCACGTGTTCCAAAAATGTTCGGTTTCTTATATTAGCGTCAGATTCAAATGTGTTTTATAATTGTATGAAATTAACAATAATTATATAGTATGTAGGGGTCGCGCGCACGTGACGATAGGAGTGCACACACAACATTATATGTTTCAGTTTCCCCTTAAAACCAACTACTCCTTTTTCATGCCACTTTTTTTACCAGGCTACAAATCAAAATGGCAGTCAAATTTAAAGCAAATTGACCAATCAAGATGAACCTCTTAATTTACAGAATTAAGATTTTCCAATTTATACTGCTCCTTATGGCTATTTTTAGGCCAATATTTATAGGGGGATAAGGGGGTATTTATACTATGTATTTTTCCACAAAGATACAAAAGAAGAGAATTTCCATGAAACAAAAAAATTCACTGTTATATTGATGATTCCAGGAGAATGAATCATTACTGACTTCTGTCAATTTCTGTGACTGATTCGATGTTGACTTCTCGATCTTGCTGATTTCATCATTCATATCATCACTACCGTTTGCGTTTGCCATGATCCCACTCGAATCATCCTCATAATCCGAGAATTATTTTGCATCAAAAAGCTGTTCTTTTGAATTGTCAGTCCTCAAAATACCTCAAGATACCCTTCGGAATATCTTCCCCTTCGGAATATCTTCAACTACCCATCTGATTTCCTTGACACTTGACCCAAATAAAAGATTCCATAGAGGGTGTGCATATGGAATTTGCAACATTCAAACTCCTGCGACGGTCTTTCCATTTTTTACCTGGCCCCTCTTCATATCTAGCCCTCTGTGCATGTGGCATTCTTTTCTTCCTGAGGTCATAAGTATTCGCGCATCGTGGCTCGCTTTCTCCTTCCGCATTTCAGCCACACCTGCACATTTGGCCCCTGGATAAGAGGAAATGAAAACCTTATTCAAATGAATCATCCATTTCAACTTCGAATTTTTCCTTATCCAACTTTCCGTTTTTTTTTTTTTTCCAAATCTTGGTGCCTTTATTAATTACCTTCATGAAATCGCTGGTACTGCACACAAGCCTTATCTTGCATTCCGCGCCCTCTCATCTAACCATGACCAATCGCACCATCAACCGCCCGTTTTCCACACGAAAAGTTTCCCATGTCTACGCCCATACGCGTTAAACGTGACATGGCTTCCATGGATAACGACTTTGATTTTGGCGGCCGCTCATATGTGTCTATGTCGCATCGAAACTCGGTCTCGTTCAGTTCGCCAACCGTTCGTTCGGGAATGGATGTTAACCAAGAGTCGGCAAACTTGGCCACTTTGGGAGTTTTGGACGATGATTCTAGCCGCTCATATTCGGATGATTATCATCCCATTATGGAACTGGCTCCTGAATTCCTGGAAGCTCTGCAGTTCGAGGATGAGGAGGCGCCTCTTCTTTCGAAAAATGACGGAAAAATCACATACTCGCTGGATTTGCCGCTGGCAGACTTGGAAATGGATTTGGGCTTGCATCCGCTGCCAGTAGCAAAGGAGGAAAAAATGGAGCACAAAAATGTGGTTGCTCGAGCAGTGCTGTATTTACCTGCAGTTTTCTTGGGGCTGCTCCTCAACATTTTGGACGCTTTATCATATGGTATGATCATGTTCCCCATTGGTGAGTCCATTTTTGCTCAGATGGCGCCTGCTGGATTGTCGATGTTTTATATCTCCACTGTCATCTCACAATTGGTATACTCTTTGGGTGGATCTGCCTTTAAGGCTGGTGCAGCATCGGAGATGATTGAAGTGACGCCATTTTTCCATTCAATGGCGCTTAGCATTAGTGCCGAAATGTCTGGTGCTTCTCAAAATGCCATTTTGGCCACTGTCATCGTGACATATGCACTCCTGTCGGTGGTCACAGGCGTGTGTTTCTTTCTTCTTGGAAAATTTCACCTTGGCTCGCTCATTGGCTTTTTTCCCCGTCACATTTTGGTGGGTTGCATTGGAGGTGTGGGATATTTTTTGGTGGTCACGGGAATCGAAGTACTGTCTCGACTTGAAGGTGGACTTTATTATAATTTGGACACCTTCTTATACCTTTTTGGAAATCCCACCACCTTAGCTCAATGGGTGGTTCCGTTGATTCTCACGGCTATTCTTATAATTTTGCATCATCGCATCCACCACTCGCTCTTGGTGCCGATTTTTTTCATTTGTGTGTTTGGTCTCTTTCATGCTGTGGTGGCTCTTTGGCCAGGGATTGATTTGGATTCTGCAAGACTTTCTGGTTGGGTATTTCCTGCTGTGGTTAGCAAGGAACCTTGGTATGCACACTACCAACTTTTCCGGTTCAATCTTGTTAATTGGATGGTCATTGCCCGTCAATTCCCTCTGATGTTGGCCCTTACTTTTTTCGGCATCTTGCACGTGCCCATCAATGTTCCTGCACTTGCGCTTCGTTTGGGGATGGACAATTTTGATGTGGATCGAGAGTTGGTTGCTCATGGCTATTCTAATGCCATTTCTGGATTGCTTGGTTCCATTCAAAATTATTTGGTTTACACCAATTCGGTGTTATTCATAAAAGCTGGTGCAGATGACCGTTTAGCTGGTGTAATGTTGGCGGCTGCTACTGCAGGAATCATGGTTGTGGGACCTGTTGTCATTGGATATATTCCCGTTTGTGTTGTTGGCGCTCTTATATATCTTCTTGGGTACGAATTGTTGAAAGAGGCCATTTGGGACACGTGGGGAAAACTCAGAAAAATCGAGTACACCACCATTTTGATCATTGTGGTGATGATGGGTGCATGGGACTTTGTTCATGGTGTTTTGGCAGGTATCTTGATGGCTTGTTTGTCTTTTGTCGTGCAAGCTGCCCGGAGACCTGTTGTTCAAGACATTTATACCGGTGTTGTTGCCCGGTCAACAGTCTTGAGACATCCCAAGCAACAAGAATTTTTGAAACATGTTGGAAACCAGATCTGTGTGATCAAATTGGAGGGTACCATATTTTTTGGTTCCATTGGGCGTGCTGAGAAGAGTATTGGGGCCATCTTTGAGCAGTCGATGGATCATGGGTGTCCAATCAAATATTTGGTTCTTGACATGAAGGGAGTTTTCTATGTGGACTTTTCTGCAGCTGAAGGATTCCGACGGATCTTAAATCTTACCAATTTCCACGATACTCAGTTGATCATCTCGTCGGTGCAAGAGGAGGATGAAACTTTTATTGCTCTTCGAGATGCTGGGCTCTGGGAGGTTCCAAGTGACCAAAAAAT
Source organism: Metschnikowia hibisci (assembly GCA_002374725.1). Taxonomy (NCBI): domain Eukaryota; kingdom Fungi; phylum Ascomycota; class Pichiomycetes; order Serinales; family Metschnikowiaceae; genus Metschnikowia; species Metschnikowia hibisci. The sequence goes on along the minus strand of NLAP01000003.1, from coordinate 828,946 downwards.
TCAGCTTTTCAGCACTTTGAATTATGCCTTGGAGTGGTGTGAGAATTCTTTCTTGAAAACTTATTACACACTCCAAAAGTCGACGCCTGCAGCCAAGCAGATCCGGGGTAACAGCGCTCCAAAAAGGCCCGTTTCCCAAGGCTTTGATATTGCGTTTGGTACCCCTAGAACAAGCCAAGTGTACCAGGCGGCCACCAAATCTGTTCGGGATGAACAGAGAATCCAGAACAAGTTTTATCTGAACGTCGACAACTCATTCAAGAAGCAGCCATTACCACTTATGATGATCACTTTTAGTGGATTGTCCAAGAAAGATGAAGGATTTTGGAGCCGTTTGGCTCCTTTGTTCAAGAAGGAAGTTATTCCCGAAGGCACGACATTTTATGATACTGGCGCCAAGAAGGCCAGTTTTTTCATTTTGGAATCGGGACTTGTCAAGTCTGTGAGTCAATTTGAAAGCAATAGGGAGCTTGTATCTTCCATTCTACCGAACACGGCTTTTGGAGATTTGCTTGAAATCAGTGATTTCCACTCGGTAATCTATACCACAGTCAATGAAATTGTGGTTTGGCGTTTGACTGCAGAAAAGGTCAAGGAGCTTTTGAAGTCCGAAAATGGCCAGTTGATTTATAATGAGTTGTTGTTTGTGCAAACAAAGTTGGTTAGAGAGCGATTTGATACTCTTAGCTCGAATCTCGTGATTTCTGCTTAAATTAGTTGATCTCAAAATAATTCGAATTTGAAAGTTTGTAATGTTCAGACATTTTTTGAGTTTGGCATCATCGCTAACAAAAGCGAAAAGGTCATAAAAAACAACCAATAATGGGTAGATTCTCACGAAAATGGTGTTTCATAGTATCAACAGTATCAATAATATCAACAATTTGATTCTTTCAATATTCGATAACAATGATGTTAATAAGGGATGGATGAGTAAGGAACAACCAGACACACGGCAAATTCATCTCTATACCCAAATTCATCTCTATATTCAAATTCAATAAATACACACCTTAGAACCACAGAAAAAACTAAAGTTGTTGTTGAAACAGTTCTAGCCGTAAATCACAAGCCAATTTCTAACCATTAAATCAAAAGCCAGGATTGTCGTTGTGGAAGTAAAAAGCGACCACCATCAATTCATGTAAAAATCGATCATTCTTCAAACCTTAAAGTTTTCCAAATCCTAAGATAGTATAAAGATATGATAATACCGTAACAATAATTTGACTAATAAATTTTTTGGCGGAATGACAAAAAAAAGGGAGGTAAAAATCTCAGGGATCCTTGGGTTTATATAGTGCGTTTCGCAACCAGGTGCATATGCTCATGCACGCAAATGCATAAATGTGTTTCAGATTGAAGTCATGGATTATATAAACGGGAGAGGCGCCCATATTTTCTTGCCTCTTTCAAATTTTCACAAAACCCAATTTCTTGATGTTAAATTCGAAGCGAAGAAAACCATGCTCAAAGAATCACATTAAAGTTTGAATAGGATCAGAATTGGCCAGAAACTGATGATCTAAAAGGATGATATCTTTAAATCCTTAAGTTTGGGACTGAAAAGGAATTTATTTGGCTGAAATTGAAATGAAATACTGTTTCTCAAACCGAGGGGTTTCTTTGTTAATGACAGTCAAAAAAGCTGGTTTCAAAACTACTATAAAGCCGCTTTCATTGATGATGAGAGTCAAAGATGAATTCATATGGATAAGCTTGGACAATTTCCAAATTGAGCCTGAATGATCTATGATGACTTCGGATGAATGAAGTATAATGACTTCGAATGAAAAAAGAATAAGGATTTTCTGATGGTTGTGGAAAGTGTTCCATGGAACTCGCTTTATGGCCCAAGAACCAGCCAAAAGTGAAAGCTGCAAGTCCTTCAATTCCTTCCCAAACTTGTGACCATCAAAATTATTATCAATCAGTTATGATATGACACCAGCTAATCTTTCAGGATGTACTGATTTGAAACCGAATCTATCGATGATTATTATTTCAATACTATGAATACTTACTAATGGTCATTATTGAAATACTTTTATTAAGGATTTATATCGTGATCGTTTACGGAGATTTTGTTTGCGTAATTGGATCCACATGTGTGACCAAATGGTCTCATATATCAAATCAATGTATTCAAACATCTGTTTTTCTGGATATGATAATCTCAGACAATCTGCCTCAGCTTCATATATCAATCCACATGCAATTTTATTCCATATATATGCATGACTTTCATCGTCTCACAATCAGATGGATGACCTGCTTGAACTGTTAGAAACTCCACTGTTTAATTGGCAGGAAATTCCACCGTAGCAGTCAAACATGTGATCAATTCATCATCTTTGGTATATGCACGTGCATTGACCAAATACTTTCCTGGAGGCACTTCCTCTGGAATTAAGACCAGCTTAGAAATCAATTGTGCTCCCTTTTTAACGGGACACTCCAAGTCCACATTTTGAATCTCTTCGCATAAATCAAACGTTTGATGCACCAACCGGATGAAGCCGTACCGTACATCAACATCCACGTATGCACCATCGGTGACGTCTTTGCTCAAAAAGCCCTGGGCAACAAAAGTCAAGTTCTGGCCCTTGACGGGTGGATTGGGATCGATAACGACGCTACGCAAATCCAAGATTTGCTTAATTGAAGCATCACAATTGACAATTGGTGCATTTCCAGGAACCGGCTTTTCGTCGGCTCCGGGAAACACCTGAATGACATCCCCATGACCATTTCCGATCTTGTTGAGGGCTGATGCTGCTGACCCAGACACAGAGCCAAAAAAAGTGTCTAGCGAAGGAAGCGTTAAAGCGGATGCAGTTATGGCGTAGCCTGCGAGGGCAAAATAGCGGACAGAAACCATTGTGTAAAAATGTGAGTGGAGCAGGGGGTTTTTATATGGGTTAGGGGGCCACTTGCGCAAGGACTTATATGCCGTCGCAGATAGATAGTGGGTGCGGCTCACGGAAATATTGCACGCCCAAGAGTGCGGGTCGGCGCATATTTATTCGCCCCCTGCGTACTGCAGACAATATAGCTGCAAATCGCAAACCCACAATCTCTGCATCATGCATTCCCTCTAACGCACGGTTGTTTCAGCTGTAGGACATGCATGAAACCGAAATGCTCCTTGTCTTTGAATTACTTCATAATTGCCGCAAGTCCGTTTCGTACATGCATCTGCTTTACAGAAGCTCATGCGGATGATACTTGGCAGCATACATATGTTTCAGCCTGCACAAGTGAAACCGTCAGTATATATAAAGATCTTGCCCCCGTATATTTTTTCCCCTCACCATGTCTTTTTTAACGGCTGAACAAACTGACCCAGGAATTGCCCTGGTGTGGATTGCCGCTACAATGGGAGTGAAATCTAACCGCTCGTTGAAGAACAAATTAAAAGAGGTCCATATCCCCAAAGTTTGTGAAGCGGTCACTAATCTAGCGGCTAAAGATAATCAATTACGGTTGGCTTCAAATCTTTTATATGGATTGTCGTTGATTTTCAAGCACAAGGTTATAGTGATGGAAACCGAAGTGCTGGAAGTGAATTTTCGTCTTCAAACGCCGTTATTTAGTAGTGTCTGCGAGCCAAAACAGGTTCAAGAGCCGGGGGCAAGAAAAATTGCCATGCTTATGGATGACTCGCATTTTAATATTGATACGGACTTTATTGATGATTTTCATGATTTTCTGGTCCGCAGCGAAGCAACGCTTGCCAATTTCCTTGCGGCCAATTTCGGCGCCGAAAAAGAGCCTCTTCTCCAGGACGACGTGACCAACGATTTCCAAAACGAAACTAATGTGGCAGTGGATTTCGAGTTCGACCTTATGGGAAACATCATGGAGCCTGATACCAACGAGCCAATCCTCGAGCTCTTGAATACAGAAGAGGATTTCGTGGCACTGAAACTTTCCGTCGACGATATTTCCAAGTCTCTCAATTCAGTTAGCTACGATCAGCACTTTACAACCTTGGAAATTAGCCGGCTGATAAAAAGTCGACCGTCAAAAAAGCGACGGCTTAAACTTCAAGTGGATCAAGTCACAACTTTTTGTCCTGAAAAGACAAAGAGAGACAGCACAATAGAAGAATTAGTGACCAAAAAGGCAAGAATCATAGATATACCATTTCAGGAGATTTACCGCCAGGTCGGATTACAGCAGCCCATGTTCTTGAACGCCAATCGACAGGTGATTTTCCCAGCAATCCCCCAGGTGCAACAGTGCTTTCCTAGTGACCGGCAAAGAAGACCAAGATATTCTATGGACATCGAAATTGAGCGGGGCAGAAACCTCGTGGCGCATCGAAGAAGCCTGAGTGTTTTTGATTTCATTGGCCACGAACTCCAGCTTGAAGATCTAGATTTCCAGTTTCTTGCTGATGCTGTCGCCACACCTAATGAGATACAGGAAATAGCTGTGACGGCGGCAGAGACTCTGAACAAGAAATTGGAGGATTTTTCCAGGTTTCTCCATGATCGAATGCAGGAAGTGTCTGAGGAAGCACTTGGGTATACATTTGAAACTCTTCTTCCATGCAAAACCGGTCACGATAAGGTGAATCAGCGAATTGCAGCTAACTCATTCGCTTACATGCTTCAGCTTGCAAGTGCCGATGAATTGGAAATAACCAGTGGAGAAGGTCTCTGCAGTCCTTCACAAGTATTTTTGAAATTCAGAACTTGAAACAGTCAAGTGTTCAGGAAATCAGAACTTGAAACAGTCAAGTGTAAAGATAATCAGAACTTGATAGTCCTTCTCAGTCGAAAAATGAGATCTTAATTATGGATTCAATTGAGCGTTGGTTAATCTACTTATTGTAACGAGAACTGGCCTCAATCTGGTTTATTGACTATTAAGAGATTAAGCATAATACAGAGCGCTAAACACCTCCATGATGTTCAGAAATGAACGACAGAAACTTAGTGAAGGTGTTCAGGAATTAGCGACAAAAACTTAGTGAACAACACCGTTGGTGTCGTCGTGCTTGGCAAACTCCTCCTCAGCCTCGTACAACTCATGCTCCTCGGGCTCCTCCTCATTGTCGTGGTGCAAAGACAAGGTTGGCTTGATGGCAGCACCATCTAAGGTCCAAGAACCTAAAGCATTCTCGGCATCAACAATGATTTGTTTGGAAGCCTCATATCCGTCGTATGCAGGTCTGGTCTCACCTGGAGTAACAGCAGAATCATCTAACAACTCCAACAAAGCCTTACCGTAACCGGCTATAAGAGCATACTTTTCAGCCAATTCTCTAATAGCGTCAAATTGGTAGTTGAAAGCAGCCTTCAATTTTTCTCTGGTGATGTTAGACAATTGAGCTTCAGCAACCAAGGACTCAGCCTCGGCTCTAACCAACTCTTGCTCCAAAACAGAAATTTTAGGAGATTGTGGGTCCTTGTATTTCAAGTGAGCAATCTCATCGGTGATTTTTTGCTTTCTGTCTCTAGATGGCTGGACAGAAGACTCAATGTTTCTGATGGTCTTCAAGGTGATTCTGTACTGGTCGTACTTATCAATGAATTGGTCTTCCAACTCTCCAATCTCATAGATTAAAACACCCAATTTGTCAGTGACGTCGGAAACATCTTCGTCGTTTTCTTCTCCCCAAAGCGACAATTGCTTAGCGGTTTCACGACGCTCTCTGGCGGTCAATTCAACTGCTCTCATGACGTTCTTTTCCATTTTGATGTATTGAGTCAATTTCTTGGATAATTCAGGGGCGGTAACACCAGCAAAGTTCTTTTTGAAAGTGGAAGTGATTCCACCCTTACCAAAAAACTTGGATTTGGTGGAGGAGGTTGGTGGAGGAGGCGACTGCATCTGGGAGGCAGTAGGGGCCTTTTGGGATCTCATAGAGTAGGTTCTGTGCATTTTGGGTGAGGTGATTTTTGAGGATAGCAAGGAAAAATCGCTCCTATTTATACGTACGCTAATGAGGGATTGGACGCACGCATTGTGCAGGATCGCGTACGTTGCTCCCAAACACAGCGCCCGCTTTGGGAAAAGCAGCGCTGATGGCGCGGCACAGAGAAGAAAAGCCGGCAGGTCGAAATCACAAGGGTTAATAGTGTTTCTGAAACAACATAGAAATGTTTCGAGTAATATTACCGCCCAAATTGGCTATTTGGACCTCTTGCTCAGACGCACAGAATAGATGTGGATATGCACGTCGGCGGCTTGTGTACAGGACGCGCGTTATGGTGGTGACTATGTGACGTCAGGCCGCGCTGAAACAAGGTTACGAGCAACCTTAAATTGGACCACGTCACGTGCAGGAAAGATCTTAAGATCTAGGATGTTTTCACCTTTTTCATTGTGGGACCATCCAGCGCCTCCCTTTTGAACACTGAAAGTGGGGCCAAAATCCGCCGATAATCATCCTCCAAAGCGGTATATGCAGTCTGGAGCTTATCGAGTCTCGTTGGCTCGTCCAAACCCAGCAAAGCCTCCCGATTCTTCTCATACAAACGTTTTTTGATGAAGAGCCGAACATCTCGTTTGGAATCAGGGCCCAGACCCAAATCCAAAGCGTTTAAAAACGCCATCTCGAAAAGACGCTGCAATTGACGTTTTTCCAATTTGTGAGTTTTTTTAATATCATCAAAAAGTTCCATCGTCACGTCTTTCGTGCCAAGGCCCAGAAACACTTTTTTCTCCATCATCACCAGAAAATCGGTACGGTCACGCATATCATCAAAAGATTCGTTTGGTTCCTCCACAACAATCTCTAAAACGTTGGAATCTTTTTGCCACGTGTTATAAAGACGACGGTAAAGTTGACTTCCTAAATGGTGACCTTGGAAAACCGGAAGAATAATGAATTGCAGGATTTTCTTGCGAATAAGGTGAGTTCCTGCATCGAAGCGCTCATGTCCTGGGTATACCCAATAATTGTACACAGTTGTGAAACCAATTATTTCTGGTAAGTTTCGATCGGTGGTTCGATAAAGGACAAAGAAATCCCATAAAGGATCCAGGGCCTCTATATACAGGCCTGCCTCAATGAATAAGAGCACTAAGATTTGAAGTCGCCTAAGCAACTCAATTCCCAGGTCAATTTTCATATTGATATGGTAAATACCATAAGTGTGACCTGCATCCAGCCACTCATCGACCAAAGAACCTGGAATTTGAAAATCACTTTGTTCAGCATCAATCTGATCCCGCCAAAGAGCCTCATCCTTATATACAGTCGACAGGGGCAAGAAGTCGAGCATTTTTTGTTTCACATCAACATCAATTTGGGGTAACACTGCTTTAAATTTGACATTTAAAAATGGCAAAAAAGTCACCAGGTCAAAACAAAGCAAAATTTGAAGATTCTGATACCCGAAAATGGTTTCTGCCTCCCCGAAAATGGGATATGTGAAAATGGGTTTAAACATCTGGGCGGCACCATCAGTAGTGGTGAGATAAATATCCATTGCGTCATTCAGGGACAGAGTCCAAAGTTCAGGTTTCAGACTTGCCATGGCGATACTCATTGCATCAGTCATGATTAAGCGTATCTTAATTGGGAAATGGGATATTTCTTGAAAGAGTGATTCCTTTTTAGTAGTTGAAGTGAGAAATGATGAAGAAACCGCGACGCGTTTTTGTGCACGGCACGACCGTCAACTCCGAGGGCTTCTTATGAAGCAAAGAAACTTCCAATATAAATGGCTGATCTTCTATGCTCACAATTTAAAGTAAAAGATTTGATGAATAATTCTTAGTATATAAGATTCAAAATCAAATTCTTCGGTTGCGGCCATACCAAGTGGAAAATACTGTTTCCCGTCCGATCAACGTTAGTCAAGCCACTTAGGGCCACAGTGAGTAATGCAGTGGGAGACCATGTGTGAAATTGTGGTGCTGCAATCTTTTTTGAAATTTTGTTTCAGATATAAGGAAATGAAAACATTCATATAATAATCCTTGATTCCTAATAACGATATGATTGGGAGTAATGGGGTTTTGATGTGGATCCGATAGCATTTCCCTATGTGCAGGATTCGTCCTTATGTGCATGCCCACAATCTTTAACGATTCTAGGTTTAGATCCGAAAGATATCAAAATCAAGTCGTGGTAAACACATAACAGTTTTTCATTTTATTTAGCGCTTGATTTCAGGTTCTCATTTTGTAGTGGTCCTGCACATAGGTACGGCCCTTCAATTCTCTTTTCAAAAATCAAAGGAAACTAATTAAATTCGATAAAATGAATTAATTGAGTGATCTCTATAGTGTACTGTATTTAACATATACATACAATAATTTATGCAGGTGTAAGTAATATTGAAGCATCACTATACAGGATAACAATCAATTTTGAAGACTCTATACCGGCGTAAGCCATGATTCTGCATGAAACTTGGATATTCCGGATCCTAATTAAGTATTCAGGCTCCGAATTAGGTAATTCATTTAACCACCTTTATCCAGCTCAATCCAAGTATAAATAGATAGTCTTTTCCCTCGGTAAGACTCATCAATCAACAACTCATTCCGCTCCATGTCGTCCTACCAGCTTTAACCCAAAAAAAAAAAAATAATTCAGCTTATTTCTAAATTTCAACTTATTCCAAAGAAAGTTGATATCGGAGTTAAGCTCAATTTAGGGTAAAGTTGATTCCAGAGTAAAGCTCATTCCAGAACTAAGCTTAATTCACTTATTATATACACAGAAATAAAGGATTATGAACCAATAGTAACCAAAATGATTTATAAACCAATAATGGCTCATCTACTCATTTGACTCAAAAAAAGTTCAATACAAAATCCACTCAATATTCATATATTATCACGGATCAGTAAGCTTTGTACAGAAATCAGTAACTTTAGCATGAACCAAATTACTATAACTTCAGGTCCACGACAAAGATGAATAATTATTAGTTAAGTGGCGTTGAAATTTTTATTAGGAAAACTCCGGAAATTTTAAGGAGATTTCATTCAGTTAAATTACTCAGTTGAAAATAATCTCCATTTTGTATGTCCAAATTTCAAGCCCCAAATTCAGTAATTGACTTTTATAGAATTACGAAATGATCAATTGAATAGGAAAAGAATATGAATACTGATTTTCCAAATTTGGTGAAAAATCGCTATTTATACCTGAATTTAGATGGTAAGATAATGATTGAGATTACATAGTTGGAATATGGCTAGTTAGGTCAATATACAATCTTAATAAATAATTAATTAGGTAATATTAACTGAAACATTGAACATAATACTTGTTATAATTCCTGAAACTTACCTGAAACATCATTCGTTTACATTTAGGAAATCTCCAGTTTATAAGGTTTGAGACCATTATTTCAACCTCGGGGAAACTCTAAAAACAAGGTTTACACTCAATATTTATTATCTTGAAAGCTCAGTTTTTGGGGTCCAGGAATATAAGTTTTTTGTGGGGTCACAAATTCTTTTCCTCTTCATATAAAATTAGGATCTGAAGCCAGTAAATTGAATTTAATTGGAGAAAGGGGCTTGGATGCAGGAAATCATAATATCATCAGAAGGTCAACTTTAAAAAACCTTTAACATTCATATCCAAGAAAAACTTAAAATTTGTTCAATATGAAATAATTTCTAAATCTAGAGTCATTCATATCTTCTTTATAAGTGATCCCTTTTCATTCGTAATTCAATCATAGTTAATTCTTTCCGAGACCTCCTATACAAGTTTTCTTATTCACTCCTAGACCATCTATATACCTCATGATTTCAATAGAATTTGAGTAGCATGATTCAATCTGATGATCTGGTCATTTTTCAATAGCATGGTTTATTCAATGGCTTGATGTATCTCAATATCATGATATGTTGACGTCACGATGCAATTCGGGATTCCTTTGTTTCAATAAAATTCCCCATTTATGCTATACCCCTTTTCTCTCGTGCCCAATACGTCAGAATCTGGGCTCAAAAAGCAAATCTCCCAATGCAGTCTTGGAGTGGCCTGCTTCCAACTCAAACGCAACCTGTCCTCGCACCAATGTTTCCATGACTCTTCCCTGGAACGTCATGCCATCATAAGCAGTCAACTTATTTTTGAAGAAAACTTCTTTGTTTTCCACAACATATCTTGCATTGGGGTCAAAAACAATCAAGTCTGCGTTATAGCCCACGCAAATCTTTCCTTTCTTATGCGATACACCCACCTGCTTTGCAGTATTCCACGAGCACCATTTCGAGATCTCGGCGAACGTCACGGGAGGCGACAACTTCTGGCCATCCGTAAACAAAATTGGTAAACCAAAGCCCACAGATGAAATTCCACCCCACGCCGAGAAAAAGTCTCCCTTATCCAAAACCTTTTAAATCTGGAGTGCATGGAGAATGGTCCGAAACCACCGTAGTAATAATACCACTTCTAAGAGCCTTCCATAAAAGCTTTCTATTTTCGTCGGTTCGTATTGGTGGACAACACTTGAAGTGCGTAGAGCAATTGGAGATCTTCTCCGCAGTAAGCGATAAATAGTGGAAACAGGTTTCTGCAGTAATGGGAAGTCCCATGGATTTAGCAGCCCGCAATAATGGCACCGCCTCATGCGTGGCCAAATGCACAATATGCAATGGAACATGTGGGTTTTTCAACCAGCAGTTAACGAAATCACATCAATTAAAAAGTAGATACTTTGAATTGAGGAAATAAGCTCATCCTGGAAGTTTCCATATTTAGTAGAATTATGGTGAGACCTCAAATCAACTCTCCATAAGTATGGACTTTTTCACCTAAATCAGAGTTAGATAAGTTTTACTCAATAAACTCTGAAATTCAACCTTGACTCAATTTACATTTAATTATAAAACAATTGTTAATATAGTTAAACGATTGGTTTGTACTAGTACATACCGAATGGATGATATACTTAATGGTTAATGTACTGAATGAATTTTGTACTGAATGGATAATGTACTGAATGAATTTTGCACTGAATAAATAGTGTACCGAATAGATGGTATAGAGTAAGATACAAGACTAAGTGTTTGTTATGTTGATAGATCTTTATTTAGAATATACCAACTTCATCTGAGCACTTCATGCAGGACAAACCACTTCCCCCAACAAGTCAGGCAGACGAGTCAAAAACAATAAATAAATTAGTAATAAATGACCTAATTTTTTGTAGAAACTATTTTACATACTTTTACAAATTCAGTGACAGTAATGGTGGTTTCTTCGGTGCAGTAGAGTTATCAATAACGGTAATGTATACTGATGAGCTTTCCAAATATTAAACAAACTATAGTAATTGATTCTCTACATCCCTTTTAAATTGAAAATATTAAGTAGTTGATTGTCAGTTCGTTTGAAAGTCCCGGCTCAAAACCAGAGGGAATTTCTGGTGACTCGCTATGGCTAGAGGAAATACCAAACCCGCTTATGAATCTATAATCATACTTAATAACAGTCTTCCTTTGATAATGTTTAAATCCACTTCACTTTTGATTTTAATGACTTTGTTGGCTCAAGCAATAGAGCAAATTAGATGATTTGATTGAAGGAGGGCTAATTTGTTAATCAGGCAACTTATGAATCTGGAAAGACCTGTTTATGATACTTTACATACTTTTTAACCATAATAAAAAAACAATTTTTAATTTCCTTTGATTTTGTTGAATTTACATGGTGATTATCTTCTTGGAGGTCCAGATCCGAGGGTGCACACGTGACCTGCCCTGAGATCCGGGCTCTATATCCAGTTCCGACCTATTGAGAGGGGTCGTTTAAACCGTCAAAATCGGCCAAAAAATTTGGTGTTTTTTACATGGATGGGTTATAAATTGGTTGAAAAGGTAATTCCCAAATTGATATAATTGTACCGTTATTGTGGCGTGAGTTGGACCCATACCCTCGGAACTCGGGTCACGTGATCAAAGATATATCATTATCACCAGCTCCCAGCTTCCAAAAGATATTTTTAATGCAATCTCGAGTTTCCTAGGTATTAGTCTAAGATAACCGTATTCAAATTATTTACAATTTATTTTGCTACAGTTTTATAGGCATTAGCATCTCTAATAAAATCAGTAACAGTAAATATTACTATAATAAATAGATTATGATATTCAAGAATTTTCAAACTAGTCAAAATTATCAATTTTATATAAATTCACAATTCATAATAAAGAGGTACAATTCGTGAATATTTTCCATTTATTATGCTTTCCCATTACTGTTAGGTTCAGGAGAGTAAGACGACATAGGGGAAAGCGAGTTTGTTGATTGATGGGTTACTCACCAAGAGTGAAGAGTGACAATTTTTACCCGAGTCTAGCTGGTTTGTAGCTAGCTTGGGCAAGAATCCTAAACCCGAGCCTGGTAGGCTAAGCCCATGGGTCACGTGGGAGCCGGTCTAGCTCAGGCAGGTCTAGCTCAGGCCGGTCTAGCTCAGGCCGGTATCAGGTCCCTAACAATTACCAATATAAATAATTGATCTAAATAAATAGTAAATTTCAAGTCAAATATCGTGAATATTCAATAAAATTTCATAATCAGATTCGAGGATTTACCATGATTCAAAAAACAATGAATTATTCATTGATAATCTTGACGAAGATAAAAAAAAGGGCGATTTATGTTTAATTTTGACTCATACAAAGTGCATAAAGAGACTTTTAATTAGATACTAATAAATTTTTTATTTCCCAATATTAATGATTTTCAGAAGAATTGTAAAATTGTTAGGGACCCATTATTGGCCGAATCCGGTCTCGATTTCCCACGTGACCCTTGGCCGGTCAAGTCCACAAAAATGTCCTTAGACAGCTAAATTCAGATACAAATTTCAGTCACTCTTTACCTTTGGTAAAAACTCATCAATCCACAAATTTGCTTTTCTCTATGCCGTCTTACTATCCCAAACTTAACACTGAGATGAAACTAATTTCCATTAGTTACTATTTATAACATCTCAGAAAATTCCTATCTATATACATTATAAAAATCATTTTTCTCTGCATCATGATCATTTTTCTCTGCATCATGATCATCTTTTTCTGCATCATGATCATCTTTTTCTGCATCATGATCATCTTTTTCTCTGCATCATGATCATCTTTACCTGCATCATGATCATCATCTTCTCCTTTTCTGCATCATGATCATCTTTACCTGCATCATGAATTATCTTTACCTGCATGCTCACATGTAATAACTACTGCCTTGAAAGAAGAAGCTTCTCACCCAACTGATTAAGCTCTCACTCTTAACTTTAAATCTTCAACTCTTTTTCATTGCTGTACTGGTATATAAATTCCACCTTACTCTTATACTAGCCCAACATGTTCTTTAAGTTGAATTTTTTGTCGTTATACTTCTTTAATTAATCTTTTTTGTTTTCACTATCAAACTCTATGATTCTCAATTGTTTCTTCAACTTTACCTCTCGAAGCTTCCCTTCCAGCATTTCGCTTCTCATGGTATCAAGCTCTTTGCCTAAACAAGCCATGTTTTTCTCCAAAAATTTTAATTATTTGTTGGATTAAAGTTTGACTTTAAGATGCTCCACAAATTTATTTAATTTGCCATTGATGGTCTTCATCTGTTCGCTTTTAAGCTCAATTACAAGATTCTCCTTACGAGCATTTTTAAAAATCTCTCATCGGACCTTTCGAAATTCTGCTGAAGATGTTTTAAATTTCTTCTCAAATTGTCTTTCTTTTGTTCGAAATTACTGTTGTGCTCTTAAAAAATTAGACTCCGTCTTGAAACCCCAGATAAATTGTCATTCTTTTTGGTCACTTGTATCGTCAACTTTTCCTGCAATTTCTTCAATTGCCTATTTTTTGAAATTTCGGATTAAAATATTGAGCTCTAAGCTTTTGATTGGTTTAATCGGATTGAAATTTTTCAAATTAGTTCTTCAAAGACCTCTTTTGGTAACGCTTGGAAATATCCATTTTCGTACACACCCACGTGGATGCATACATGATATTTTGATTGAAAAACTTATGGGCCAGTTTGATCGCTTCTGGTTTGACATAATTTTAAAGAGTTTTATTGTAAAATGGGACTCGGTGGCGGAAGCCTTTTACTTGTAAGTAAGACACTTAAAGCACCTTATATACACTCCAACATTTGCAACCATTATTAAAATTTCACAAAATTTAAAATAATCAATACATTACTTTATATAGACAAATTTCTTGAAGATTACAAGTGAAAAGTATTTATACCTGAAACTTATTTATTGTTTAGAGATGAAATTTCCTATTTGAGCCGCCTTCTTAACATACTGACTCTGTCTTATCTCCACGCTTTTTTTTATAAAGCTTTTGGTCTTTGGAACTTAATCTGATAATTCCTAATACAATAAATGAACATTATTTTTTATTTCTTTTCTAGATTTTTATACCATTTTTGAAAGATTGCCTGCACATAAAACATCACCGCCAGAATCTCGCTCCATTTATACTTCAGCTTATAATTCCTCCGAAAATTGAGAGCTGACATTTCTGCTGGCACTACCGATATTGTCCCTCGTACTCCAAAGTTTTTATGGCTATACTGCATATAATCCATTATTTTAGCACTATATGCAGGTTCTTAATAGTACGTTAATACTTGGTTGTCGTGTATACAAATACCCCAAAAGTCGTCTTTCACATCTAGTTTCTATCAATCTTAAATTCTTAATTTTATTTACTCAATCACAACAACCAAATCTCCAGCATCTACCATATCTCCATTTTTGTGCAAGATCTTAACCACCTTTCCTGCACGTGGAGTAGTCACCACCATCTCAGTCTTCATGGCCTCCACAACCACCAAACCCAGACCAGCAGAAACTTCTTCACCAACTTCAACCAAAGGTTTCCAAAAACGTCCAGAAAATTCAGAGTATACCATCTCTGCGTCTTCACTAAACTTATCGTCGGCTGATAATGCAGGACCAGATTTTCCAGCTTCTAATTCGGCATTGGACACCTGAATTAACCGATTAAACTCCTCGAGTTTCTCTCCTCCTTGATTAGCCACAAATTCTTCAATTGAAGCACTGTTGTCCTGCACCCAGTGCAAGTATTGCTCATGGTCAAAGGTACTATCAACAATCTCGACATCAAAATGTCCAGCGTTCATTTTTTCCGTGAATTCATCAACCTCTTCCTCTGAAACAGGATAAAATTCCACCTGATCAAATGGGTTTAATAACCATGGCTTGTTTCCAGGAGAGTGCAGGCCAAGTGTCAATTTGTCCCAGATAGGAACAGTTCTTCCAACTAATTGATATCCACCGGGAGATTCCATGGTATAAATACACATATAGTTTCCTCCAATTCCAACAGTTCCATTGGGAGTAAAAGTTCTCAGCGGGTTGTATTTGGTACCCAAAAGACGATGTCTAGGATCTAAGGGTACTGCACATGGAGCCCCCAAGAATACATCTCCAAGTCCAAGCACCATAAATCTAGCAGTGTACATCAAATCCTTAACTGCCGATCTTTTCACACCGTTAATTGATGCAATAAAATCAACATTATTTGGTAACCATGGTGCCTCACTTCTAATGGTTTCTTGGTACCTTTGGACTGCATCTAATGTCTTTTGATCTTCAAACGCCATAGGCAATTTGATGATACGAGAAGGAACTTTCCATTTGTTAACAAAAGGAATTTCCTTTTCAATAGCCAACATCTTTTTTAATAAATCTTTTTGATGAATTTTTTCATCAAATTCCACTAAAACTGAACGCACTCCACGTGACATTTCCACCACGCCTTCAACTTGTAACTCACCAACCATTTCAATCAACTTATGAATACGGTAATTCAAGTTAAAGTCCATGCTATTTTCACCATATTCCACCAAAACGTATCTGTCACCAGCCTGGCGATAAACGATTTTGGGTGATGATGAGGTCTGGGCCATTTCCGCCAAAATTGGGTTTTCTGCCTCCGATAAAATATCAAACTCCTCTATCTTTCCGCTCAATTCCTCGATATTTTTATCCTGATCATGCTTTAAGTTTTTGGCGGTTTCATAAGAAATCGGTACAAATTGCACCAAATCTCCAGGTTTCACCTGACCAATCTTCCACATCTCAGCTTCAGCAACAACTGCTTGACAAACAAATCCTCCAAGAGAAGGTCCATCACATGTTAAAATCACAGGCTCATCTCCGGTAAAATTAATGGCACCAAGAGAGTAAACGTAGTCATGAGCATTGGAAGGATGTAAACCACCTTCACCTCCATCTTTTCTGGCCCATTTTGGTTTGGGACCAATTAATCTAACTCCAAATCTGTTGGAATTGTAATGAATTTTCCAAGTGGATGAGAAAAATTCTTTAACCGATTCTTGGGTAAAGAAATCTGGAGATCCATGAGGACCGCACGTGACTCCAACTTTCCAGGCATTCTTAGAATCAAAATTATAATTTGGAATCAAAGACTTTGGAATTGACATTGGTTCTGAAATTGGTGCTGGTAACGTACAACTGGCCAACTCAGGCTGGCCTAAAAACAACACATCTCCTAGCTTTAAAACACGACCATTGTAACCTCCCAAATTTCCAAGGGCAAAAGTAGATCTGGATCCTAAATACTCACAAACATCAATGCCTCCACGAATAGCAAGGTAAGTTCTGCATCCAGTTTTTAATTTTCCCACACTTAATTTATCACTTTTTTTAATGTGTAATGGTTTCCATTGCTCCATTGCTTTTCCATTAATTTCCACATTAACTTCTCCTCCAGTAACAGCAACAATGACATCATGATGGAATAAAAGAGTAGGACCATTAAGCGTTAATTCCAAACCTGGAGCATTATCATCATTTCCAACGGCCTTGTTGGCTAATCTGAACGCATACTCATCCATACATCCAGATGGTGGAACTCCAATATGCCAGTAACCTTTTCTGCCTGGGAAATCCTGTACCGTGGTGTATGCACCAGGAGAAATCACTTCAAAAGCATGTGGACTATAATCATAAGAATCCAAGACTTTGGTGGCCACTTTGGCGGTTTCAAACATCTTGGAGTTGGCAATAGATCTCAAGTAATCGATATTGGAAATACATCCTGAAATAGCAGTTTCATTCAATGCTCTGCGTAACTTCTTTAAACATTCGTCTCTGTTTTCGCCGTGAACGATAATCTTGGCCAATGTTGGGTCATATTCTGCGCTGATTACAGTACCAGTTTTAACCCAACCATCAATTCGAGCAAAAGTTGGGAATTTGACCTCGGTAAGTTGACCTGGAGATGGCATAAATCCCTTAACTGGGTTTTCTGCATATAATCTGGCCTCCATAGAAGCTCCAGTGACGGTGATTTTTTGAGAAAAATCTGGTGGGGTATCTGCAGCAATCAATAACATCCACTCGACCAAATCTAATCCTGTAACCATTTCAGTCACTGGATGTTCCACTTGTAAACGTGCATTCACCTCCAAAAAATAAAATTCATCTCTTTTTTCATCATAAATGTATTCCACCGTTCCTGCACACTTGTAATTCATCAAAGCACCCAAAGATTCAGCTGCGTCTCTCATTTTCTGACGAGTAGCTTCGGGTAAATTTGGTGCAGGAGTTTCTTCAATCACTTTTTGATTTCTTCTCTGTAAAGAACAATCTCTTTCACCCAAAGCAATGGCTTTTCCGTAACCATCTCCGAACATCTGGATTTCCACATGTCTGGCGTTTTCAACAAATCTCTCTAAAAATACACCGGGGTCACCAAAATAAGCTTTACCCTGATGTTGAACGGTTTGAAAAACACGCTCGATTTCATCCTCTGACTCCACTTTTTGTAATCCAATTCCTCCACCTCCAGCAGTAGATTTCACCATCACAGGATATTCGAGTTTGGCCGCAACCTCACGTGCCTCTTTAGCATTGGCAACCAATCCTGAACCTGGAACCAAAGGAACTCCGGCTCTTTCGGCGATTTCTCTAGCGGAATGCTTCAAACCAAGCTTTCTAATGGCATCTCCAGAAGGTCCAACGAAAACAATGCCTTCTTTGGCACATCTATCGGCAAAATCAGCGTTTTCTGATAAGAAACCATAGCCTGGAATGATGGCTTCGGCTCCAGATTTCTTAGCAGCGTTAATAACTTTTTCAATGTTGATATATGTCTCGGCAGCAGAAACTCCATTCAAAGCAATGGCCTCGTCGGCCATAAGCACGTGCTCTGCATACTTGTCAGGCTCAGAGTAGATTGCAATGGCGTGAATCTTCAATTTTTTCAAAGTCTTCATGATTCTGACGGCGATTTCTCCACGATTGGCCACAAGCACGGATTTAAAAGGCTTTTTAAATTCGGCGGCTTCTCTAGCAAGGTGTTGGTGGTAAGCGTTCCAGCCACCGTACTCCGAAATATCGGTCAGGCCTTGTGCAAGGTAACCAGCTTCTTCACAGATGAAAGATTTGACCCATGCGCCAGATTTGAGCTCCACAGATCCAATTCCTAAGGGCTCTGGAACATAGCTGATGAATTGGCCAAAGTTTTCGGTGGGAATCTCGTAAACCTCCACGGCAATTTCGGTTCCGGCATGAGAGACTCTTCTAAGACCCGGTTTCGATACTGGACCGGTCTTGGGAAGTGCATACAACTTATAATTAGCGGTTGTGGTCGTGGCCTGCACAAAGGTGGCTTTCACCTTCTCCAACTGCCAATGAAGCTGATAGCCTTTCAAATGGGCACCCACAACGGCTAGTTTGACCGTGTTTTTCAATACCTTGTTGGGTAATTCTTCAAGTCCAAGGTAAACGTCCTTGTAAGTGTTGGCAGATTTGTCCTGCATACAGCCGTAGTATCTCTCTTCCGGGAACTTCTTTAAGTATCTGGCAGCAAACTCCAACAAAGCGTAGTCATTGAAGCTCTTAGAAAGGAAGGTAATACCAAATGGTAATCCATCTGCACGGAATCCTGCAGGCACCGCCAAAGCGGACATGTCTGCTAAATTGACAAAATTGGTGTAAGTTCCTTGGCATGAGTTAATTCCAATGGGATCTTTTTGAACCAGCTCAATTGTAGGCGTTAAAGGGGCAGTAGGAAGTACCAAAACATCCACACTTTCCAAAAGTGGTTGAATCTCCTGCATTATGGCCTGTCTCTTATATTCGTACTCAAAGGCAGTAGAAGCTGAGTGGGATTCTCCGCCCTTGATGATTTTCAAGACCGTAGGATCCAAATCTTTGGAAGGTGGGTTAGTGGCCAAAAAATCCTTGGTAGACCAGTACCTCTCGGAAACCCATGCACCTTCATATAAATATTTAGCCAATTGTAACAAAGGCTTTATGTCCACGACCTGAGTTTCACACCCTGTCTTTTTCACAACAGAAATTGCATTTTCAAAGAGTTTTGGATTCTCTGTTTCACCGCACCATATCAAGTCTGCAGGAATGCCGACTTTAGGGGTTTTTGGGAAAGCCAAAAGTGGATTTTCCGGCATATAACGCGAATATGGGTCTCTTGTACCATCAAACTCGGCCAAAATATTAAAAGTAAGCTGAGCATCTTGGATATTGGTTGCAAAAACGGAAACTGCATCCAACGACTTGCATGCAGGCACCACGCCTCCACAAGAAAACACCCCTTTGGTGGGCTTTAAACCAATAATATTATTTAAGGCCGCAGGAACACGACCAGATCCAGCAGTATCAGTACCAAGAGAAATTGGTACAATCCCACGGGCCACCACAGAAGCAGAACCTGCAGACAGGCCACCCGAAACGTATTTCTCATTAATTGTATTGGGTACAATACCATAAGGAGATCGAGTACCAACTAAACCGGTAGCAAACTGATCTAAGTTAGTTTTACCAATAACAATGGCACCAGCGTTGCGCAAAAGTTTCACGGTGGTGGCATCCTGCACCGGATCGTATGCAAACGACGGGCAAGCCGCCGTTGTAGGTAAAGACCGAACGTCAATATTGTCCTTAACGGCTACAGGCACACCGTAAAGCGGAAGAGCTTTTTTGTCTTTGTGTGACTGGAGGAAATTCCATTGGTGCTTGATATCATTAATGGACGAAAGGGAGATCCATGCAGCATCAGCGGGAGCTATATTTTGGTCGCCCAAAAGGGTAAGGATTAAATCAAGGGATTCATCAGGGGTAGCATCAAAATGGAATTGTTTCCACTCACTTACTGTCCAGCCAATGTAACTCATTTGAGGGCACAAAGATGAAGGATAAATATAGGGTTGGATTGATGGCTGAAACAGTGATGATCAGGAGTTGTAAATTGCTGATTTTAAAACTTTTGGAACTTTTGTGAACTTTTTGAACTTTTTCGGACTTTTTCGAACTCCTTTAAACTTTTCTGAAACTTTTCTGAAACGTTTGTTGTGGAATGGAGATCTATAATGAAAGATGGCCTGGAACAAGGGTTAATACTGATAATCAGAAGGGAATATGTAACAGGGGTGTTTCAGGATTGATGGGATTATTCAGGTAATCAGCGATGATTCACGGTTTTGTGATCCTGATGTATCAATGTGACAATATAAAAGAGGGGGACGCTGATTTTATATTTGGGCGCTTTAAAGATTTGGCAGCACTCGCCGATTACCTGTATGGAGAACCCCGATAGGCCTGCATATAGCGCCGCGATAAAGCAGCAGGTGTTCGGAAAATTCCTACGGCGGCGGATCGCCGCGTCGCCGTACCGGGCCGCTGCATTCACCATTACGCGATTGAGTAAGGCACGACAATTTCGTTTGGAAAAAAAAACTGTGCCCTCGGATCTAGCTTACACCCGTACCTCCCATTATATACCACCCCTGTATCCCCTTCTTAAATTTACTAAAAAAGGGTTAAATTTTGTATGAAACATTATAAGATTATGGAGATTACTATGATATTATTTGAGTAAGTAAGATTACGTTATTGTGGAGAATTGTGGCTCATGTTCTGAAAATGGTTGTTCTATACACTACCAGGTTACTATACACTACCAGAACTACTATACACTACCACTATTAATACCAGACTACAAGACTACCAAAAATACCGGTTAGCAGAACTAGTATACACTACCACTATAAAATATGAACACCTGAATTACTGCCCTTTACTTATATACACAACGAAATACTTTATACACTCCTGGTCTTCATCTTTTCCCTCAGGTCACCACTAAGACTGAAACATTGACATAAAAACACCTATTATATTCATATATTATACTAACATTAAACCTATTCTTTCTTCTCCAATTCTTCATCAATATTGGCCACCTCACGACCCTCCAACGCTACCAATTGCGCCGAAACTTGACTGCGTACTGCATGTAGCTCTTCGGGGTGACTTTGCTGCCATTCCCTTAATTTATAACCTTGTCCCAGAAGATCCCAATAGATTCCTCTAAAAGTATTGAAAATTCCTCTTCTCCCCTCCCAAACCGGTCCAACAATTACTATAAATGCAGTAATGAAAGACCAAATAAAGAGCACACTTACCCAGCCAGTAAAAAAGCGTTTGCTAAACACGTAACCGCTTCCGTACATTGGAATTGGCCAGAGTAAGATAAGACAAATGGCCAAAATGCAACAAATGGTTAAGGCGACTTTAAATGCCTTATTTAAACGGGCACTTTCTGTTGCATACTCATCGAAGTGTTCCTCCGCCAAAACTTGGGCTATTTGCGTGGTTTGCAGACGAATAGGTGCTAATTTTTCAGGATCTGAAGATGAACATTCAGCTTCAAGCAATTCCTCTTCTTCGTCGACTCTAGTGATGGTTTTTAAGATATTCCAGTCGAAATTCTGTGGTTTAAACACCAAGGTTAACACTGGAATAATAATAAATGGTGACAAAAGAGCCACAACATTACCAGTTAACATAGCATCATCTTCAAAAGTGGTAGGAACAGTAACCAGGCCGAAATTGACTTTTGTACACACCAACCATGACATAATTGATAAAGCCGTGGCAACTGGAGGCGTAAAAGTGGCAGCGGCCCAATTTTGGTTTTTGGAAATTAATGTCATGGCCAGTGGTAGAACAGCTCCACCAATAATAACTCCCATAAGTTCATAAAGATAACCCATGGAGATTCCTGCATAGTACAAGCCAA
Organism: Metschnikowia hibisci; assembly: GCA_002374725.1. NCBI lineage: Eukaryota > Fungi > Ascomycota > Pichiomycetes > Serinales > Metschnikowiaceae > Metschnikowia > Metschnikowia hibisci. Next base: position 806,899 of record NLAP01000003.1, on the reverse strand, counting down.
TGGAAAAACCAGCCATAATATAAGCAAAACCAACCACCGAAGCATGGGATACCAAAATAAGTTTTTTTCCAGAAGCTTTGGGGTCAAGGTATGTGCGGTAAAAATCATAAGTGAAAATAGATGAAACTGCAATTAATTCTGCCGACATGGCTGAAGTCACCGCCATAAATACCAATAAAAGACTCATAACAGCTCCACTTTTGCCTAAAAGTGCCACCGCAGCATTAGGTAACACTAATCCTGCACTAACTTCATCAGCAGTCATGATTTCAGGGTATGTGGGCCAAGATGGTGTGCCTTGTAAGCAGAGCGCAGTGAGACCTAAAGTAGTAGAGACAAACATGGGAATAGCAAACCATGCCAAACCACCCATAACGTATCCGGGTAAAGTAGCCACTGGGTCTGAAGCAAAAGCTTTGTTAAAATAACCATTATCCAAAAAAACCGTACCAAAATTACCCACAATATTGATGACAAAGAAAATACCACCAGATCTGGATTTAATGGTTAAATACAGTCCACCAGCATTTCCTTCACGAGGTTGAGTTTCTGCCAATTTGGTAACAGCATCCCAAACTGCAGCCGGAGAGCCCAATTTTTCAGAAATGGCAAATGTATTGAATCCAAAAACCAACATAATAACCACAATCACCACGGTATGCGCATAATCGGTCAAAAAGGTGGCTTTAATTCCGCCAAAAATGGTATAAATAACCACTCCAAGTGGTAATAATAAACATGCAGCCACCACATTCATTCCAGTAAGATCGTGCACTACTGCAGAACCTCCAGTTAAAAGCATTGCAGTAACTAAAACATTGGTTGCGAAGCCCCAAAAACAGTAAACTCCGTGAGTAACACTTCCGTATCGGGCCTTAATAATTTCAAGATATGTATGTGCATGTGGAGCACGTTCCTTTCCTTTTATGGCTAAACATGCAAATAAAATAATTTGGACGGCTGCTCCTGCAGAATAATAAAGGGCCCCAGAAACTCCATTATTATATACTTGCACTGTTGAAGTCAATAATGTAGCAGCCCAAGTCCATGATGAAACAACAGCTGCTGATAATAAGAATTTTTTAACTGAACGACCTGCGGTGGAAAATTCTTCTGCCGTCATAATTTCTTTATTGTATCTTTTTAAACAAAAGGTAGTGAGGACCATTCCGGCAGCAAACACTGCGCCGAGGCCAACCACCACACCATATCCGGCTCCTTGAGGAAGTGCGACGTATTTAGCTGCAGAAGACATACTTTGGAAGTATATGTATGGAAGTGGTGTTCTTAAGTAGGTGCATCTTATCTGGGGTACCTGCATGAATGGCCTTATCTGATGCGTTGTGCAGGATATCTATACTATATTTTTGACGCCTTATCGCGCGCATTGTGCAGGTAATCAATAGTCTCGCCGCACGGGGCGCCGTCAACTTTCGATGCGCCATGCGCGCGTCCGCTGCGCACTGCACATGGGGCTTATCGTAGTCTACTTAAATAGATTGTATCGCGTTTTCGGGCCGTAATTTATGCCGACAGAAACAGGTCTAAATAGGAAATTATACATTAATGACGAAACCACGGTATCTTTTTATGTTTAGAACTGGCTAGGTACATAAAGAGTTGATTAATCCTTTCTTAGGAAAGATTTTACTTGATTTTAAGTGGCATTTCTTTAGTTTGGTAGATCCGCGCAATGTATATACAGAATTGAGCCAGCAAAGTAATTAACAGCAAATTATAAATACTCAAAAAATGATATTATTAATAGAATCTTGAATAGTTCTAGATTTTTTGAAAATTTATCTAGTATACACTAAACCCTAATCACACACTAATTGTATAAATCAAGTGCCATAAATATACACTTGGAGTGGACCCCAACAAATATAATAATACTACTAAAAATGAATCAATTCATCAAATATTGAGTTTTAACCTAGTTAAAAAAAAAAGAAAGACTAATAATGTTACAAATTATATACATGTCTTTTTTCCAACCCGAACATCCCTAAGAAAAGCTGAAATTCTACAATAGAAGCGACTCAATGAAGCAAATAAGGCAAAATAAATCATGTAAAAAACTATTTTTATAATCAACAATACCTCGAGAAAAACCTCGGGATAAACCTTCAGGAAACCAGATTTCTGTCAATTTGTTGGTCTTTGCCTTTGATGTTTATATACACATTATAAGATCATAACTACTACTGTTACATAGTAGTAAGCAAAATGCAGTATACATCAATAGTATAGTCAATATTATGGCAAGTAGATTCTATTCACAAAAAACAATTTCTATTCACAAAAATCATTTTATTCAATAAAAAAAAAAAAAAAAAAAAAAAAAAAAATACCTTCTTAATTAACTCATTCTCATTCTCATCTCCAGACCTAATCTCATCGGCATCATTACCCGCCTTAACATCCACAATCTTGACCTTCTTTTTCTTCTTTTTTGGTCTTCAAATTAGGGTTAAATCCGTTTGAATTAGTTTTGCTCCAAAATTTCATATCAGGTATATAGGTACATTTATGTATCTATCCCTATAATAATCCATAATAATCGCTGCAAGTAAATTTTCAACACTACAAGGAAAAGTGTTTAACCTTATAAAGTGAAACCTTATAAATAAATGTATTTCCTTGCTAGGTAAAAACATCTTTGATGAGATATTGCTTTTAAACGATACGGTGGTGTATAGAACTAAAGATTATTTCAATACTATAAAAGCATTTGAGAATCTAATTGATTGCAATGACATGAAATTATTTTTGATCATTTGAATTCTTGTTTCGAAAACTTATTATCTATTAGTCACACTTATTTTATCGATTCAAGTGTCAGACAAACAATAGACTCCGTAGAATGAGAATGGATTTTTAGATAATGTGATCCTAAGTGTGTTTGAAATTGAGTCGTTTTGGTCATCATAAGAGGATTAGGAAAGAGATATCATGATTATATAGTTTTTTAAGTTGTCAAAAGATAAGAATTTAAGATTTGATGTTGGACTAAATGGAGATATACTTTACATAATATCCATCGCACTATGCATCAGTACAATCCATAAATAATGTCTTCAATTAATAAATGTTAAAGTTGCTCATTGAGTGGAAAGATATGTTTTTATGTATATGGAATGATTAGGCCCAATTTGGAATGACTAGGCTCAACTTGGAATGACTAGGCTCAACTTGGAATGACTAGGCTCAACTTGGAGTGACTAGGCCCAACTTGGAATAACAAGGCTCAACTTGGAGTGACTAGGCCCAACTTGGAATAACAAGGCTCAACTTGGAGTGACTAGGCTCAACTTGGAATGTTTAGGCTCAATTTGGAATGGAAAAATACTATAAATTCATTAACCAAAATTCCATCGGCAAAAACTTTGATTTCACGGCATTCAAAAGATTCTATTAAATTCAATACTGTAATCACCAAATTCATAATTATAGTCAATTCTGCGCTCAAATCGACCAAGAAGCTATTATTGCCCTATATATGTTGTAGGCAAAAATTTGATTGCATTTGGGATAAAGAAAAAAAATATAAATAATGTTTTTGTGAATATATTGAAAAATTAAAATTCTTCTATGAAATGTTCACTACTGTCAATTTTCTTGTTCCCATTTTGGTATAAGTCTCTTGCACCCATTCTAATGAGAATGTGCTTCACTATATGGTTGCATTCTCATTGTTGTAGACAAGTACGGTATATAGGACTACTACTTACATAGGACCACTAAATATATGTGATTTATGAATATTTAAAATTAGTTATTTTTGGAAAAAGATGCAAAATCAATTTTGCAATATCTGCAATATACAGTAGTTAGTTAACAGTGAGTAATTTAGTATACAGTGATTTAGAGTGTTAGAGACCCGATACCGGCCTAAGTCAGTCCGGCTTCCACGTGATCCTTGGGCGACAAAATCCCCAAAAGGGCCCTTAACCAGTCAGTTTCCGACCCAAAAGTCTCGTTATGCCATTGTTGACCGTCACTCCCAAAGTCCCCATTGGGCCATTATGAGGACCCTCATCCCGCATATACTGCATTCAATATGGGTCACACTAAATAGCCCCTCTTTACCTTCGTAAAGGATCATAAATCAAAATTCGCTTTGCCCTATGTCGTCATACTCTCCCGAACCTAATATAGAGTATGTAATTTAGTATACAGTAAGTATTTAGTATACAGTAAGTATTTAGTATACAGTAAGTATTTAGTATACAGTAAGTATTTAGTATACAGTCAGTATTTAGTATACAGTCAGTAATTTAGTGAGCTGTAGTTTCATATACAGTACAAAGTCAGTATTCTTGTATATATTAAGGACCCTATGGGATTTAAACCGATTAAAGTTTCACGTGATCTGAGTCTAGACCAGACCTGAACCCATTTAAAAGTCTCGTCCTGCACTCAGTACATGTCAGATCCAAATTATCTTTCATCTATATTAGTAAATCAGACATATTTTCTTTAAATGATTCTTATAAAATCTCAATCAATTATTATATTCTGCTTTATTTCATTCTAATTCCCTGAACCTACAATATATAAAAGTACTGTATACAGTACTACTGTATCATTCTTCAGTATACAGATACACAATTATTCTTCAGTATTATTTTTTGGTAGTATTTTTAATGTGCAGAACTCCTATTCAAACTTAATAAATAATTCCTTCATCAATGTAAATCTTGTAAAGATGTGAAATAGATCCATGGAGAAACGCCTATGTGCAGTACCAGTGTAAGAATTTCTTCAACTACTTTAAAAACGGCTGAAAGCAATTCTTTGGAGTAATTACGTAAAGGTTTTAAATCAATACCAAATTCATCTTGCCATCTAATTACAGGGTTTTGGATTATACACACTCATTTATCCTCATTTATCCTGCAGCTAGTCAAACTTCAAGCCGTCCAATTGCATCAAAGATTCGCTGTACTGCATCGAAGTAGCCGTCGGCAGGCTACTTGTACCAAAGTCATACTCCTGCACCAAAACAGGGCCCGAGGTGTACTGATTTTTCAAGTTGGTAGCAATACCACTTTGCTGCAAGAGTACATTTTCTCGAGCCTTTTCCCGAAGAGCTTGGTGATCTGTAAGCCGTGCCAAAATTTGCAGATCAAACTTATTCACGTGATAAAATGTGCCCAGAATATGTTTATCCTGCACAATGAGCGCTTCTCCAAGACACCCTTCTAACTCTTCTGCACATACACTCGTTGCCCACCCAAAATGCTCCCCAATATCAACCACCGTCCGCCCGTGAAACCAAACATGCTGTGATTGATCATAATTGTAGGCGTCCTGCAGATAACCGCCGTCCGCCTCGTACTCGAGCTGAAACTTTTCCTTCATAAATTGATCTTCCTCTGCCAAAAGATATTCCAAAATCAGCCGATGAATATCGCTTTCCGAATTGCTCTTTTGAGCCAATACCGTTAATCCACTCTGGAATTTCTTCGTCTTTACTGGAAGCTGCAATTTGTCAAATAGTTGTATGCAGGCCTGCCATTGTTCCATCGCCACTAATTGCCCACCGAATCCTTGACGAGCCATACGATACCGGTTGTATGAAGCAAAGACGTCCTGTACAGTGCTCATGGATGTAGGACGTGTAAGCTCATAATTGACCAAGAACTCACTGACGTTTCGGGCAAGTTCTGCCGGTGAGTTATTTTCGGCTAAAGAACCCAAAATGGTATTACCAAAATGACGTTTTTTAACCAACCCGCTGAAATTTTGGGTGAGCTGAAGCACGTCCTGCGCCTTGTACATCAATTGCTCTAAATCATTGAGTGACAGCGACAAAACGCGTTCGTTGTTTAAACGTTTCATTTCATCGCTTTTTTCGATGGCTGAAATACCTCCTTGCAAAATTTTGGCCCCATTACCTTTTTCACCGTCGTTTTCGCCGCCCATTTTGACTGCCTGCAGATTGACTCTGCCTTTTTGTTGCAAATCATGCCAATTTTGCCGATCAAGCTCTTGTTGGGCCAATTCATAAAATTGTCGATGTCCTCCATGCCGGAAACTGATTTTAACATACGCTTTATCGTCTGTGTAAACTTCAGAATCTTCAAGTTTAAGGTTCTTTGGTGGCTCCTGCACATAAGCACGGGCACTCGGCGCCTTCAATGATGCTCCACATATTTCACAAAACCGAATCAGAGGATGATTAAAAAATGTACATTTTGGGCAATGACCAGGAGTGGCTCTTGTAGAATCTATCGACTCAGGCCGCTGTTCCTGCATGGCAGCCACCTGGGCCGCTGACGCTGAAATACCACACGCCACACATTTGGGTGGCACACCATCTTGAGGTCGGAAATGATTGTTAAAGGAGCAAACTGTGCATACCCAGTCGGAGATAAGAGGCACCGTCTCTGATTCCACCACTTCGTCCCGGAGATAAAGCTTAACTTTTGGCAGCCGTCGTAGAAACTTCTCAATATATTCTGCACGCAGAAGGAGCCGGAGATAAATGCCAACAGACGTTGGACTTGCTGAATCAAGAAAGATCACCCGCTGTGTGGTGAGGTAAACGCGTCCATTTTGGAGCGTTTTGAACTTCAGCTTGCCCTGGTAGAGCCCCACGTGATCGACGGAAAAAAGCTCCGTTTCATCCTGCACAAAAATCGGCCGGTGACTGGTGTTGACGGGGATTTCGTGCCAGACATTGAGGCGAGACATGCGGTTTAAGGAGGCGCTTGATGTCCAAGTCACGCGACCAAGGTTATGTTGCAGGTCACGTGATGTACTTTTACCAGAGTGAACAGAACAGATACAGAGAGCAGAGGCTTGGATTGTAATAGCTGGAAAAATGTAACTCAATTGGGTATACGAGGATTTGAAGAAATAGCATGATGTGTGAACATAGTCACGTGATTAAGGTTACAATAGAGGGTGTCACGTGATTAGGTATCACGTGATTCACATCACGTGATACTTGCGTACAGAAGCGCTGCTACGATTTCGTCATCTGTAACAACTCCTTAACCCAATTCTCCATTGTTTCACATTCATCCCGAAACCTGCTTATAATACTTTTTGTGTATTACTCTCCTTCAAGCATTCCCCGCTGTATCGCCGTCACCTCCAGTCCGCTCCATTTAGCAAAATATATCTGTTTCACATCCGTTTCACAAGTGTTTCAAAATTGTTTCACATCTGTTTCACACCCAGCTCATCTATTCCTACCCTGAATCATGGCATTCCTCTTCAAACGAAACCCCAAAACGCCTCCAGAACTCGTTCGTTCATTAAATGAGCTGGTGGCAAAACTTGACTTTTCTACAGAATCCAGAAAATACCAGGACGACTGTCATCGATACTTGAAACAAATGAAAGTGATTTTTTATGGCGATGATGAAACAGAACCGCAAGTTGACCAGATTGGACTTCTAGCCGCCGAGATTTACGGATCAGATACGCTATATCATGTGGTATCTGCATTATGGATGATGGACTTTGACCTGCGTAAAGACGTGGTATCATTGTTTCAGGCTCTTTTACGACGAAAAGTTGGGGCTGAATCACCGACGGTGGATTACTTAATTCGGAAACCTGAGGTATTGGGGATTCTTATGCAGGGCCCAGAACTGGCAGAAGTTTGTGTTACATGTGGACAAATTCTTCGGGAATGCTTAAAATATGAGCCTATTAACCGATACATTTTATATCAACAAAACAGCAAGTTTTGGAGGTATTTCAATTATGTGCAGAACCCAGTATTTGAAATTGCCACGGATTCATTTACAACACTCCTGCATCTTTTAACGATTCACAAAAAACTTGTGCTGGAATTTTTAGCTCAAAATTGTGTGATGTTTTCACTGCATATTAATACTCTAATTCGACTGGAGAATTACGTCACTAAGCGTCAATCAGTTCGATTACTTACTGAATTGGTGATGCAAAAGCAAAATCAACAATTTCTTATGCATTATTTCGATGATACTGCCAGTCTCAAGATTATTATGTTGTTATTAAGTGATAAATCTCGAAATGTTCAACTTGAAGGATTTCACGTGTTCAAATTTTTCGTGGCCAAACCCAAAAAAAGTCAAAAGATTCTTGATATTTTGACTAAAAATAAAGAAAATTTTCTTCGTTTCTTTAAGACCTTCGATGTTTCAGAGCACGGTCTGAATATAGCAGAAGAACGAGATTATATTTTACATGAAATTCAGAAACTTCCTGGAATTGAGCGAAAAGATGAGATTTATTAATATTTGATTTGATATTAAGAAATTGAAATTGAAGAATTGAAATTGATGTCTTGAAATGAGGGAAAGTTAAGTTGGAATTTTTTATCCCAATTTAATATGATCAAAATTGTCAAATCACCAAAATTGTCAAGATTATCAATTATCAGATTATCAGATTATCAGATTATCAGATTATCAGATTATCAATCATCAGATTATCAATGTTATTAATGATGTCATTTGAACCAATTACTCTTTTTGGATCTTTAAAAGTATAAGATGTTTGAGAGTTAGGTTGCCGGATTTGGAAAGACGAAATTGATACTTTTAAAATTTCTTCAAGGCCTAGTGAATTTCTTTATTCCCTGGATATTCCTGCATGGCTGGGAATAAGTGCATGAAATGAAATGTTCAGATTGGTCTCAAGCAAGTCACGTGGTTTTGACGTTAGTTGATGGAGATGAAGAATAATTATCTTATCAGGCTTAAAGTAGTAATAACGTCTCAAAAAAGTCTTATTATAGTCAGGCAAATGTCTAGAAAAAAGTCAGGTAAATGTCTAGATAAAAGTCAGGTTAAAGTCAGGTAAATGTCCAAATAAAAATCTGTGTAAAATCTAAGTAAACTAAGCATAGTCATGTCTAATTAACATTCATAAACTATGTTAAACTTAAAGTTTACCCTGATGGTAAAATACCACTAAGGATCAAAAAATCAGGACCATTATAAACAGGTTCAAAACCATTAAGATATGAATTTGGTAAAATTCTTAAATCCAGTTCAAAACCACATTTTGTTAAGAAAATTTCTCTTGGTCGACCTTATACTCATATCATTTGTCTCAATCTGGAAAGTGGGAGATTTATTGAATAACTCTGGACCAGCCACGGAACTCCTCCTCTCCGTACTGAATGGCCTTTATCCATTGAGCAACTTGAGCAGTCAAATCTCCTGAAGTTCCCTTCGATAAAGGTACCGAAATATCTTTACCCTTCCAGCCAATTCTTTCGATTGGAGCAACCAAAGCTGCGGTTCCGGCACCAAATGCTTCCACCAATTGACCCTTTTCAGCTCTTTCCTTGACCTCTCCAATGGTGTATTTTCTCTCATTAATTTCCCATTCACCAGAATCCAATCTATCTCTGCAAATTTCCAAAATTGAGTCTCTAGTAACTCCCTCTAAGATGGTTCCATCCAAAGGAGCAGTGACCAACTCTTTTTTGGCGCCGTTTTGAAACACGAAAAACACATTCATTGTTCCAACCTCCGTGATGTAACCTTCATCTCCGAAAAGCCAAAGATTTTGCTGATATCCTCTTTGAGCAGCTTCCAATTGAGGCTTGATGCATGGAGCATAGTTGGCTCCCAACTTCTTATCACCAACTCCTCCTGGCCATGCTCTGACTGCATAGTCTGTAGCTTCCAAAGCAACAGGCTTAAATCCGGTGGAGTAGTACGGTCCCACAGGAGATGCTATCAAGTATAAAAGTGCTTTATCTGGAACTGAAACTCCCAATGAAGCACTTGTACCGATGATTGTTGGACGCAAGTATAATGAGTAGCCTTCACCCTGAGGCACAAAATCTTGTTCCAATTCCACGAATTTGGTAATTAATTTGATAAACTCTTCACTGTCAAAAGTAGGCAAAACAATTCTCTCGGCCGATTTGTTCATTCTTTCCATGTTCTTGTCGGGTCTGAAAATCCGGATCTTGTTCTCATGATCTCTGTATGCCTTCATACCTTCAAAAGCTTCGAAACCATAGTGTAAAACGACAGTGGAGGGGTCGAGGCTGAGATTATGATAAGGTGTGATTGCTGGAGTACCCCATCCATTTTCAGCCGTCCACTCGATCTCCAACATGTGATCGGTGAATGTTTTGCCAAATACCAACTGCTCTTTAGGAAGTTTTTCCTTTGGCGACGTAGTTTTCTGGATTTTTAACTTGGATGCTTCCAACTTGTTTTGTGTCATGGTGGCAAACTGTCTGTTAGTAGCGGCACGTGCAGGAAGCAGCGTGAGCCTTCGAAGGCAAATTGGGGTCAATCTCATCGTTGGTGTTTATCGCTGCGAGAATTTAACGTACGCTTTGTTCCTGACGAAAAATGTCGAGGTGAGCGCAGTTTTATACCGCTGCCCGGTTTCGGCGTCATCTGCCGCGAATAACCGACTTTTTTTTCGGTCCTGCACTTCTTCACTCTTTTTGCTTTATCGCTCGGATAATTACTCATTTCATCATACGAGTCACGTGCTTCCGCCGCCATTATCATGAATCATCATGAGTCAATCTTTGGTTTTTTTCATCAACCTTTTTCCCAAATGATTCCCGCTTATCCCAGTAGATACTTTGGATCTAAATCATCTAGATTTGTGCCAAATTAGCCAAGCATTTTGATCCATTAGTAGCCAAAAATGAAATCAGGAATCGGTGCTTGTATGCAGAGCACTAACTTGTTTCATTCAATCTTGAACTTTTAGTAGTTCATAAGCTGAGTTTGTGGGATAAACTCATCAAATCCACATACTTATCAGTTCAATTCTCTTGCTGATCTGGTAATTAGTATGTCTTAAGGTTGGCCACCATCTGATCATTTATAAGCACGCGCCCATCGTCCACACTGACAACTCCATCAATCTCCTCTAAAGACTCCCGCTCTATCCAAACCATAGACGTGATTTCTTTTCCGTTAATCTCGTAAATCCGAAGAATTTCGGATTCTCCAATATCGACATTTCCACTGAGTTTGCGAAGAGTCTCGTAAGTGACTAAGTTTCTTTGCCGATCAATGGTGTGTGCAGCTAAATGTTCCACTTTCACTCTTCCATTGAGTCTTGGCATCACCGTATCACCTTGCTCAAAGGGGAAATCGTCTTCCATCACGGTGTATGCCTGGTAAGCTTCTGGTCGAGATAAGGCACCTATGATGAATTCCGTTAGCTGCGTAGTTGACGGTTGTGAAGAAACAAAATCATCTTTCATTCCATAAATTTGCTTGAAAGACGGAGTAAATTCAATTGGAGAAACACTTTGATTGTGGTTTGTCGGCCGAACAAGCGTAAAATTGAAGTCTTTTTCCGGCAGAAATAACTGTCCCATACTGTAAAACGCAGACTGCAAAAAGGTGTTGCTGTTCTCCAGGGAATTGTTACTGCTTCCACTTTTCGTGCCCCGGTTGACCTTTTTCTTGCTGTTCTTCCATACCAAAGGTGTAGTTTCACAGAAATCATAATCTTCAGCGACCGGTCTCAATGACTGTTTCTGTAGGAATTCACTGCTTTGAGAATCTTCACAATCTTCAGATGGTCCCAAAGCGTTCGCTTGATATTTCAATCCTCGCCACATCGACTTTTTACGGTTTTTATTCTTGGACTTACTTTCAGCAAATGAAAACGTCCTTAACTTGTCGCTGAAATGCTTTCTGCTTCTTTGAGCAGACCATTCATCATACCATAAAGGATGCGCTTCCGTCGAGAAAATCCAGTTTTTGGTTTTCATCACCGCAGAATGGACATAGCTTTCGTTATTTTCGTCGAAAAGCAAGAATAAGTATTTAAGCAGCTCTCCCAACACAAATGTCTCCATTCGGTCTTGGAATTCACCTATACGCACATCCTGATACCCGCCAAATCCACAAGGAGCTTTGTATGTCAGTTCAAAGAGCTCCAAGATGCGTGCTCCTATTTGGAGGTAAAGAGGATCACGTGTTGCTCGATAAAGGTAGTATGTGGACTCAATGAATTCTGGTCGAAGTGGGTACCATTCTAGGGCAACTGAGCCATCAATGCGGAGCTGATGCACTTCTTCTGGGGTTATGTTTGTTTCCAGGAACCTAAAATTGTAGTTCCATCGCTCCGGCAAACCGTCGAAAACGTTCCACACTTTAAGGAACAATAAGTGGCTTCGGACTGCATCGCTCAACCTTCCTGCTAACACTTGGACTCCAGGCCAGAAAGCACTTAGCAGGTCAATCCACGAACTGGCTGCATCTCCGGTAAGCGCGTCCACGTTTCCAAAATACATGTACCCGTCTTTAGAGGTCAGTCGGGCCAGATGCGATAGTAAAGCCATGTATGAGCGCAGGAAAACAGACATCAAGCTGTCATCATTGAATAGAATTCCACCTTTGAGCGCGTACTCGTAGAAAGAATCGACCAGCGCACCAATTCCAGTCACCGAGTCTACCCACCAATTTTTGATGGGATCAAATGTCATCGGTAGGAGTCCCAATGGCAGCCGAGAATGCCAGATCTTGTAGAATGTGCTTTTGGTAAGCAGCTCAAATATATCATCGCCCGTTAGCCTCAGCAAAAGTGTGAACTCTAGAAAGGGCGTGGTGGCTCCTGCTGTACACCCTTGTGAATTATCTCTTTCTTTGACACCTTTAATTCCTTTGGCAAGATTAGTCCGAGGAAGAGGTAGTTTCGTTGTGGTTCCATATACGGGTATCAATCGGAGTCCCAAATCATAGGCCATTTCAAGCAAAAAACCGTCGTACTCTTGTACCATTTGCATATATCTTGGATGGGTATAAACCCTATCGATTAATGCGAGGTGTGTGGATAGAAGTCCACCTAGCCAGCGAATTGATGCTTCAAATACCTGGATCTGATGATCCTGATTGAAGAAGCTTGCCTTATTTTCTTTCAAATATGTCAAGGCCATCTCCAATTGATCCCACTCTTGCATGATAAGAAGCGTGTCTAAATTGTCCAAAAGTGTCAGAGAAACGTTTCCCAAAGCATCAAGATGAATATCATCTTCGGTAGTATATTGTGGTCCATATGGTACGCAGGAGTGTGGCTTGACCTCATCCGCAGGAAACCCATGTGCCATGTATGAGTCCCAACCATGGCGAAAAAGGTCATTTGTGGCTGCTTTGAGTTCCCGCAAATGTTCAGGCGTGAAACTGGAGCCGGTGAAATGAGAAACACAAAGTGATATATGCCCTAGTAGCCATATTTTGGGTCTCATAGATGTACACCTGGATCTAGTGCGCTGTCTTGATGTGCGGCGCATTCCTGCAGCAATTGCCAATGATGATGATGATGATGGTGATGATGATGAAATTCCACTGATAATTTCGATATCTGAACTGAAGATTTTTTCAAATTGAAGAGTCTTCAAGAAGTGATGTGGTTATCCAAATGTTAGTATTTTGTAGTTTTGTGGCATTGGTATCAGTTCGAGTATCATGCCCTAAGAAAACACGCCCTGCACTTTAAGAATAAAAGAGGAGTCGAAGAAAAAATTATTGGGGGGAAAAGAAGGGGGCGACCCTTCCTTCTATACTTTTTTATGAGCGGCTGTTTGATATATGAAACATGCACAGATCCGACATGCAGCTGCGTGCATGATGCAAGTCTCCTTTCTGTTTTGCAGCCTGCTATAAAGGTACAGCATCCCCCCAAGAAGAAAACCAAAATTTGATACTATTCTATTCTTTTTGATTGACGTCATCTATTAACCTGACCTTCCATTTGTTTGATTCTGTTGCTTTCTGAACAGATTCTTCCTCAACCTGCTACTACTGCCTAACATATACCTTTATATATGGCGTCTGCAACTTGAAGAGTTTCTTTCATCTCCTTAATATCGTGGACTCTGACAATGTCAGCCCCTTGATCGACACATGCAACCACTGAAGATGATGTGGCCACGACTCTATTTTTCGCCTCCGACTCGCCAGTCAAAGTCCCAAGAAACTTCTTTCTGCTTGGTCCCATGAGCATGGTCATACCATGGAAACTTGTGTATATGCTTGAGATAAGATCACGTTGAGCATACTGTTTGAATCTAGAACCATGGCGCAAAATGGCCACATTCTGCGAGAGGTTTTTGGCAAAGCCAATGCCGGGATCAAGGATTATTTGCCATTTACGGACACCGTGCTCACTGGCAAGCTTGATCTGACTGCACAACTCACGACTTACACCATTGATGAGGTCTTGCGTGGATGAATCTAATTTTGGTAAGATGCCTCGGTGAATGTCAATGTTATACTCCACAAGAGTACTATCTGCCGGACCATAAGTGGTGAGCTTGCTCATGGTGGCTGGATTTCCCCTGGTGTGGTTCATCACATATCCACACCCATATTTGGCCACAACACCAAAAATTTCAGGCTCATACATTCCCATAGAGATATCGTTGATGATATCGGCTCCTGCAGCGAGAACAGCATCTGCCACTTTCGCTCTGTATGTGTCCACAGAGATGAGAATGTGATTCAATTCAGCCCGTTCTCTGAAGGCCTGAACAACTGGAACAACTCTAGAAATTTCCTCCTCTTCTGAAGGCTCAACGCTTCCTGGACGGGTTGATACCCCGCCGACATCGATAATTGTGGCGCCAAGTGATTCCATGCGGGAGGCTTCCTGAACTATCTTAGCCTCGGTCAATGTGAAATTTTTACCTCCATCGCTAAACAGATCGGGAGTGGCATTGAAGATCCCCATCAAATGGGTTGGAGTCAAACCATCGTGGCGGATTTTGAGCGATCTTCCTTGCAGCCCTGGAATGAACAGGATCAAAGCTGAGCTTTCTTGGATTTCCGGGTTAGTTTCGGCTCTTAACAATTTGGCAAGATGATTGTGGATTGGCTCGGCAGTAACGGGATGGGTAAAGTCTGGAGCTATAAGTTCGCATAGAGGCTGAAGAACGAATGTCCGATCCAACATTGCCATGTGAGGCACCACTAGATCATCGGTGGTAATAGCGGATTCACCAAAAAGAATTATATCCAAATCAATGGAACGAGGGCCATTGTGGAAATCTTTGACTCGGGTCAATTTCTCATACTCAATCTCTTTGAGGACCTTTAAGAGTTGGTGCGGCGTCATATCAGTCACAGAGAGATGTACAACGCCATTATAAAAATCTTCTTGATCAATGTGATACATTGGTTTGGAGATGTATAAAGTTGAGGTTGAAACGATGGAGATTTTGGGATGTTGCTGCAACAATTCGAGTGCCTTGCAGATGTTTCCTAGTTGGTCTCCTACATTTGAACCAAAAGCAACATATACGTCATGGGGCCCTTTTTGAACTGCGAAAGGTTCATTCAAATTGCAATTAGTCAGCTCCAGAACTGGTAAATCGAAACCAGCTGGCACAACAGAGTCAATGTTCATGAGTTTCGGAACATTTTCGAAATCTTTCGGAGTATAAAAACACAGCACTCCTACACCCTCAGTGTAAACGATGGCATTTGGTTTGGTGACTCGAACAGTAACAGAAGTCATACTGAAAGATTGAAGAATCCATTGTGATGTTTTCTGTACAAGAGCCTCAACAGTTTTGAAATTGGCTTTTTCCAAAAACTCTTGCACAGAGTGAGATACTTCACTTATGTTGATGGATGGATTGGGAACCGAAAGCTCAATATCAAGAGAAACATATTGCTTGTTCAATCTTTCAAAGGTGAATACGCCAATAAGAGTTAGGGCCCGAAGACCATGGATCTTATACACGCCGTTGACTCCAGTGCAAGTCTCAAACAGCACGGGTGCACGAATATCCACTTTGGGAGCAGAGGCCCTGACTATAACCTTCTCAGAAGATTGTCTTTCGGAACCCAAAAGACTAAAGACATAGTTGGCTAAACCTCCAAGTGAGGCAAAGTTAAACTGACACTTATCGTGGATACCAGAGTGAATTTTGTCTGAAATGACCGCATAATTCAAGGAATAGTGCAAGTTATCTGACTGAGAAGCTTTGGAAAAATCGGTATGAAATTCCATATCAATAGAAACAGGATGGGCCACTGGTTTCTTCCAGTGATCTAGGCCAATGATTGCATTGGCTTGAAGCCCACAAATGTTGACTTTATCTGACATGAAGCGGGACATTTTAGGGGAAAACGCCTTTTTGGCGAAAAAGTTCAAAGAAAGCAAGTTGGTGAAGGGTTGAAGCTGCCGCCCAAAACGGTTTGATTAAGAGATGGCCGAGCATTATGATCCCAGATCACGTGCGCGGTTGCAACAAACAAAGTACAAAAGATCATCGATTTCAGATCTTCTACAGTGATATTTAGGGTTGATGACAATCTCTGAGAAGCCAATTCTTTTAAGAAATTCAAGTGTGGATCGATGATATATTAATTTTGAGCAGCTTTAGAGGCCGATCCCTGGGAAAGAATTTCAAATTCCGAAAAATCCAAATCATCATGCAAAATTATTTTGTCCGCAAGATATGATCCAAAATCAGCGGTTTCCTGAAGTTTTGCCTCTGCCTGAAGTTTATTGAGACCCATATCTGCCATGATTATTCTCAATATTATCTCGTTGGCAAGAACATAGGTACAAAACATATCGGGCAGCCAAAAAGCAATGGTTTTATTTTTTGACTTTTTGAGGAGTTTGGAATACTTTGATTGAATCAATGTGGAAATGAAGGATTGACGTTTTAGGCCATAAAACCCGCCAATAAATTGAGCCCATGGAATATCCCAACGTTCCTGCAGAGACATTGTGGCATTGGACGATTTTTCTTTCTGGGCATGTGCATATGTATAAAAGATGGACAGATCTTCCTCGCCTGCAAGGAGTTTCGGAATGATATCGAGGTAAAGGAGAGTTTTTTCTTTAAGGGCCGCTTTTGAAGTTGGAATAGGAAATTGATGAGCCTCATATTTGTGAAGAACTTGTTCGGGAATTTCATCGATTTTTCCAGACACAAGAAGGCCAGGTAAAGAAGACATCTTGAGAGGAGAAGTTGGCGATTCTGATGATACTCTGGATGAATCTTGAATGGCAGAAGCTAATTCAGAGGATGACTTTAAGGATGATGATTCGCCAAAAACTCTCTGATTTAGAGGAGTTTCATACGTTAGTTTTGGATCGAGGAGCTTATCAAGGCTGTCGAAATCAGGAGCGGTGGATGAATTTTTGGGATTTTGGGCATTTTGGGCATTGACAAGCTTTTGGGCATTGACAAGCTTTTGGTTATGTGCAAAGCAGGGTTTTTGCTTATGAACCGTTATAAGTTCTTCTTTGCGACTTGGCTTATGAACAAATGGTTTTTTCTTTTTATGAGGTGCTCTGGCCCGTTCAAAAATGGATAAAGGGTTATTCATGAATAGTTAAGGTGTGAAATTTAACTGGATTTGGTGACCGCGTCATGTGCGTGCGCACCCGTACCTCCTGGTTTATCATTGACTACCGAGGCCAAACCAATTGACATTGAGATGATTTTTTGAGTTCGTGGAATTGATTTTGTCGATTTGTGTTTATCGATTTGATGGTCTCCGCTCAGATGTCCACCAAGTCAAAATCGATCGATAATTCCTAAAGTCAATCTCAAGATGAGCACTGAAACTCATATGAAATACATCACGTGATCGCCATGATTATGCAGATCATCATGTCGTTGGTTGGTGACCTGCATGCAAGAATCCCCACGTGGGCCAATTTAAACCGATGAAGATACGGCGCGACATCCGTACACCGCACAATTGATGCATCTAGTTCGGTTATTGTTACCAGAATTAGCAATAGAAAAGGGTGCACCATTATTGCGAAATTTACCAGTTAAAAGGAAAAAACAACGGCTTGTGATACCTGAATAGGCCACGATTCACCCCATGCAGGTTTCTTTTTTTCCCACTCGATTGGCTCTCCGGTTGGTTCCGGGGTACCTGCATTGTGACATGTGCGGCACATCCTGCAGGCCGCACACCACCATTCTTCAGGTGGACAGTCTCATCAACATCACCAAAAAAACCCCCCAACAAACTTCCAGCAGAAGTTCCCGGCCACATTAGTCCAAGAACGAGCCAGTCAGCGAAATTGCTCCAAAACCAGGAGCTTGAGCCATGAACTCCATCTTGGAAAAACTGCATAAGTCCGAATTAAACGGGTTCGACCACGAGAAGCCATACGAGCCATTCTACCTCCAAAATTACGAAGGTGAGAAAATGGAAAATCAGGGGTTCAATTCAGTGACTCATGAACTAAGTCAAAATCAGGGAATCCGACAGAATCACGCAATTGATCAAACGCAAATCCATGAAGCTATGAATCCAACACAGGATATTAATCAAGACCTTTATATGGAAAATCTTGAAGATTTTATTAACCCACAAAGTGTTGAAGACTCACATGCTTTCCCCCCTACGGAATTTCCTCAAAATACGCCGAATCTCGATCCTAAACAGCGAGTTTTGGAGACTCAGCGCAGCCTGGGTCATATTGAAAGTGCCATGTTTCAGTCGCCGATTCTCCCAAGCCAAGATCAACGGTCATTCAATCAAGAACATCTTTATCAAAAACAAAAACAGCGGTCTCGACAAAAAAACACCCCATTGGTTTCGCCGGCAGTTACACCTTTGGAAGTTCACACTTACCCCGGTCAAATCTATGCCAATAACCTTCATGAATTTGAACCATTGACCAGTCCGGCACTTAAGGCCCAACTTTCATCATCTTCAGAAAGAAGAAGATCTCTGTCTACTTTTAATGGCGATTATAATAGTGGAACGCCTGCTAAAAGAAGAACTCCTCATCTGACACCTAACATGCAGGCGACCAATGCCAAACCAAAACGGTCACCTTCACTCCGAAAAATGCACCAAAATTTTGAACCACTTCCTGCTTCTTCACATGAAAATCCTAATGTCACCAGTGCCGAAGGCACACCCATGCTTCCTCCACAGGGAAAAAAAGTTGAAGTTCAAGGGTTTGGACCAGGGCTCATGAGCTTTACCATGAATGCTTTGGCAGAACAGCAAAATCCTCAATATGATTACAAGGAAGACGAATATGATATTAAAGATGAATATGGACTCAAAAATGGAATTTCTCAACGTTACGTGACTTCTCTGTCTGAAACTCTGCCGGTGATTGATCCACAAAGCGATGAGCATGGGAAACGAGATCGTCCAACAGTCAAAAAAGCATCACATAAATTGGCTGAACAGGGCCGGAGAAATCGAATGAACCAGGCCGTCCATGAACTTTCCCAATTGATTCCACGTGAAATTCGTGATAAAGTTGCTGTTCCTTCCAAGGCCACTACCGTGGAATTGGCATCTACTTATATTCGTCAATTGGTACAAGATTTGGAGGCCTTGAAGAATGTCAGTGTGAAGCAAGAGGAAGACACGTTATAAGGAACTGCTTTATGATTAATTTGGAAATTTAACTTAATTGTTACTTTTTAAGAATTCACTGGTACACGACCAGTTCCTGTGTATAGCCCGGCTTCATATTTGTATATAAGTAATTAATATGTATAATTAGTGTAAATTGTCTTTTAGGTTTATTATGTACTTAATTTTGAAATAATATAAATATAATCATTGGAGGTCCTGCAGACAAGCATACCTTCCTAAGGTTTATCAAAGTACCCAAATATCGTACATTTAATAATCATAAAAATAAGGGAACTGAAACGTTTTGAATAAAAAGTGGACGAGAACGGATTCGAACCATTGACCTTCTCCTTGCAAGGGAGACGCGCTACCAACTGCGCCACACGCCCATGTACATTTATAAAAACTTGGGTGTAGTATATATCAAAAAAATCAAAAGTAAAATTCATAACATCAGCTACAAATCTAAACTTAATTTTCAAATAGTTCTGAAAAGTCAAAATTCAAATGTTTTTGTGTTGAACATTATACTACGATAAATGTAACATTAAACTTGGGCATCTTAACACTAAGCTTTACATAATTAGGTAAATCAATATCAGCCATTAAACAAAGAACCATGCAAATAACGTCACAGACTTCAAGGAGTCAATCGAAAAAAAAAAAGAAAAAAGAAAAACTTGCTTGAATCTCTCAACAACCCATGATTAATCCGAGTAACACATAAAAATGTTTTTCCGGATTCCAAGTCCATTGTTTCATTTAGACGAATTTCAGGCCTCAAACTCTTTTCCAATATGTGGCGTCATCCTCACTACCACAATTATTCCATAGATGCAGCATTTGTAAAGGAACAAATAATCTTAAATGCATTCTCCTTGATGAACGCATCTATGATCTGATCCGACGCCAAAAGAAGTGTCATATAAACAAATATTTGTTTGAAATTAGACCTCTGATAATGTCTTTCATTTGGCAATACTCCTTTTTTCCAGATTCAGACCTTTCATTCCTTTTTGTTTGGCAATACCTCTTTTTGGAATTAAACCTCTGATAATAACTCTTGGACTGTATGTGGCCAGCCAAGAATTTCCAACAAAGGTCGATTTCTTATTGAACTTTCGAGTCCAGGTACTCGAGCATTTTCATAACCACCTGTAAAACAATGAGTGCAAGGTTATTAGAGATCCAATAACACTATAATGCAAGAGTATATAATAAGATGAAAGGATCCACATTCTTGAACCTCATCAAATCATCATTTCTGATTAAATCCAAACATGCAAATTAAGACTTTTCTTATTTTGGCCTCTGCTGTTTCGGCACTTCCATTGGACTTGGATAAAACTGCTCATCGTCAAAGGGATTTGGCAAGACCTAATGGTGAGAGATATGTTCCAACTGGTGAAGATGGTTTGATCCATATGCCAGGAGATGGAATAATTAACCCAGATTTATTCCATATGGAGAAGATGATTTAATACCAGAAGGTGAGGAAATCAACTCAGATGCTGAAAACTTTATTCCATATGGAGAACATGGTTTAATGCCAGGAAATAGAATTATCAATCCAAAATCTGAGGCCATTGTCGAGGAAGAGATGACGGCTTGTCGGCCGCCAGAAGTCCGCATTCCCGATGCTGCCTGAAGAACTTAATGATGTACAGATCAATTTACCAGTTATGATTGTGGTTGATCAGTCAGTTTCTCCAGATGAGAATGTTGTTTTTGGCAAATTCAAGAAACAATGCCGAGCGGCCTCGGAACAAATTTTGGGAGGTAAGAAACGATGTTCTGAACTCAAGGACAAAAAATTGAGCACACTTGCTTCCGATTTTCAAAAACTTCTCAGCGCTTCATCACATATAAATAAATTTCGAATTCTCTTCCTTCTTGTAATCACTTCCTATCCTTATCACCTTTTGGAAGACCCTTAGACTGCTTCGTAGACAATTCCTTCACGTAGCTGGTAGCTGATGACAAATCCTTTTTGGCTTCCTCTGCGCCTAATTTCCACTGATAAAAAATCCCGTGTTTGTCCCTTAACTCTTTTTTCTTTTTTTTAACTTCCCTATTGATGATGCCAATTTGCTCATCGTAAGGAATACCTGCTTCAGCTGCGGCAATGCTTTCTTTTCCAAAAAGAAGGTCAAAAACACGCCCGTCAGACCAAAAGAAGCCTCTGCGATCCACAATCCACGACTTATTTTGTGCTGTCTCCTTCAACACAAAGAAAAAGAGTGATTTATCAGCCGTACCATAGAATCCCTTTCCGGTCCACACACGAGCCGTGTGTCTTCGAGTCAAATTATGCAACGGAACCGTGTATACCGGAGTGGGTTTTCCAGGGAAAATAGGGTAGGAGGTGAATTTCACGTGTTCCACTGGGCCTGGAAGATACCACATTCTGCGAATCAAGCGGGACGGAAATGTGGCGAAATGGTATGCAGCAAAAAGAGCAATTCCACCCAAAGATGCATATGTTAAAAGGTCAACTGCCCATTGCCGCTTGCGGATGGGATCGCTCTGCTCGGTGGTATTTTCGTTATAGTTCTTAGTGGCATTGAAGTAGGAAAACTCCATAAGCACACAACCGTAGACGGCAAAAACCACAGCACAACAAAAACATGCAAGGAAATATAGTCTGTGAGGCTCAGACTCGTAGATGAGCTCAGGAGCCGTTTTGCGCTTTAATATCTGAATCACCTGACGAAACGACATGTTGGGTCCAACCCTAGGCACTCCTGGGCGTGGTAAAAGCGTTGGAACGACTTCTTTGGTGAGTGGGAATTTGGGGATTCTGTCCTTGAGATCATTCAGTTGAATTCCCTCTCCCGGGATATGCTGTTTCAAATGTTTCCATTCGCCTTTGGAAGGGAGGTTTTTTTGAGGATTGAAATTTTCAGGCAATTTGGAATTGTAACGGAATGAAAGAAGCATGCGCACTGGGCTTTGCATGAAACGAGGTCCAGTCCGAAGCAAGATCATTGTGGAATGAGTGTAACTGGAATGAGTTGATGAGATGATATGAATTTTCGCGCCCGCAGATTTGCCGGAATTGGCAAGAAAGCGAAGGAGCCTTTCACCAGTAACCAGCAATGCAAACTATTTCTTTCCACGGGTTTCAGCTCGCTTCAATTGCACAGGACGCTGGCCCACATACTTCCCATTCATCTCCTTGAAAGCTCGCAAGTAATCATCCAGTAAGGCAAAAGACACGAAACCAAAGCCTTTATTTTCTTTTGTTTTTGGATCCACAGGGACTTGGACTTTACTAACGCTTGCATACGCCGAAAAAGCTGCTGCTAAAACATCATCTGTAGCCTCAGGTCCAAGGTTACCAACAAATAAGCGGAAATGACTAGGATTCCAAGGCACCGCCAGTTTGGGAGCGGCGACTTTGCGCTTCGCACTATGGAGATAAGATTCGGGCCGATTTCCACCTGCAAGCCTTCTATCAGATGACTTAGCCGTATACATTTTCGTTTTCTTCCCTGGAGCTTTGGTCATGATGTGCTGCCTGGTTCATGCGTGCGCAGATGGTCATATGCGTGGGAAGCTACGCACATGCAGGCGCTAGGAGAAACGAATGCGGGCCACCCATAAATGTTTCAGAATTCAGGGGTTCTTAATAAATGTAAATCTGTTAACTGGATTCAATTTGATTTGGATTAAATAGTTAAATGGATAAATGGATTTTTGGATAAATGGATTGATTGGATCAATTGGATCAATTGTTTTTTGGAGTTAGCTGTTTATTCATGATTGTTGAAGATAATTAACATTAGTGGATTGCTAAAAATGAAATTTTTTTGAAAGAAATTTGGAGGGGATTTCACATTAATTTATAGTTTTTAGAAATGCAAGGATACAAGTAGACTTGCATAGAATGATGCAGTGGGCTGCAATCTTGTTTCATGACTGCAAGAAACCGCGCGCCAGACTCATCGCGCTGAAACATCATCAACGCATCAGTTAAATTTACAACCTATTCTTCCACCTTCTTAACAAAGCCATAGTTTTTCTTGGCAAACAAAAGCACATTAGAGGCTATATACAGTCTTGATTGAGGATTTACTAATACAGTGACTATTGACTGCATTGAACAACTACAACTACAACTACAACTTCAACAACTACGACTTCCACTTCAACTACACCTACAACCACAACAACTCAAATGTTCATTTTGACCGAAATCTCGGATCTCATTCGGGTACCGCCACAATCATTCAACTCTCCCATTCATCACGTGCTTAAGGATGAGTTACATCAAAAATATTCTAACAAGGTCATCACCAACTTGGGCCTTGCCATTTCAGTATTGGATATACTGAATATTAAGGATGGTTTACTAAAACCAGGTGATGGTGGGTCATACGTGGAAGTACAATTCCGAATGATTGTGTGGAAACCATTTATTGGTGAAATTCTTTCGGGATACGTGGCCGATTGTTCAGCAGAGGGAATTAAAGTAAGAATGGAGTTCTTTGATGAAATCTTCATTCCAAAGGATTACTTATTTGAGTCATGTGCTTTCCGTCCAGCAGATAAGGCTTGGGTATGGCAACCGGATGAAGAAACTGAATTATTTATTGATATTAATGAAAAGATCCGTTTTCGTGTGGAGGAGGAGATTTTTGTGAATATCAAGCCGAAATCCAGTCTGGAGGCTTTGGGTTTGGATGAAAATCCAAATAAAGCGCCACCTTATGCGTTGATTGCATCTTGTCAAACCGACGGCATGGGCTGTGTTTCATGGTGGGATTAGAAGATGGATTAATTAATGATTTGAGACACCTGCTAAGCATTTACTGTTTCAAACATATGCTGATATGAACACCTGCATAGCTCAACACAATGCTAAAATACGTCATAAGATGCAGGTACATCCTATTCCATATTCCCATTAAAAACACTTGACCCCAGCTACTCTCGCTACATCAATTACTGACACCCTCTAATTATACTGCATGTACTCAGACGTGGAGCTAAACTTCATGTTACCCTTGATAACCTTCTCCACCGCCTTTAAGAAATCCTTTTCGTTGGCAATCTTCCGCCGGGCTCGAATGGCAAACATTCCTGCTTCAGTACATACCGACCGCAACTCAGCACCCGTAGCATTAGGACATAAACGAGAAATCAATTCCCAGCGAATATCCTTTTCACAACTCATTGTTTTGGCATGAATTCGAAAGATATTTGCCCGGCCCTCCAAATCCGGTAACGAAAACTCAACCTTACGGTCAATTCTGCCTGGCCGTAACAACGCAGGATCCAATGTATTGGGTCTGTTGGTGGCAAACATAACCTTGATGTTTCCACGGGGATCGAAACCATCTAATTGAGTAATCAATTCCAACATGGTTCTCTGCACTTCATTATCACCACCTGCTCCATCATCAAAACGAGCACCTCCAATGGCATCCACTTCATCAAAAAATATAATGCAAGCTTTTTTCGTTCTTGCCATTTCAAACAATTCACGTACCATTCTTGCTCCTTCTCCAACGTATTTTTGAACCAATTCTGAACCAATCACTCGAATAAATGTAGCATCCGTTCTATTGGCAACTGCTCTTGCACATAGAGTCTTTCCTGTACCAGGAGGACCATATAATAAAATACCTTTTGGAGGATCAATTCCAAGTTTCACAAACCGCTCTGGTGAAAGAAGTGGAAGCTCAACCACCTCACGTAATT
The DNA here is from genome assembly GCA_002374725.1 of Metschnikowia hibisci. Classification (NCBI taxonomy): domain Eukaryota; kingdom Fungi; phylum Ascomycota; class Pichiomycetes; order Serinales; family Metschnikowiaceae; genus Metschnikowia; species Metschnikowia hibisci. Next base: position 781,883 of record NLAP01000003.1, on the reverse strand, counting down.
TCTCAATTTGCTCCTTGCATCCACCCACATCTCCATAAGTTACATCTGGTTTATCTTCAACTGTCATCATGGTCACCAGTGGATCAATTCTTGGCGGCAAAGGCAACTGGATCTCATATTTGTGTCTATCCACTCCAACTCTCATACCTTCCTCAATATCTGTTGGTGAGACCCTTTCTCCAAGTCCCACAACAAATTTGGCAATTTGCTTGATATTGATCACATACTTTTGTTTATTATCGGCATTTTCCATAAAATCCAATTGTGGCGGCGGACTGGTGGCGTCAATAATCTTAGTACACCTTGCCACTTGTAATGGCTGTTCCAGAGACATTCTCTGTTTATCACCCATGACATCCCATAAATGAGGGGCGGCGAGTCCGGTATCGGATTCCTTGATTCCGATGTTTTCTTTGATACGTTCTTCGAATGCCTTTAAGTCCTTTTCGATCTGCTTCAATTGGGTGGCGTAAGGTGCTGCGCCGTACGATTTTAGCACTTGAATATCTCCTTCCGAAAGGGGAACCACTTTATCATCGGTGGGTTCATCTTCATTGGCCACGTATTTATCCCAGTCTGCTTTTGGTGGCATGGTGGTAATTAGGAGGGGATTGTTGCCTTCGTCTTTCGCGCACTGATATTGGAATATGTGCAGGGTTACTACACCCGTACACCACCACTTTCTCTTGACAAATTTTGAAGTTCCTTGACAAGTTTTGAAAGTGTTGATTTGTATGATACAGAATAGTTGGAGAGCTTGAGTCCGGTGCTTGGGGAAAAAAGTGGTACTGTATATAGAGTGAAAATACTTTATATAGAGACACGATACTGTATATAATGGCAAGTTCCGAGGGTAAGGCCCTTTTACACGCTACAACCATCAGACGACATTTTCGGTTTACAGTCTGTTTCTGAGTAGGTTCAAGTATACTGAGCCGTTAAAATTTCCAATTTTTTTGGCCAAATTTAAAGGTTTAAATGACCTTTCTCAATAGGTCGGAACTGCACATAGACCCCGGAAGTGGGCAAGTCACGTGATCACAACACCCTCGGAACTCAAGATTAATAAAGAATCAGGTTATAAACCCATAAAAATCAAAAACAACATTTTCGTTTCAGCAATTTCAATTTCTAATTACATAGATCCACAGCTTAATTAAAAAAAAACAATGATCAAAGAGTTGAAAGTCCATCAAAACGCAAAGTTTTTTAACATTCTCATAAAAAGCTTAATATCAATCCATGAACAAATCAAAATAAATTTAATTATTTCTTTTCTTCCTTTCTTTATCTTTTTCTCTTTATTTCTTCTCTTTTCCAAATTCTCTTCCCTCTTTAAACAGTCTCTTGAATAAATTCCTGCACAAGATCAATACCCAAAGCCTTAATTGAATCTTCACTAGCCACCAAAGGATTCACCGCCGAAAGACGCAAACTAATAACTTTCAATTTTTCAACATAACTTTCAAGTCGATCCACAAAACGATCAGGTTTCTTATCGCTATTAAGAAGAAACTTAAGAAGATTCACAATCAATTGAAGATTGCTATGAAACTCATTAAGTCGTAAACTCAAATCAGCTTTTGAAAGGTCAGGGCTAAGAATTCGAGGAAGTGATTCAACACTATAATCAATAACTTTAAAGAATTTGACAAACCAAAAAAGGGAGTATGTGCAGGTTGCGCCAGCATGTTTTTGTTCCAGTTCCAGAAGCAAAAGACTAAAAGAATTGGATAAGAATTGGAGGGTAAATTGGTGAGATTCTGTTGAAGAAAGTTGATCCATTTCAATCAATAAGTAATAATAATCCAAATTCACAAGTCCAATAAATTTAGGAAGTACTGCCATTTCACTATATTCTTTATGAATAAGCAGCAGAATCAGTATACGCCAAGACTCCAAATCGGCCGAAAATTGGGTTAAAATCTCCAGGTTTTTTTCCACAAGTCCCATTTTAAGCAAAAGCATTTGATCTTGAAGCTTATAAAATGATACAGCACTTGTCATTAGAGTACCAAGCGACTGTGGCTCGCCATCATAAAGAGATTTTTCGAAATCAGTATCTAAACGAATAATTTTCGTAGGAATAAACTGACTGAGCTTATTAAGTACCAAAGAAAGTTCTTTGTCAAGATTGAATATGGTCCAAAAACACCTTTTCCTCATACACGTATCAGTACGACCGGAAAAATCCGTCATAAATACCATGAGTCGATTAAGAAATCCAACAATATTCCAAATAAGGTTAAGATTGCAAACATTAATGGCATAAATGCAAAGAAGAATCAAAAGGTGTGTCTTATGAAGGTCTTCTTCAGATTTGATATCATAACTAATAATATCAACCATTGATTCAATGAGAGAGTCACTGAAATACGCACTGTAGTGCAGAGTATTGTAATTTGAGTCATAAATCAAGCAACCGATGGCTAGAATCAAGTAAATATCCAACTGAACAAAAGTTTCATTTTCGAACGAGAATTCTTGGAGTTTCTGAACGTATTTTGGCCGGCTTAAAAATGGATATCGCCATTCATAATTGGCGAAAAAGGTATGGACAAAAAGGGATGGAAGACTGGCATCTTTGATTGGCCGAACAACCAAAAACTCCTCTTCTAAATTGCCATTTTGGGTAGGTACTGCTGAAGAAACCACTTTTTGAGGTACCGACAGAGAGGTTCCTAAATTGGAGGTTCCTGAAAGGAATTTTGTTTTTGTGGAAGAATTTCTGTTATGAGATGAAGGAGTTTTTTTATAGGACGAAGGATTTCTGTTTTGAGTCAGTATTTGTCCATTTTGGGTCAATATCTGTCCATTTTGGGTCAATATCTGTCCATTTTGGGTCGATAACTGCCCATTTTGAGTCAGAACTTGTCCATTTTGATTCAAAACTTGTCCATTTCGAGCCAGTAACTGCCTATCCAGTATCTGCCCATCTAGTATCTGCCCATTTTGAACCAAAACTTGTCTGTTTTCTGACACTGCATGAATTGGAAGATCTATATTCCTAAAAGCTCTTTCATCTGCAAAGGCGCCAGCACCATTCTCTCTATCTTCATCATCTTTCTTCCCATCAAAACTTGTTTCCTTCTCCCTTTCACCATCAATAGTTTTCTCCTTCCCCCTCTCGTCCATTTTTGGCTTCTTCCGCCGCCTCTCCACATACTGACACTCAGTAGAAGCCTTTTGACACGTATCACAAACTGGAAATGTTCGGGAACATTTCTTTTTCAGCTTATAACATCGTACACAACTTGAATGATGCATTCCAGATCCTGAGCCCGTGACCTGCACAGTAATAGACTTTCCAATATGCTCAACCGGTCGTTCATTCTCACCTCTTGTACTATATTCACATGGAATTTGCCGTTTTAGGCAAGTTTCACATTGTGGTAACGTTCGTGAGCACCGCATCTTCATTCGATGACATCTAGAACAACTAGCATGGCTAAGAGTGTCTTTAGGTTCATCTTCATCTTGATTTTTTGGGGTTTCCTGATATGTTTGTGGATCAAGTTTGAATTTAGATGCCACTGATCCATTTCCCATTAATTTTCGATAATAAACGTCCATAATAAAGGATTTAGGGGGGTTTGGGGGTTTGGTTCGGGTCCGAGATTCGGGCGCTAGATCCGAGGGTAATGATAACTTTGAAACCACGGCCTTTATTTAATTCCGAGGTGGTTGTATTATATTTTTGGCTTAGGTGTATGTCCGTGAAAATGCCGAAAAGTTACCTAATGAGGAGTGTACTCGGAGTGTATTCGGAGTGTATTCGGTATATATTCGGCGCGAGATGAGGCGGGGGGTGGCCGAACACCCGTACACCACACCCCTCTCATCATCTTCAAATTTAACCAGTACCAAATGACTTTAAAACCCAAATTATTAATCTACATTTAACCAATCATAAACTCCTAACAATCACTATTTACATGGCCGTTTCCGGCGTTTTTTCGGAAAATGCCTCTAAAGCCAATTGGCGCATTTCATCCAAGAAAACGCTCTGGTACTTTGCGTTGTGTGCAGGCAACGTATCATGCTGAACCAAATCAGTAGCCCAATGTGAATCATCACCCTTGCGCCAAAGTGATTCCCAAAACGCAGTGGTATTTTCCAAACCAAATTCATCTATCACGTGAGCTAAGTCAGCAACAGCTTCCTGCAGGTATGCCGGCCGGTACTGCCCAGAGTACCATGTATTTCCATCGTCATTCAACTTACGCATTTCTTTTGCTTCCTTGCGTTGGTCTGTATCACGTGCTGCTCTCAAAGCCACCATTCCATCATATGCTGCAACTGCATAATCGTAGTTGGAGAAATTCACCACACACATGATTCTCCACAAATCCAGCCGCCGACTTGGCTTGCGGTTTTCCCAGTTGGGTCTTGTGAACTGAGCATCGATTTGCTCCTGATGAAAGCCGGGAACCTGCAGGTAAAGCACCTGGCCCGAGAAGATATTTTTGAAAAGAAAGAGTTGAGGCGCCAAGTTGAGTTGTTGGAGCTCACTTGCTGACTTATGACCCTGGGCTATGCGAGCGCCCAAGACCTTGCGGGCCTTGAGCTGCTCTAAAAGATGCTTGCGCATCTTCTTCTCCGAACGCAATCTCATGATGGGCATTTTGGTGATGATTTTTCATGAGCGCTGTGGATATGTTATGCGCGGCAGTCACGTGTTCAAAATCACATGGTTTTCACGTGTTTTTCACGTGACTCGTACACACATGACCGCGCGACACGTGCACATAAACCACCATGAGCTTTCTCTCTGCCAGCATTGAAGCCGTGCTCTTGCTAGCGACGTTTCTGGCTTTTTCAATATGGACGTTCGCTTGCATATTCAACCATGACATCATTGTCAACTCCCACCGCCGCACTCCCAAAGCGGAGTTCAACGCTGTTTCGGCGCGTCTTGGCCTCCGACTCCTCCATCTCGACACCGACGGCGAAACGGATAGTAATTCGGCAGAGGCTGGAGATGATTCCAGACATTCCTATGGTTTTTCAGATTCCTCTTGCAACCCGATCGGAAGTTCCAGAAACTCATTCAATTCCGTCCATTCAACGCATCTCATTGTGGGTATCGTTTTCTCGCTTGGAATTGCCCTCTCGCTCGAACTAATCCTTGTCCTCATGATACAGCTCTTCGGCTCGATTGAGGTTGGTGTGAGCCTCATTAAGACTGTCATCAAACTTTTAGTGATACTCGCTTCAACAATAAACCCACTCATGGTGATATTTCTCGCGTTGAACCAGCGATTTTCGTTGGAAAGAAAAGGCCCTGCCGATGTTTCTCGTTATATCATCACTTTGGCTGCTTTTGCATTCTGGTACCTCGCGTTGACCCGATTTGGTGGCATTGCGCTGGCGCTTGAAGCAGACCACGGGTCCCGTACGCTTTTAGAGCGCCACACAAACGAAATTGCTCTTTTGGGGATATCTATCACTGCCATTTTGTCAGGAATCGGCCTGACTCTGACGCCGATTCGGACTTTTTGGACTCATAGCGGTGAATTGGCGGCATTTCTCGGGCGCGGCCCGCGGCGGCCCCGAATCTCCGAAGCCGAAGTTAACGAAGGCATTCAATCTTATAATTCGACAAAGATGATTCTCACTAAACGTCAGACAGAGCTCCGTCTGTTAGGGCAATCATCTCCGAGCCGCCATTCCGGTAAAGATCCTCGGGGCCTTTTTCACCGCGTAAAGTCATTAGCCAGCATTGGCGGTGGTGAATCCCACGAATTGAAACAAGAGATTGCCTCATTAGAACAGCTCAAAGAGGCAATTTATGCCGAGCTTTGTGGTAAACTCGACCGTTTGGCCCTCGCCAAAAATGACGGTCGTAATCGGCTCGATGCTTTGATGACTATTTTCAACCTTGTGTTTTCGGTGTACTGCATCTACCGCTTGGTCAATGTGATTGTTCTCCGACTCCCGTACCATTACTGGAATGGAGACCTGTCCACCTCCCTTGTGGATGATGCAGACAATATTAATAACATAACCAAGGATGCAATTGCCATCACCATTGCCAAAATCATACAGACGTTTTTCGGTTACCTTCCTCTTTCGGAAACCCAACTCATCAACCAGGTCGGTTTCATTCTTCTGGGCCTGTTATTTCTTTGTTCGTTCCAAAACGTTTTGGTGACCTTCACCACTGTGGGGAATCTTCTACCGGCTTCGAAGATGGCGGCTTCAACCAAGGGCTTGATAAAGAACCTCATATTGAGCGAACTTTTGGCCATTTATGTCATTGCCACGGCGCTTCTTATGCGTCTGAATCTTCCTTCTGAGTCGGCAAAACTGATTCTGCAAATATTGTCGCTTACCTCTGAGTCCAGTACGTTTCGGGAGATGATGCGGGAGGTGCAATTCATCGATGCGTGGTTTGATAAGGTTTTTGCCATTCTGGGCGTGATATCCTTTTTGGTTCTTGTCCTTAAGCTTCACATCGATAATGATGCAATAGAAACGTACGACGAGGAAGCCATGCTTGAGGACAAGTTGTCATAATGATGCCTTGGTATAAGTAGCTTCCTGCATGGGCCCAATGCATGGTCTGGATGTACACGTGATTTAAACTTGTAAATCACGTGAATCTCAGGACCAATTGAGATGGCTCAATTAGGCATTGTTCACGTGACTCCCCAGTGCCGACGGGCACATGCTGTGTTCCGCGTCACATGCAGGATACATGTACGCCACGGGGAGTAGCGGCATATGTGCAGGTATTTCATGCACCTTGCGGGGTCCTGTGAGCTCATGATTTTGCGGGGCGGCATCTCCACATCTTCGTCCGCACAGCAATATAAAACCCTGCGTCAGTGCCTGATATTTTTTTCTCCACCAAAATGTCGAGAATTCACGTCCCCAGAGAATCGGCCTCTAACCCCTCAAAATTCCGTGCTGATGTTGAGGACTCCTCTCGTATCTTAAAGCCTGGAGCAACGTTTCCAGAAGATACCTCCAAACCTATCATCACCAGCCAATCGCAGGTGGCAGTCATTGGTGCCGGATTTGCAGGACTTGCCTCCTCCATCATGCTCAAAAAAGATCTTAAACTCGATGACTTCGTTGTGTTTGAAAAACACTCCCAATGGGGTGGCACATGGTGGGCAAACACTTATCCTGGGTGTGCTAGCGACATTCCTGCATTGTGGTACCTGATTCACGGTGAATTAAACGACAATTGGAGCGACTTGCGTCCTCCACAGGTCGAAATGGAAGAGTATATCTTGAAGGTCGTCGAGAAGTACCGCTTAAAAGAGAATACTCGTTTTGGTACTGCCATAAAAGAAATGCTGTATGATGAACGCACGGGCTTGTGGAAAATGTATGCAGTGGACATTTCTTCCGGTCAACGGTATGAGCACTTTGCCAAAGCCATTCTTTCTTGCCAAGGCGGCTTAGTTTACCCAAACGACACACAACTTCCAGGAATCAAAGATGAATTCCAGGGGGTGTACATGCACTCTGCACTTTGGGACCACTCGATCGATTTCACCAACAAAAACGTTGTGGTGCTTGGAAACGGATGTTCCGCCGCACAAGTTGTTCCTGCGTTATTGGATATGGAGACCAAGTCTGTGACGCAGGTATTCCGTTCAAAGCACTGGATCATGCCTCCACTTCCGGCATTCTTGTACACTTTGTACAAACTTCTCAGTTACACTCGCTTCGGGCTTATTCTCATTCGCTGGCTCATCATTCTCGCTGCTGAAACCAGGTACCCACTATACGTGGGGAACAACCTCTTGCTGCGTGCAGTCCGTGGCTTCAACAGATGGATTGCCGTGCATTATATCCGGACAACGGCTCCTAAAAAATATCAAGAATTGTTGTTGCCCGATTATAAAGTCGGTTGCAAGCGGCTCATCTTCGACTATAAGTATGTGCCCTCTTTGAATAATGAAAAGTTTGATTTGACCGACCAGAAGATTGATCATGTGACTGCCAAACATGTGGTGTTGGCCGACGGTTCCAAGATTCCTGCTGACATTATTGTCGCCTGTACTGGATACAATGTTTTGCAATCCACACGTGGATTCACCGTGCACGGCAGAAACGGAACAGACTTACAGGAGTTGTGGCGTGAACAGGGTGTGTCTGCATACAAGACCGTCATGGCCAAGGATTGTCCAAACTTCTTCTTCATTGGCGGCCCCAACTCAGCCACCGGCCATTTCTCCGTGGTTTCGGCTATCGAGAATGGAGTTGCCTTCGCCTCGAAGCTTCTTCCAGATATCCTTGATGGTAATGTGAAATCTGTCACTGTCAAAGACTCCGTCTATTTTGACTGGTTCAAAAAAACACAGGAGACTCTTAAAAGGGCAGTGTTTGGTACCGAATTTGGAGGTTGTGCCAGTTGGTACACAACGAATGGTGTCAACGCCACAGCTTATCCATACTCCCAGTTGTACTATTGGATTTCGCTGAGATGGTTCAGTAAGAGTGCTTTTGAATTCGTAAAAGCTGATAAGAAGACTGTTTAGCTTTTTGAACAAGCTCAATTAAATGATTGAAAGGATGTTTGGAATTGTATCAATATCATGACTCCATACTGTTGAACTCAACTCCATACTGTTAAACTTAAAATTCAAGATGTTTCGTTTAGACGCCGCCATCTGCTTTGTATTGTTGTAAGACCATAACTTTTTCCGTAGGTAAATCTTAAGAAAAATGGGGAATTAAAAAGGGCAGCGCTCTTTTATATTGCGAGCGGGTTGTGGCTGCAAGTTTGTGCATGATGAAGGGGCAAAAGTGAAACAAGATTGTGCATGATAAAGGGGTGAATCTGAAACAAATAAGTGCTTTTGTAAACTTAGCCCCTTTCTTCGATAATATATAAATCCCCATTTGGCCCCGTACTTTCAAATATTTTTTCACACATTTTTACTTTATAAAATTTTTGGTTTATACGGTTTCATTACAAAAATAAAAAATCACAAGGAATACATCAAAAGAACAAGAGAAAATGTGATTCACACAAACTGAAAGCAATTGTGTATAAATCACAAAATTGCCATGATGCCTAGTGTTAGCATCACGTGACCAGGGAGGTGGCACCAAACACGGGGCTAAAGACATAAAAGGACAACGAAACTGACAGATTTAGCAAAAAATCAAGCATATGGCCCATTTGAGTAACCAATAGTTTGACTGGATTGACTGAATTGAGTCAGCAATTAGAACTAGCTTCACGTGATGCACGTGATGCGCACGTGAGTCATCCCATGACGTTTTTCTCCTCACGTTTTTTAGCTCACCACCACAATTCGGATCCACAAATCACTCAGCCGTGTGCTACAAATCGCCAGAATGCTGACAAAATCACCCCACCCATTTTCCCGCGAGCAGCTTGAGCAAGTGTTGAAAAGACGTTTCTTTTTCGCCCCCGCCTTCGAGATTTACGGCGGTGTGTCCGGTTTGTACGATTACGGTCCACCAGGATGTGCTTTCCAGGCCAACGTCATTGACACGTGGCGCAAGCACTTTATTTTGGAGGAAGATATGTTAGAGGTTGACTGCACGATGTTGACTCCTCATGAGGTTTTAAAGACTTCTGGCCACGTGGACAAATTCGCTGACTGGATGTGTCGTGATTTGAAGACTGGAGAAATTTTCCGTGCTGACCATTTGGTGGAAGAGGTTTTGGAGGCTCGTTTGAAGGGAGACAAGACTGCACGTGGAGAGAAAGTTGTTGAAGGAGAAGAGTCTGATGACAAGAAGAAGAGAAAGAAGAAGGTTAAGGAGATTCACAGCGTCAAGTTAGACGATGATGTCGTCAAGGAATACGAATCTATTTTGGCCCAGATTGACGGCTACTCCGGCCCTCAATTGGGTGAATTGATTACCAAATACGCCATCAAGAACCCAGCCACCAACGGAGACTTGGAACCTCCAGTCGAGTTCAACTTGATGTTTGAGACCGCCATCGGTCCATCTGGTCAATTGAAGGGATACTTGCGTCCAGAGACTGCGCAAGGACAATTTCTTAACTTCTCCAAATTGTTGGAGTGCAACAATGAAAAAATGCCATTTGCTTCTGCATCTATTGGAAAATCGTTCAGAAACGAGATCTCGCCGCGTGCAGGATTGTTACGTGTCAGAGAGTTTTTGATGGCTGAAATCGAGCATTTTGTTGACCCAGAGGATAAGTCACACCCTCGGTTCGATGATGTGAAGGACGTCAAGTTACTGTTCTTGCCCAAGGATGTACAGGAACGTGGAGAAACCGAGTTGGTGGAAAAAACCATTGGTGAAGCAGTTTCTTCAGGAATGGTGGATAATGAGACGTTGGGATACTTTATTGCCAGAATCTACCAATTTTTGATTAAGATTGGTGTGGACAAGAGCCGGCTCCGGTTCCGTCAGCACATGTCCAACGAAATGGCACATTATGCTTCCGACTGCTGGGATGCAGAATTGCAGTGTTCTTACGGCTGGATTGAGTGTGTTGGTTGTGCCGACAGATCCGCCTACGATTTGAGTGTGCACGCCGCCAGAACAAAGGAGAAGTTGGTGGTGAGACAAACATTACCAGAGCCCGTGACGGTGGAGAAGTTTGAGGTTGAAATCAATAAGAAGAAGTTTGGACCTTTGTTCAGAAAAGATGCTGGTGCCGTGCAAGACTACTTAACCCAAAGAACACAATGTGAGTTGGAAGATTTGGGCGAGGAGTTGAAGAAAAACGGAAAAGTTGTGGTGCAAGTTCCAGGAGTAAGTGGGGAGTCGGAGATTCCTGCTGATTTGGTCAAGATCGAGAAGGTGTCACGTGTAGAGCACGTGCGCGAGTACACACCTAACGTGATTGAGCCATCATTTGGAATTGGAAGAATCCTCTACTCCATCTTTGAGCACCAATTTTGGAGCAGACCAAGTGACAAAGACCGTTGTGTTTTGTCGTTACCTCCTTTGGTGGCACCTACCAAGGTTTTGGTGGTTCCATTGTCCAATCATGCCGATTTGACTCCGCTTACCAAGAAAATCACCTCTGCTTTGAGAAAGGCTCAGGTTCCATTTAAAGTTGATGACTCCTCGGCTTCTATTGGTAAGAGATACGCCAGAAATGATGAGTTGGGAACACCTTTTGGTATCACCATTGACTTTGACACTGTCAAGGACGGCTCGGTGACTTTGAGAGAAAGAGACTCCACAAAACAGGTGAGAGGCGAGCTTGACGAGATTGTCAAGGCTATTAAGAGCATCACCTATGAAGGAGTTTCATGGGCTGAAGGAACTGCACAACTTAAGCCTTTTGAGACTGTTTCTGAGGATGCTTAATTAAGATTGCTAATTGGGACTAGATTCTTATGTTTAAATTAATCTTATATGGGAAAAACGATGAATTTTCTAGTTTCGAAATGGATCTCAATGTCAATTTCCTGTCTCAATTTCAATGTCAATTTCCTGTCTCAATTTCAACGTCAATTCAAACCTGAAGTCAATAGAAGGAAAAACTCAACTGGAGTTGTGGGTTGATGATTATTCAATATACCAAATCAAAAGTTCATGTTTACATATAAACATGTCATATTTTTATACTCTTGGGATCAAAGTTAAAAATTCTCTCGTGATTTGAAACTTCTTTATTTTCCCTTCTTCCTTATGCATCGCCTAAAATCTCCTTTAAGAAAGCATCGGAAGTGGGTGGTCTTCCCAATAAATCCTCCAAAATATCCAAAATCTCCAATGCTCCACCATTCTTCAAAATCGTGTCTCTATACCGTAAACCACGCTGGACATTCATAGGATCCTCCTTGAAATGAGTATAGTAAATGTCCGTGGCAAATACCTGCAGGTACAAGTAGCCATAGTATCCTGATTCGTAACCACCAGCAATATGGCCAAATTTGGAATATCCAATATTATCATGGCCTCCATTGGAAATCATAGTCACTTCTTCACGTAGATTATTCCATAAAGCTTTGGTATTTAAAGCTTCGAGCTCGGAGGATTCCGAAATGATATGAAGCTTCATATCGAAAAGACCAAAATGCAATTGACGGGAATTAAAGAGACCAGTATTGACATTTTTGGATGCCACCAATTGCAGAATCAATTCTTGAGGTATAGGCTCACCAGATTCGTAGTGACTTGACAATTTTAAAAGCTCATTTTCTGACCACGTCCAAAACTCTAGCATTTGAGAAGGACATTCCACGAAATCTCGGGGCACGTGAGTTCCTTGAAACCGAGCAAGTTCTGTTCGAGACAAAAGACTGTGTACACCATGACCGAGTTCGTGGAAAAACGTGGTGACTTCAGAATGTTTCAAAAGCGATGGCTTTGTTTTGGTTGGCTTGGTGAAGTTGCATACAAGTGCTGCATATGTGGGTGACCGAGATCCATCGGGTCGAATGTAGGCGGTCTGAAGACCGAACTGGGCTGCATGCAGGTACTTGCCTTCTCTTGGGTGGAGGTCAAATAAGATCCAGCCCATGAATTCATTTTTGGGGGTACCAAACTGGATATTTTGGTAGACACCAAATTTGCGCACATCTGCATGCCAAATGGTGTTTGGATCTGGTGTTTTTTCCTGCACGAACTTGACATCGAAAAGCGTTTCGTAAAACCCCAACATTTTTTGAATCGTATGGTCGAGTGGGAAGTACTCGGCGATTTTTTGGTGATCCACTTTATATTTCTGTTCCAAAAGCAAATTGTCATAGAACGCATGATCCCAGGCATAGTAGTCGTTTTGTGGAGACAAACCACGAGCCTTTAAATCGTCGTTTTTAAGGCTGAGTAAAGACTCTCGTTCAGAAATTGCCAAAGGTTGCAATTTCATCTTCAAATCATCCAAAAAGGAAAGCACATTTTCGGGATTTTTTGCCATACGCTCCTCCAACACAAATTCCGAATAATTATTGTAGCCCAAGAGTTTGGCGATCTTGAAGCGAATAGCAATGATTTTGTCCAAGATTTCGGCGTTTTCCGGAACCAAATTCAGATTTGCAATATGTGCTGCTTTTCTTGTCTCCTGATTTTTGGCATATTTCAACACGGGAATAATATCTGGATACTTGAATGTGACCTTGTAGGTTCCATTTTCCTTTTCAAATTGCTCCAAAACAGTGTCAGGGACACCATCCAATTGATCTTTGGTAAAGGAAATGTGTTCGTTTTCCTCATTGCTATTTTTAGCAAAATTCGTTTGCAAAGTACTCAACTCGAGCTTCAACGCTTTAACCTGGTCCCGTTTTTCCTGGGTCAAATTTAACCCGTTACGTTCGTAAAAACGAACGCTTTTGTCCAAGTACTTCCGGAGTTCGGGGCTAAGTTTTTCGCCTGATTCAGCGAGCTGTTCCTGCAACTTTTTGAACACGCTGTACACTTCCACGCGCGAGCTCTGTTCGATGGATGTTTCATCAAGGAGCTGCTCAGCTTTTGTGGATGCATCCCTGATGGCTTTGTCGGTGGAGACGTGCTGTAAAAAAGAAATTTGGTTTTCCAAAAATGAAACTTCATTTTCTTCTTCAATTGTTTTGATAAGGAGATTGGACACCGTGGGGTTTTCAATGGTGGCGATATGGTTGTTGAAATTGACTGCTCTGGTCAGCAAATTTTGGGCCAATTCAAGGATCTGGTCGGCGGAGAAATTCCAGGTTGGGGAATTCTGAGCGGCGTTAAGTTTGGCGTAGTCAGTCATTGGTCGTAAGAAAAGAATGGCTAGTAAAAATATGGCTGTAAAATGGAGGAAGGAAAACATGCTTTTATATGTGGGGTTGCGCGCATGCAGGCGCGTGTGTTTGTGCACAAATGTCGAAAATGTAAAAAAGCCAAATATTCGAAAAGAGTGGTTTAGGTAGATGATTAATTTTAGCTCAAACATCAATACATTTGGGTATATTAAGTACAATTTAAAAAGTGCACTATTTAATCCTCAGTTTCCTTTCTTTAAGAAAAGGGCGTGTGGTCTAGTGGTATGATTCTCGCTTTGGGTGCGGCTCGCCGACAAAATTGCGAGAGGCCCTGGGTTCAATTCCCAGTATGCCCCTTTATTTTTGCTGACTTTTTGCCTTTCATTTTTTGCTGGGTTTGCCATAAATTCTTTTACTCGAACAATAAAACTGCAGTTATATGCTTTGAGACTACGTCGAGCTGTAATATGCTGTATATGCTGTATATGCTAATTAGATCCGCGTCACGTGACAAACACCTCAAGAAGTCTTCCGAAATCCACACTGTTCCCAGAGGCATCCGCCATATAGAGCCCCTGCAATGTATGCACTCCCTTGGACAAGCCCACGAGCCTAATCTCGGTCTCGTATACCAGATCGGGATCTAAAGCGCCAATGTTAATGTCACTGGAAAGAATAAAAATGCCAGTTCGATGTGACCGCTGCCGGAGGTACTGGTGTACGGCCTGTGACTGTGTTAAGACATATTTTTCGTCATTCACAAAGAGTTGGCTTAAGGAAACATTACTTTGGCTGACCCGAGTACTGTGTGCAGGACCCACACCCGTACACCTGCTTTGTAGCGATGAGTGAAGCGGGCGGGAAGCCTTATTGATGATCTGTACTTTCCAAGTGGCAATTTTTCCTAAGCTGATGCTGAAGTTTCCGGTAAACGTGAGCACGAGTCCGCTTAGCGGCAGCGCTGGGCTATTGTTGATGTTAACGGCGACGCTGGAGCTATGTGCAGGATGTGACGATATCAAATTCGTCAGAGTGCTTCTTTTGGCATGATTTTTCGTCAGCATTAATATTGGTGACGATAATGAGGCGACGACACGTTCTGCTGGTGATCGGTGGCTATACGAAACGGCATTGTTGATAGATACTGCCTTTTTTGGCGGCGCAAACGACGTAACTGCTCCTTTCGGCCCTGGTGTCGTCTTATGGGGTAATTGCAACGATGTTGTCTCGATGAGTGGCATTTTAAAGCATGTTTTCGCCTGGACGACGGTCACGTGACCATCTGAAATGGAGTCGATTCGCTCAATGCGGAAGTCAATTTCAATTTCGAACGTCTTCATGCTTGCAGACTCAAGAAGCGGCAGCCTGTGGGAGGAAAGCGTTGCTGGGGCGGGAGAGGGCGCGTATGCAGGAACGACATTAGCGAGGCCCGTATTTTCGATTTCGGAGACTTTGTATGAGATGTTTAAAGCATCGTGGATGTTGAGAGTGCAGGGAAATATACAACTTCCTAAAGGAGACACTTTTGCGCCTTTTGTGGATGCAGAAATACCCAAAATGTGTAGGCGGTACTGCATAGAGGCGGAGCGTGCCGCTGCCGCCACAAGTTGTTCCGATGTTTCAACTAAGAGAGTCAGCACGATGACATCATTTCGCCCGACTGGTTTGGTAGACCGAAGCTTCACCTGGAGAGGTACGGATGTATTCAAGTCAAGTATGGCTGATTCGGCCAGCGACAATGTCGCCTGGGTATATGCATCAAATCTTCCATTACCCAAAAGGCTACCGGAAATGTCGGGGCTTTTAATATCGGGCGATTTGGTTCCGTTCCCGGTGTTTTCGGGTCGGGGACCGAGCGAAAACTGGAAGTTCGGGCCCGACGTTTCCGAAACCGCATAATTGAGCTGATCAAGTAAATTTTCGGGTTCAGGCCGATGAAACGGTGCCGTTTCAAGTGCCTCGGGCGTGTGTGCCGTGTCGGGAGTTCCGGAATTGGCATTTTCGGCCTCGGCCCGAGCCGGTGGTGTATGGGGATTCTTCAAAGACACCGCTAGACGCACCAACCCCAATTTCTCCTGCAGCACATTAGTCACTGAGACCGAGAACCGCCACACAGCCACGTTTTCCGGGCCGAAAATGTCGCTTTTTCCCGACATCAACAAATCCAGCACTTTCGAGGTATCGCTGTGGTCCAAAAGCTCCGTATCAAGATCCTTTGACTTAGATAAGACATTTTGCTTTCCTGGGGCCGAAATAACGGTCAAATAGAGTTCTGTTGGCGGCAGGCCATCTTGTGCGTAAGTTTGGAGCACAAAACCGGTGATTTTTTCGTCGAAAAAAAGACACGCTCGACGGGGGGCTTTAGCTAGCCGATCTGCGAGTTCGTTGAAATCTTTAGGCGGCGTGGCAAGGAGCTGCAGGTCATCCGGGATGACTATCGAGAGCATGCGGTTGTGTTTACCTGGACGCGGTGGAAATGCGTATGCCACGTGACCAAACACGTGACTCAACACGTGACCAAAACAATGATATTTTAACTACATTCAAATTTTCTGCTGTTCGCCCTATTCGGATTGATTCTTGAATCTTTGTTATGATAGGGAAGCTGCTGATTTGGGTTAGATCATGTGCATTGCTTATATGCAGTACGCATAATTGCTTTCTATTTCCAATGTGACCTTGAGTGAAATTTGAAAACTTCTATAAAGCTTTCGCGGCTTTGATTTCTTCTTTCTTCCTGCATACGTACCTAGTATAGATAAGTGTCTTCAAATAGTTTCCGCTTTGGGTTTTGGCTTATATGCAGTCTCCACAATATGATTGTCAAGTGACACTAGCAGACGCTCAGCTGCCTGCGCCGCGCTTTATAGATCATTCGCACAAATCGGTAGGCCGCCCCAATAAGACATCCGAGCACCATTGAAAAGAGGGCGCCTGCATATAAGACGCCCATATACCGGAACGCCATACCACCGGCAATCCGGTACATTTCAGTATTAGCCAACGACATTGTACCCAACGGAAATGTAGTTGCCCAGAAGCCACGATGGAAGCGGAGGAGGCCCACAAAAGGCCGCTTCCAGGGGCTCGAGCTGGAGGTACTGTATACAAAGCGGTCGTTCGGTTTTCTGCAAAACGGGCTAATTTTCGACAATACTGAAAAAGTAGCTAGAGCCGTAAGGAAATAACCGAATGAAATAAGCATGAGTGCCACAAACACGCATATCACAATTATAGCCGCAGATAGCATGGGGGCTGCGTTGTGTGCAGGATCCAAAGAAAGAAGTGAATTCAAAGGTGACAGCAAAAGATAATCCGGATTTGAGGCAAGTCTAGAAGCATAATTATGGCCAAAAAGAAGAATACCAAAAGCGCCTTGTCCTGCATAACCGATTGGCAAAAACATCATCAAAACTTGACCACTATGGGGACTCTTGTAGACAAAAAGACGCCAAAAATTAATCGTCACAATGATAAAAGCAAGGCACATGGCCATAGACCACATGATTAAAGCCACAGTCATGGTGGGGACCTGCATATGGAGCGGCAAGTCAGCCGCCACCAATTGACCACAAGACGCAGCCACAGTTAATGTGACAACCGGTAATAGAAAAGCCATAGAAATATTTGACAGTTCTAGGTAATTTTCTGACTTATAAGACTTTGCAATGGTCAGATAGAATAGGGTCACGAGCGCAGTATATACAGAACCAATAGTAACAAGCCAGAAAAGCACCCAAATGGCGATAATATGTTTCAGACCACATACTGCATGTAGAAACATAATCAAGGATGTATAACCCATTACAAAAGCACCCATAAAGGGAGCATATGTGGGATCCCGATGCATGCGACTGAGGAGGCACGGGTTTCTGATGACTCCAAGGATATGAGTCACCAAAAGAAAGGTAAATATACAGGTGGATAAGATGCCAACCACAATGCCGATTACCTGAAGCCAATTCCGAGGAAAGGGGAAATTATAAAGGATATTTGCCGAAATTCCTGTACCCATAACAGAGGCAAAATCTGCAGGATTGCATTGCACAACGAAACGAGTGTGTATATGGGCTAGAAAGCGCCGAAAAAATGTCTCCTCGGATTCCTGCAGTTGAGTATCACCATTGCCGTGTTTCAGCGTTGTTTCAACGGTCAGTGGGTGTTCCAGCAGCGTTTCAGGATGCAAAGGCTCAAGTTTCAGTGATATATGAGAGCTGATAGGGAAGTCAATGGTGGAGGGAGATGACGGCAAAATATCTTGATCGAGATCCATAAAATTTTCTATAAAAATTGTAATTGAAACGGTGGAATTATAGGCTTTATAAGAGAATAAAACAATATGATGAGTTAGTATGACTGATGAGGGTGCCACAGTGCGGGGCCGCGGTGCAGGGCCGACGGCAATGCACCACAATGGGTAATACCACGGTGCGGGGTCGCGGCGCCGCGTTTGCCGCGGCAATCCGACGTCGTAAATCGGCTCCGACCCGAACATTTACCCGGTAGGGTAGCCGCCGGGCAACCGCGGCGCCGCGGGCGCGGTCACGCTATTAATGTATACAGGCCCGCGGCCACGGCAACCGAAACGTTTCCTGTATATAAGCGAATTTTTCGGGGCCGCACTCCCGAAAAGCCATGTTTGGAGTGCAGACAAGAACAAGCCCCGGCGGGCCGCGTCCGATTGGTCGGCGCCGCAACCCGACACAAAAGCGCACCCAAGATATAAAAGCGGGCCCGACCCCGACGTCTCCACATTTCTTATCTCATCGGTATCACCCTTTCCCACGCTTACCCACGCTACTTCAAAAAATAGAACCCAGAAAGGCAATAGCGAATCAACTCCAGCCCCAAAGAGAAAAAAAAAATAAAAAAATAAGCCAGATCCCAAAATCCAAAGATCATTACCTCTCACAAACTCCCAATGCTCAGTATTAACGTTCCCGCCGAAACCGCCCAGGGCAGCATGTGTAAAGGCAACTCGCCCGCCCCAACGACAGTTTCCAATTTCGGATGTCTCGAAGATGAAACCAATAATAATATCCAAATCAACAATAATTTCGGCAAACTCATCAACAAACTCCGGGATCTTCTCGGAGATAAGGGTCTCGCCTCCAAAGACGTGGATGTGGCCCAAATTAAAAAAGCCATGCAGGAATACGAGTCCAACGAAACCGAATGGGGACGTTTTGCCCTCTCCGACGCCTCAAAAGGTTACACACGCAATGGAGTAGTCAATATTAACGGAAATGCCAACCTTCTTATTTTGGTATGGAGCCCTGGAAAAGGTAGTGCTATTCATGACCATGCAAATGCTCATTGCTGTATGAAAATCTTAAAAGGAAGCCTTCAAGAGCTGCTTTATGATATTCCTGAAACTGAAGGGGCGGAGATGATACCCAAACGGGAGACCACACTCTGCCGGGATGAAGTTGGGTACATTTCGGATCAAATTGGGTTGCATAAGATTAGCAATGCGCTGATGGATGAATTTGCCGTTTCGCTCCATTTGTATACGCCTCCATATGCTGCGTTGTATGGGTGTCTGATGTATGAATCCGGCACACTGCGCAAGCATCACGTGAACATGAGTAAGTACTATAGTTGGCAGGGAAAGCGCATCTCAGAGGGCAGCACGTGCTAAGGTGTATCTGTGTGTGTGCAGGACGTTGAGCATGCTGGTCGTCTCATTCTGTTTCCGTTTGGCTAATTCTGGCTATGAAATTTCCATATAGTAAGTTGCTACAAAAAGAATAGTGAATTTAACAAAAATAAAAAGAAATAAAAAACCGACTTTCTAATTTGATCTTTGTAAGAGTAGAATTATCGGGCTCGGCTCCGCCGCAAAAAATCCTCTTTTTCTCGCTCGGAAGCTGCTAACGTTTCGGAATCGCGGGCCCGCCGCTGCCGCTCTCGGATCTTCCATTCTTCGTATTCGGCTTCTGGATTCACGTCATCAGTGTCGTCGATACCATCAAAAGGGACAACTTCGGAGGTACTGATGTTTCTATTTTGAAGCTGTTCTACTCGGGTCAAGGGAGAAATTTTGATGGGTTCGGCTTTAGCCGTAATTTTTTTTCGGAGAAACACGGGACGGGAGGCCACCAAGCCGCCGTCCGAGTCCGAGTCCGAGTCCGAGTTGGATTCGGTGCTGGATTCGGAGCCGGAGCCACTGCCGCTGTCGGAGTGAGATGCCGAAGAATTACCGGATTTGGAAGTTGTATCGGGAACGGCCTTCAGAGCCGACCGTTCTAAATCCAGTACTACCAGCGTGATATGCAAAGAGTCAGTTGGTTTCATGCTGTTAAGACGAGATGTGCGAGTGGGGGTAGACCCGTACACCACAAGTAAATCCGTACACCAAAAAACCCGTGCACCAACGATTTTCTCGTACACCAAAATAATTTGTTATCAATAAAAGCAGTCCATGCTGGTACTGCATTTAATAAATCACAAATCAAGCTGAAACAAATTACAAAAGTTAGTATTTTAAGCCTTATATCAATCTCCTGCATCCAATCGCGCGCTATCTCCTCCAACTGCTGACCAAAGCATTAACTACCATACTTTATTTCTTAGCGGCCCCGCCATTGCCGCCTTGATTATCAAATTTTCCATCATTTTCAATCAAATAATCTTTTCTTCAGATTTCCTATCAAAAGGCTGTTTTTATATTTGCAACCGATCAAAAGGAGGTAATATTCTGATTACTTAAACAGAGTGAAATAGAACTGAAACAGAGAAGAATCAAAAGAAACTGATAGAAAGAACCTGAAACAAACGTGAAACAAACGTGAAACAAACGTGAAACAAACGTGAAACAAACGTGAAACAAACGTGAAACAAACTTGGAACTGTCCTGAAATTGTCCTGAAAGCGACCTGAACTGTCCTGAAACTGGCCTGAAACTGCCATAATCTTTAACATAAACTCCTTAAGTTTCATATTCATGTTTGCCTTGAATCAAAAAATGAGGCACGGATTCGACCAGGATTATAACCTGGAAAATTTCCTCCTGTCCCTTGCCAACAACTTCTACATATACTTTGATGATAAACGTCATAATACCAACGGAAATCCCGTGCTGGAAGAAATGAAAAAACTGCCGGAGTACCTGAAAACTTATCAACTGATTGTGGATTGGAAAATCATGAAGGAAAGACAAAAAACCATCTCGGCAGTGCTTGTTCTTTGTCTTAATTTAGGAGTGGATCCTCCAGATATCATGAAAACATACCCTTGTGCTAAGCATGAAGCATGGTGTGATCCTTCGGCATTTTCCGATACGAAAAAAGCCATTGAGGCCATTGGAAAGAACCTCCAAGCACAATATGAAACGCTTTCGTTACGTACTCGTTACAAACAGTCTTTAGATCCTTGTGTGGAGGATGTTAAGCGGTTTTGCAATACTTTAAGACGAAATGCTAAAGATGAAAGAATTCTTTTTCATTATAATGGTCATGGTGTTCCCCAACCAACTTCAAGTGGTGAAATATGGGTATTCAACCGTGGTTATACGCAGTACATCCCCATATCACTTTATGATTTACAAACTTGGCTTGGAGCTCCGGTGATCTTCGTTTATGATTGCAATAGTGCCGGGAATATTGTTCACAATTTCAAAAAATTCGTTCAAAAACGTATAGATGGTGATAATGAGGGAAATCATGATATGAGCGCTCCTTCTCCAACTCTGGCATATTTGGATTCTATCCAATTAGCTGCATGCAAATCACACGAAGTTTTACCTATGAGCCCGTCATTACCTGCAGATCTTTTCACTTGTTGTTTGACTTGTCCTATTGATATCTCGCTTCGATGGTTTATTATGCAGTCTCCATTGAAAAATAGTTATTATTCAATGTTGCCACGAAATTCTAATGGAAATGTCATGGTTCCTGGAAAGTTAACGGATCGTCGAACTCCATTAGGTGAACTTAACTGGATTTTTACCGCAATTACTGATACAATTGCGTGGACCAGTTTGTCACGGCCAATATTCAAGCGGCTATTTCGCCAAGATTTAATGGTGGCAGCTTTATTTCGAAATTTTCTTCTTGCTAAGAGAATCATGCCACATTTGAATTGCAATCCTGTGAGTGACCCTCCTCTTCCCGAATCTGTAAGGTTTCATCCAATGTGGGATTCTTGGGATTTGGCCATTGATCAGGTTTTTGCTCAATTGATTCGACAAAGTTCCGAAAAGGGAAATCTGGACTCCAAATCAAGTAATTCTAACCTCGGAGACTTTTCCGGAACTACATCTGGATCTGGAAATGGATCTGGAAATGGATCTGGAAATGGATCTGGAAATGGATCTGGATCCGGTACCGGAAATGGAACCAAAAACGGAACTGGAAAGGGAAATGGAACCGGAGATGGCACCGGAAATGGAACCGAAAATGGTACCGGAACTGGAAATGGTACCGGGATTAATGGTTCCAATACCAATGATTCCATTGGCAATGGAACTCTTGCCAATTACCAACATTCAACATTTTTCGAACAACAACTTACGGCATTTGAACTTTGGCTCAAGTATGCAGGATCGTCGACCAAAACTCCACCAGAACAACTTCCTATTGTGCTCCAAGTTTTACTTTCTCAAGTTCACCGGCTCCGAGCACTCATTTTACTCCTGAAATTCCTCGATTTGGGACCATGGGCAGTTTACCTTTCTCTATCTATTGGAATTTTCCCATATGTGCTCAAATTGCTTCAGAGTCCTGCACAGGAGCTCAAACCAGTTCTTATCTTTATCTGGGCCCGAATCATGGCAATCGACTACAAAAGCACTCAACAAGAGCTTTGTAAAGATAAAGGTTACAATTATTTCTATTTGATTTTGAATTCCAGTCCTTCCAACCAAATTGGTGCTCCAGGAGCTCCTGGTTCCGCAACTTCTACAAATGTTATGGTTAATGAAGATCATAAAGCTATGAGTGCATTTATTTTGACACTTTTTATCAAGGATTTTAAAAATGGTCAAAGAATGTGTTTTTCCATTGAACTCGTGACAAACTGTCTTAGATTTTTAGGCAGCAGCGAAAATCCACTTTTACGCCAATGGTGTGCGCTTCTTCTTTCTCAACTTTGGCTGAAATATCCTGATGGAAAATGGATTATTTATAAAGATGGATACCTTAATCGGCTTTTAGAATATGTCCTTGACCCAATTCCTGAGGTTCGCACGTCCATAATTCTTGCTATGAAATCATTTCTTTCGGAGATTGACGAAGATGAAAAATTTCTGCGTCAACTGGTGGATTCAGAGGCTGGAAATGTGACTCTGGATTTAAGAAAAGATGAATTAAGACAACAAGATCTTAAATTGGCCAATGTTGTTCTTCGATTACTTGGTGATGGATCCGTGGCTGTTCGAAAAGAGATTGTTTATTTTATCAATCGATTTATGAAAGTTTACCTGAATTTTTTCTTGGTTGTGGCATTTAATCAGTTGGAAGAAGAAATTGTGCTTATTGATAATCCAAATCATCTTCAAGAATTCCGCAAGCACTCGCCTGCATATGGGTCCATCTTTAGCTCCATTTGGAAAGCACTTCTTATCCTTTCTGAAGATCCTCATATTGAAGTTAAAAAGTTGGCTCAGAGATTACTTGATTCGGCCATGGTGAAACTCTATAAAAGTGAACTTTCGGGGCTTGTTACGGAAATGACCGAATACCTTATGAGCAAATCTGCCACTAATATTAACGATTCTTTTAAATCGACTCCTATAGTGAACAAGCCGCTTAATAAGCCGTTCAAAGAGGAACTCAAAAAACATACTTCGGGGCCAAATCTTCGTCCTTCTACGTTGAAAACCCGTACATTATCGGAAAATTTACTGGATACAGCTTCAATCACATCTAAATTAAAAGGGTTTTCCAAACTTTTTCTGCCTTTCCAAATGGCTGAGGAAACAGATCTTACCAACCTTGGGCGAATATTGAATTCCGGCCCCGTTTTAAGCCTGTATGGAGCAGAATATCTCCCTAAAACTCCTCGTCAAGATACAGAGCAAAGACTTGGAATCCATCATGAAGATGCCGAATTAGGAGAAGATTCGGGCTTTTTCGAATACTCTTGTGAGACATTTCAAGAACCTCAAATGTCAAAAACAGAAGTGGATGAACCAGGACTGAAAGAATACGTTCGAAGACTTTGGCGTCGAAACAGAAATGAACTTACCATTCAAGAAACTCAGCCACAGAAGAAAATGGCTCTCCGTGGAGATTGGAATCGCAATCTTACCGTTTTAAGCAATAAAACCCAACCCAAAATCATGAAATTCATGCAATTTGAAAAACTTCTTATTTCAACCGATGATAAGGATTCTTTAACAGTCTGGGATTGGGAAAATAATGCGGTAGTAAGCAAGTTTAGCAATGGAAACCCATTTGGTACGAAAATCACCGATTTAAAATTCTTAAATGAAGATGATGTACCATTGGTAATGGCGGGATCATCTGATGGAGTGATTAAAATTTACAAAAATGTTCACATTGAACAAAATCAACAAGATCAACCAGTGGAGATTGTTGCTGCATGGCGTGCACTTACCGATATGCTTCTTACTTCTAAAAGTTCTGGACTAATTAGCGATTGGCAACAAGCTCGTGGTTCACTTCTTATTAGTGGAGATGTTAAAATCATTAGGGTATGGGATGCTCCAAGAGAATTGTGCATATCAGATATTCCTGCACGCTCATCCTCTTCAATCACCAGCATTACCTCAGATCAAGTGGCTGGAGATATTTTTATTGCTGGTTTTGACGATGGAAGTCTTCGTGTTTATGATCGAAGACTTGATACTCGGGAGTGTATGGTGCGTGTTTGGAAAAATGGGCTTGGTGGATCTAAAAACATTGGAAGAGGTTCAATTAAAAATGTTCATATGCAGAGAGGTGGTTTTCGGGAATTGGTAAGTGGCTCTACTGATGGTCACGTGAATTTATGGGATATTCGTCACTCTGCACCGGTGAAAACTTTCCAAAGTCCAGAAAAAAGCTTACGTTGTATTGATACACATGAACATGCTCCCATTATTACTACGGGCTCAAAAACTGTTGATATTTGGACGACGCTGGGTGACTTGGTTACATCTTTGAGAAATCCCCACGATACTTTTACAAATCGAACTGGAAATTATTTATCTGCGATGACATTCCATCCTCACCGAATGATGATGGCAACCAATTACAATCAGGATGGCCATATTAATATTTATTCGTGTACAGATGTGATTCCAGAATATTAGGTACCTTGATGACCTGCACATAAGTACACTGCACTATATTTATATGCAGGCTCTCAAATAATAAGTGAGTCGAACTTTTAAAACAACGAAAATTTGAAAAGGAATGATTGATTTAGGATTAAACCGAATTTCCAAATTGCAATTTGAAAATTTTAAAAAATCAATTATCAATTCAAAACTCAGAGTTCAAGTTTAAGAGGGCGGTTTATCTGCAGGACCGCGACTTCCATATCTCAACCCAGAATCGCAATATCAGCATTCTTCATGTCATTATCATCGGAACTTGCCGGGGCCATCGAAGACCAAGCGGAACTGCCGAGAAATGCTGAGATTTCTATTGGTCAGCGAATGCTAGCTGCATGTCTGGGCTCGCTCATCACATCATTTGCAGTGACGCCATTTGATGTGGTAAGAATTCGGATCCATCAGCAAGAGCTTATGAACGATTGTTGCCAAGAAAATAGGGCAAAAGGTGGTCAGGAGGTTTTAAAGAATAATGGAGAAGTTTTGAGGAAAAGTGGAGAAATTTTGAAGAATAATGGAGAAATTCCGGGTCAAATACAAGAAAATTGGGGCAAATTAGAGCAAATCTCAACAAAATCTCGTGGCGAACCCTTACTGTTAACTCCAAACAAAACTCCAAACAAAATCCCTAAACTGATTGCAATTGAAAAATCAATGGGAGTTTTTTGGAATACTCAACAATTCTGTGGCACTGCACGTGACTGTCCAAAAATCACATCGACATTTCAAGGCATGATGGTGATTGGCCGAAATGAAGGAATTGCCACTCTTTGGCGTGGACTTTCGTTAACACTTTTAATGGCAATTCCTTCCAATATCATCTACTTCACAGGTTATGAGTATATCAAAGAACTCCTGCCCATAAGTGATGCCGCTTTTAATCCACTTATTTGTGGCCTGCTTGCAAGAATAATGTCAGCTACGGTGGTATCACCAATTGAACTTCTTAAAACTCGATTTCAATCAGTTCCAAATTCTGTTTCTGATACAAAACACAAGATTTTCAAGTCACTACTACGCGATCTGGCCGCTAGTTTCCGGAAAAATGGGTATGGGCTGATGTTTACTGGATTACAAATTACATTATGGCGAGATGTTCCATTTTCGGGAATTTATTGGATGTGCTATGAGCATTTTAAAGCCACTTTTAGTCGTGCTCTTGATGTGGACTTTTCTAATCCACATCAAGACGATTGGAAGATTTTTTGTGCTAGTTTCTTACTGGGATCTTTGGGTGGAGTTGTTGCTGCTTTTTTCACCAATCCATTTGATGTTGGAAAAACTCGTCTTCAAATTGCTAGTCCAGATTTAAAATCAGCACGACCTTCGATGTTTCGATTTCTTTGGCATATTCGGACAGAAGAAGGAATTGGCGCTTTGTATAAAGGTTTTGCCCCAAGAGTCATCAAAATTGCTCCTCTGTGTGCCATTATGATTTCTTCTTATGAGTATGGCAAGAAATTATTTCAGCAAGGTTTCTAGAAATGAATCTAGAAGAAAAGGGAATTTGGAAAATGATAATCAATTTCAATTTCAATTTCTATTTCCAATTTCAATTTTCAATTTCCAATTTTAATTTTCAAATTTTGGCAACCTACAATGCCACGATGTTTCTGCAATGATGTTCCTGCATGAAGGAATATCGTATAAGAAGCGATCATTTACAGAGATCCATGAAGAGATATGAATAAATCTCTGAAAAACCATGAATTAACATTCATGTACGAGATTTCGGAAAAAAACTACCAACTTTGAAATCTTTATCATCATATGATTTTTTCCTGCACATAAAGAGGGAAATTTAGCCATCTTCACAAGTCTTGGCCCAGCAGCTTTTCTAGCGATGAAAGCTTATTGAGAGATCAAACAATAGCATAAGGAGTTGATGACTTTAGTATATAGAGCCTGCTATGCAGGCAATGTCATAATTTCAGCATTTAAGAATAATAGAACTATGGGCCATGTATGCTTCTGTGCAGTACGGGCCCAATGAGCTTCGGAGCCGCACAATAATTTCCTAATACGGTAATTTATCGGACTTTTCCCGAAATTCCAATCATTTCCCTATCACGCAGCTTTAACAATCAAAAAATTAATCGTTGCTATCGGACATGAGAATAGATCTAATTCTTCGAATGACAACATTTACTCTTCAAGTAAAAAGATTGCAGCACCATAATTTCACACATGGTCTCCCACTGCATTACTCACTATGGCCCTAAGTGGCTTGACTAACGTTGATCGGACGGGAAACAGTATTTTCCACTTGGTATGGCCGCAACCAAAATTAAGCTTCTTCCCCAGCTTATAAAGTAATTCATCATTTTCTTCTAACATTATATCTTTATCAAATGCCTTTTTATGTTTGTGATCATTTTCCATGTACATTCAAATAGCTATCATGTTACATCTATTAATATTTAAGAAATTTAAAGGATTTAAAGGAAAATCATTCATCCAAAGAGGCGTATGCAGGATTAACCAATCAGGCGGGACAGTTCAAAGAATGTCAGATAATTAAGATTAAGAAGATTAACTCAATCACGTGGCCAGTAAAATCTCTGTAACCGCTTTCATCTTCATTCACCTTTTTTTCTCCATTCTTCACACTTCATTCTTCATTCACCTTTCTTTCTTCTTCTTCTTCTTCATTCACCTGCATATAATCGCTTCAGAACAGGTGCTGGCCCCAACCCTCATGATTTCGTTCAAAGTTCAGAATATCGTAATCAGCTAATCTTCCCATAGGCTTTGTATCCAACACCGCCGCATGTCTTACTGCCACATGTCCCATTTCCGGCAGATCCAACGTATCTTCTCTAGTCGGTCCTCTTGCCTGCAGGAGCATAAATGTGACCACTTCTTTTTCTTGGAGTTGTGGACTTTGGTATGTGTTGCTGGATCTCCTGTATATGCTGTCTCTTTCTGAAATTCTGTCATCTCTTTCTGAATTCCTGTTACCTCTTTCTGAATTCCTGTCATCTCTTTCTGAATTTCTTTTTTCGTCAAATCCTATGACTCTGGCATCTTCATTTTTATCACGGTCTTCATGATGTATTTTTGAATGAAATCTGGGGATCTCAAGGTTTTGTTTTTTTTCATTTGTTTCTTTCTCTTCATCAACATCACGTGTTCTATCAATATCACGTGTTCCATCAATCATATTTCGAAACCCCAACAAATCTCCTTTTCTTTTTTCCAAAAAATTGTCACCTGCCTTTTTAGGAAAATTGTCACCTCTCTTTTCTAAACTCTTCACCTCAACCAGCTTCTTTTCTAATCTTTTTTCCTTGGCACGATTCATTTCCAGAAATTTCTCATCTTTCTTTTCAACAGAACTTCTCTGTTTTGGTATCTGAATGGGATTGTATGCACTTGGCTCCTCCAAATCTCCAGCAATTTTCAGGTCTTGAAAAGAGTTAATTTGGAAATGATCTGCAATTTTGAATTGTTTCCCAGAAGGTGGTGGGCTATGAAACCGATTGGAACTTTTCAAATGTGGATCGATCAAGTTGGGAAGATCCTCTGGTCTTTTATTCGGAAAAATCGTGTAAGGTAGATTTTCCGGCTCCGGCGTCGGTTTATAAGTTTCAGTATCGAAATCATCAGACTTATTCGAGTCATGCAAACGTTCCATATAGATTTTTCCGTTTCCTTTTTCCATTTCATAAACAGCTTTTGGATATCTTTCTTGTTGATCTCCATTCATATAATCCTCCTTGGTTTCAAGTACTTGCGCCATCTTTTGGATGCTTTTGGCCAAGTTTTCCGAATGCCCTTTTAAACTCTCATTAGTATTGGTAACCCAAGAACTAAATTGTTCATATCCACCACGAAGATTGATAGTAGCAGTACGGGCCAATTGCTGCTCAACAAGTTTCAAGTTATATTCATTTTCTTCAATTTCATCCATGAATAACATGGTTGCTGACGCATGAGGCCCAGTTTTTAAAGCTGACGCTTCCATTTTGGAGTGAAGCTCATCGTGTCGTGCCAAAAGGCCCCGCTGGCGTTTTTCCCGGTCCGCCACTGCACTTAATCCAACTTTAAATGCTGCCAACAGCTCACATTGAGCAAGAACTGATACAGAAATGGCCTCCAAAAGCTGAGAAAAAACCATGATGGATTGTTTGAGCTCATGAGTTGGTAAATCTGCTCCCCATTCCGTCAACAGCTTAACAAACGCTTTGTGAATGTCCACAGTTTTGCGCTGGTTTCGATTAACTTTGTCAATCAATTTTTGCATATCTTCTGCTTGAATTTTCTTTTTCTTGGGCGTATATGGTGAAGGTACCAATTTGTGAATCATCTTCATCACTGAAGCGGTGGTGGGCCGACTTAAACCCGGCAGTGATGGGTTTAAAGGCGGAGATTTCTTCAGGATGACACGTGACATTCCAACAAACCAATTTTTTTGTTTTTTTTTTTTCCAATGATTTTGGTTTTCCTTCTTGATTCTTGCATTTGCATTTGAAATTGCACTTGCAATTGCGCGGTGGGTGGGTGCAAATTAACACACCCGTACCTCCGGTATTTTCCATAGTAAAATTTTTTCAAGTAGAATTGATCAAAGAACAGAACCCTTTGATATTTGTCTCGGATAATTGCCTCGGATAATTGCCTCGGATAATTGCATTCCCGAAGAAATAAAGATATTTCACTTTAAATTCGGCCTGAATCATGTTCCATACAGGACATTAGTTCATATCACTTATCTCTCTTCCTCCCTTCTCATCCTCCTCTCATCCATTTTTCTCCCCTTCCTTTTCTCCCCTTCCTTTTCTCCCCTTCCTTTCTCTTCTCCTTTCCCATCCATTTTTCAATCTCTCTTTTGAACCTCTTCGTCCACATTCAATCCAGTCCACGCAGAAATACCTTGACGAACTGATTCCACTCCAGACTGTACAGATTTGCGTCCCTTAAAAGCAGATTCATTTACTGAAGCAACAAAGTCCTGCACACGCACCGCTGTTTTCTCTTGCTCTGCCGCAACTTGCGGTAATGTCCGTTGTTCCATCCGCCACACAAATTCACGAGTGTTTTGAAATGTACCTGGCATTAAATATGCAAATGCTGCCAATCCTGCACCCACTGGGAATACCGCCTTGCTGACTAATCCTCGCCGCTGTGCCATTATGTTACCCGAAAGTGCTGCTATGGCCACGTAAATGATATTGGGGAAGATATCGTCGTTGTTATCATGTAATGAACTCATTGTACCAGTGACTTGACGTTCTGTATCGTACACGGACTTTTTGGTGGCGTTAACGTAACCGTCAGCTTTTTGATATGCTTCATGCAAGTTTTGGCGGGCGGCTTTCACCCCTGATTCCAAGAAAGGTGTGCTGCGTATAGTAACGCCATTGATCAAGGAACGAGGACCAAGGATTTCCTTTTCATTGGTGCTGCTAGGCACAATGGTTCCGGGTAAGGGAACGACGTTGCTGTCGTTTTCGTAGAATTTTCTGGGCATGCTTGGTATGATTGGTGGTTGTTGAATGTAATTCGTGCGAAATCACTGCGGTCACGTGATGAGTCACGTGTGGACACGTGATACGTCACCTGATTGAGCACGTGACTAGTCACATGACCAAGCTCCGCACCCATCTGCCTCCATCTCATCGCTTACACACCATGCTTCTGCTCCCAACCCTACACCAGGGTGCAATCATGGCGTGCTTGCGAACACCTCCACTTATTCCTCAGGCTCTAGCAACCTCAAAGGTCTTTTTCCGAGCCAAAAGCGATGTCTGGGGCCCTGTTCCCGAGCTCAAAGGCGCACATGCTGAAACCGCCACCCAAACGTTTGGATTTCTCGCCCGAGACGAGCATTTGACCCAGAAAAATGGCCACGATGGCTCCTTTACTCGCTCTGTCAAGCTCACGGATGAACCAACTTCCTACGAAACTCAAATGTCGCCTTTTCGGAACCCCGACGGCTCCTTCATACAGGGAGATACCGCCGAAGAGGCTCGACTCGATCCCCGGACTCTAGAAGCCCGTGTGGATTCATCTGCAATTCACCTTCCGGAAGAAATTGCCAAAACCATCAACAAAAACATTCTCCTGCAGATAAGCCCTGACAAGCTAAGGGAACGTGCTGCAGCCATTTTCCAACTGTTAGACAAAGAGCAGATCCAAAAAGCTCCTGAAAGCGGTGCCGAAGCCGATGCCCATATAGCAGCACTTTTCCTCCAGAATTACGCCCATTCTGCCCGGGTTTTGAAGGAACTCTTCAAACGAGTGCCTAATTTCGCGCCCAATTCGGTCCTTGACATCGGATATGGACCCGCCACTGGAATGATAGCACTTAACGAGCTTATGGGCCCAAATTTTCGCCCAGACGTCAAGGAGGCGTATATTGTGGGCCGCAGCAACAAAGCGATGAAAAAGAGAGCCAAGATTTTGCTCTCCCGTCAATTGAATGAAGTGGTGCCTTTAGAGGGTCTGGGTGCTTGTGTGCAGGACAACAATATTTCCAGGCACCAGGGCTATGTGGATCGAGCAGGAGACTTTGTTGGTCCTGTAGACACGTCACGCCTTTCTGTTCGTACGCATTTGCGGGATGCACTTCCGTCAGCCAAGCAGTACGAGCTTATTATGGTGAACCAATCGCTCTTGTCACGTGAGTTCAACTTCCCACGTGACGTGGACTTGAATGTGGAGATGATCCTTAAGCTCTTAAAACCTGATGGGTATCTTGTGATTCTTGAGCGGGGAAATGCTTTAGGTTTTGAGATTGTGGCTCGGGCTCGGCAGTTTATGCTTCGGCCCGAGAATCACCGAGACGAGCGGGGCCGAATCCCGAGGCCATATATCCGAGGATCCTCGGTGAAGCCACAGAAACTTCGGCGCGAGGACCAGATCATCACCGAGGATCATGTGGCGCACGAGGAGGCGCTTTTGGCCGAGATGGAGACCGAAACCGAGACCGAAACCGAGGCCGAAACCGAGGCCGAGGCCGACATTGACACCGAAGCCGAGATTGACACCGAGATCGCCGACCATGACCTTGAGCAGGAATTACTCCAGAAATTTGGACCCGTCTCAGATGAAGAGCTCAAGTTTGAATTTGAAAACGACGCCGACTTTTCCGGGGAAACACCCGTACCTCCGCTGGTCAATTACCATCTTAGCGTGGTGGCGCCATGCCTGCACCATGGTCAGTGTCCTCTTCAGCTTGGTGATCCCAAATACTACCAAATCTCCAACCACAAACACCGGTTGCAATTTTGCTCATTTAACCAGGTCGTGCACCGCCCAAAATATACCATGGAGCTTAAAAAAGGAAAGAGGTTGGCCACAAAATGGGATAAATCACTGCATGACGGTTTTGGAACCGATACAATTCCAAGAAGTACTTTGAAAAATATGGCAGGTACAGGACGGACGGGCGGAAACAATACCGAATCGGGAAATCTCTCATATTTGATCATGCATCGGGCCAAGAATGACCCACAGAGTATTGCAGCCATTGAGGATGCACGGGCTCATAATTCTGATACTGTCCTGGCGTTGCCACGTATTTTGGAGTTTCCCGATAAGGTCAAAAAGAACGTGCGGCTCAAAGTGTGTGCCCCATCGGGTAATATTGAGTATTGGCAGATTCCTCGGAGTTTGGGGAAACAGGCATATCATGATGCAAGAAAATCGAAACAAGGAGATCTTTGGGCCCTTGACAAGAAGAGTGCCGTGGCGAAGAGCCGCTTATCTGCAGGAAAGATCGAAAAACTCAACAAGTTGGCCAACATGCAACGAAAATTTGTGGTTAAAGAGAAGAGAAAGAGAGATTGGAAGAAACTTGTTAGTCGCCTGGCTCTGGACTTTGACGATCCGTTGGATGTTTTGGATGACTTGGCTTCCGACATCGAGAACACCAAAAAGTACAAAACGGAAGGTAAACGGGCCAAGTTTGACGTCAATCCACGCGAATTTGACGGGAAATAGTGTATATAGATTAAATTGAATGGAATATAGTCTTGTGGGTGTTGGTGCACGGGTTTTAATTTATAAATGGTGGTGTACGGGTTTTGGTGTACGGGTTTTTGAAACTAGAGTAGATTTTGGTGTTGTAGGTAGTGCCCAATTGGGTCTACATATCTCAGCGATATCTCAGCGATTACATTCATTTCAGGCGATTCTTCTTATTCGTATCTATAATACAGATGCATTCTAAAGATGCTTGGGCCCGCGTACTCAGCACTGTTTCAGCAAGCGTCAAAGCATCAGGTCATTAAATGCACAGCCTGTCTGTTGCATTCAACGGGAATATCATTGATTTGATTAGCGAGCAACGAGGCATAGCCTCATCACGTCATGAAAACTCCATACATTATTAATGTAGGAGTCCAACTTCTTGAAAGTCTGCAAATTTACTTTCTTCTGAAAGAGCAACCCTCAGTCAACTTGGCCTTACCACCAGAAGGAGTGCACAACACAGAGGAGCATCCGTCACAGGTGACAGCGGTTTGAGCGTGGGAAAACACTGTGGTGATGTTCAAGCATCCAGGGCACTTGACATCCATGAAAAAGGATCTTGGAGATTGGACCAAAGTCTTCAATTTGTGCTTTTGAGCCTCGGAGGCTGGGTTTGGGTGTAATAAGTCTTGAACTAAAACCATCTTGGAATCTGTAGGAAAAAGGAGTTGCGTAGGGAAATTTTGCGTAGGATTTATAGCGAAAATTTTTCGCACGCGAGCACTGCATGCGCACGACCTGTGGAGGCCTGTAGAATAGCCAGTGCGCACTCCTGCAAAAGAAAGCCTCCTGCAGGCATTTGTGCAGCCAACTCCGCTTCTAATTCGGACTCCGTCAACCCCCCATTTTAAGTCAGCTCCTTCAACTCCCAAATTTATGTCAAATCTTCGACCCCCGACTTCAAGTCGGCTCCTTCAACTCCCAAATTTGTCAACTGGAACAAAGAGAATCAGCCTGCCCCTGAATGTTTCACTAGAATTTTTATTCAAGTGTAGCCTTGCCACACATCGACACGTGGTATGAATAAACTTGGATTCAGATGGAGTACTTTACTCCCATTGAAATTGTTCTTTTTTCTTATCTGTTTCTGTTTTTCTTCTATTTCTCTTCTGTTCTGTCCTGTTTCTGTTTTGTCCTGTTCTGTTCTGTTCTGTTTCTGTTCTGTTTTTCCTCTGTTTCTCTTCTGTTCTGTCCTGTCCTGTTCTGTCCTGTTTCTGGACTTAAACAATCATGAAATAAATCTTTTGTAAGGTTTCACACCATCATCAATTTGCTGAAACTGAATATCAATCCAGTCTGTCTTTTGATTGGCTCATAATTCTTCAACACTAATTCAGCTTCGAATATTTTCTTTGATATTAACAATTTCTTGGCATTTCTCAGCGGGGAATTGGAAATTTCTGAAAGGAAAGTTCAAGAATGTAGCGTAAGAAATATATAAATGGCAGTAAAAAAAGAAGGCGAATACT
This sequence comes from Metschnikowia hibisci, assembly GCA_002374725.1. Lineage (NCBI taxonomy): Eukaryota > Fungi > Ascomycota > Pichiomycetes > Serinales > Metschnikowiaceae > Metschnikowia > Metschnikowia hibisci. The sequence continues at coordinate 747,507 of NLAP01000003.1, read as the reverse complement.
GAGTTTATGTAGCACTGGCTGCAAGTTCGCGGGGCACAAACAAAGCTGCGCAAACATGAAACAGCTGCACCTCATATATGAAACACGCCCCTTCGCTTTGTGACCCCTCACTTGAAGTCTATTTAAAGCCTTCATTTCCTCCTCCTATTGACTCGCCAATTTTTCAAATACTTTCACAAAATTCATGCCTGGCATGTACAATATACACAACCTAGTCCATTTCAATTGTTGCCAATTACGAAATCTCAAATTCCAAATGAGCCAATCAAGAGATTTCCAAAAAGATTGTTAGTTCATTTTATGACACCAAAGCCAAATTCAAATTTCAACTATTTGTGGGATAAGAAGATCCAATCCGATGCTAGGCATACAATTCTGTATCGGGGCTAGTGTGGTGTACGGATGTCTTTATCGCGGTGTGCAGAGCTTATCCAGGAAAGAGCCTTGTGCAACTGTTCCCATATTGCAATAATACTACTTCAAATCGGCTCTTGACTTTGAGGCGTTTTTTGAACTCTTTATTCTATTGGAAGTTCCAAAATAGCAAACAAAAGCAGACCAAAGAAGGCTCGTCCCCCTTACCGAAAATATGTCTACAAAACGTCTTTTACCGATGAGGGGGGATCGGATTCAGAGCCAGAACATCCGCCTCCACAGCTTAAAGATAGCTCCATTTTCGATCCCAGAAAGCTTTCAATCCAATCAATATATGTCTTAAACAGACAGAATTCATTCAAGGGCAAAATTTGGCCTCGCTCCCAATTTGAAAAAGTCGATGTACTATCATATTGTTTGTTTCTAAAAAGTGAAGAATATCAGATCCAGCTTCAAGCCGCTGCTTTGGAGCAGTCTGTGCAATTACCATCTACACAGCCTGTTTTGCCACTTGAAATTATTGCTCACATCATGGATATCTTGAGCTTTCGAGGTGAACTCAAGACCAAATTCCTTCTCGTGAACAAACTTTTTTATCTGATCACGATGCCCATGCTTTATCGAAATCCTCGTCTCCGAGGTGATAACTTCTACCAGTTTGTTGAAACGATAAACTCCAAGAAACTGGTGGGCCTGCACATTAGAACGTTGGACCTCGCCTCCGTCAATCAGCTGGGCAAAAATGCCTTTGTGGCCAAATTACTTAAGAGATCTCGAGAATCATTACAAAATTTTGTGGCTCCGCAAACAAGTTTTGGATTCAGTCCTCTTATGGCTTTGCGCTCTTGTCATCAACTACAATCGCTCGATCTACGGCTCGTATCGGAAACCGTCCGTTTGGAAGAATTGTTTGATTCAATCCATGAGCTCAAACTTCTCAGTCATTTATCGTTTCCTAGGTCATCACTTGAAATTGAGGATTTCAAGGGAGTGGAGTGGCCACCGAAATTGCAATTTCTCCGGATTTCCGGCGGGATTTCCGATGATTTCTTGATACACTCTCACTTTCCCAATACCATTCTGCAAATGGAATTTGCACACTGCCCACGAGTTACACATACAGGTCTTGAGCATCTATTGGTGATTTTTGGGCGCAATCTCGAGTCGTTAAAAATACAGTTTCCCATGCCGGGATTGAACACAAACTCACTTGATGAAGTTTTCCTCCTTTGTCCCAATCTCACCACTTTGGAAGTTTGTGTTGACTACCTTTCGTCTGGATTTTTCGAACAGGACATTCTTCCCATGTTTCCTAATCGGGCATTAACCAATTTATACATTGATAGCAGTGGAATGCTTGGCACTACCGATCGATTGGATCCGATTGATTTAGCGGTGGCTTTGAGTGAAAATCGTTTGCCAAATTTGAAGAATGTGCGGGTGACGGCAAAATTGGGCTGGGATCCAAAATCGGACGAAGTCGACCACATTGCTGCTGAATTAAGCGAGCGAAATGGCGGACTTTATATGGGCTACTGATTTTGTTTAAGTCCTACAAATTTGAGTTTAAATGCTGACGTCATTCAATGGATCAAAACTGAAGTATTTTTGCATGCTCTCAATGGCTTACTTGAAGCACTTATCAAAATTGACCATGGAGAATCTGAATCTCACATCGCCCTGCTCGGTTCTCTTCCATGCCTTGGCCAAATTCTCCTCATTCATATCGATGGTCTCGACCCATGGCTTGATTTTATGTTCATCAGCCAATTTCAACATATACTCGATCTGGTCAGGTGATCCAATAAGAGATCCAGTTACAGAAAGACTTTTGAAAAGCAATGTGGTCGGAATTAGTTCAAGTATTTCACCCTTTGGTGGTGCTGTGATAAACAACATATGACCGCGTGGCATGAGCATATTCATTGTTTTCTCGAACGAAGAACCTTCAAAAGTCGAACTGGTGTTAAGAAGAACATCTAAAGTATCGGCATATTTGGAGTTGAAATCGGGGTCGTTAGTGGCTGCAAAGTGGTCAGCACCTAATTCCAGAGCAGCATGTTTTTTGGAGTCATTTCTAGAAATGGCAGTGACTTCGGCACCGAGAGCTTTAGCAAAAAGAATGGCCATGTGACCAATTCCGCCAATCCCGGAAATCCCCACTTTGGTTCCTTTTCCAACCTTGGCGTGCAAGAGAGGAGCAAATGCCGTGATACCTCCACACAAAAAAGGCGCAGCATACTCGGGCTCCAAATAATCGGGGATTTTGAAAGCAAATTTGGAATTCACTCTCACGTGCAGCGAATCTCCTCCATACAGGTGTTCTCCATTGGGATATTTGCCACCATATGTTGTGACGATGTTTTTGCAATTATTTTCAAACCCTTTCTGGCATGAGATACAAGTTTCATCACAGTCGGCCTGAGCACCGATTCCGACTCTGTCGCCAATCTTCAAATCTTTCTTGACTCCTTTGCCAACTCTTATGACTTCGCCAACGATTTCGTGGCCGAGAATCAATGGAGTATATGGGAGATCCCATGCACCACTGACACGGTGAACATCGGAGCCACAAATTGCACAAGCTTCCACTTTAATGTCGATATCTTGCTCTCTGAATGCGTGAGGGGTGAACTCCACCTTTTCCGGTTTGGTCCAGTCATTGGATCCTGTCAAGNCTCCTTTTCCGTTTTGTTCCAGTCATTGGATCTTTTAAAGCCGATACCTTGGAAAGTTTCTGGATACATTTTTTTTTGAATTGCTTAGTGTGAGATTGAAAGGTATGAAAAAAAAAAAAAAAAATGGCGTTGACCCCTGGCTTTTTATATCTAAGTGATTCATCTCCGACCTGCATTCGGACTTCCGGCGATATGCCCAAAGCGGTAATCTCCGCAAGCGCTATCAAGTGCAATTCCCCCATGTTCCTTCACCGAGCCCCAATTCTCCTATGTGCAGTTAACTCCGAAGGATTCAAAGGTTGGATAAAAGATGCTTTTCTCCGAGCACAAGCGTCGGACATTTTTTGAGAAAAATCAAAGGTTTTATTTCGTGGTATTCGAGCAGCAACAAAAAGAGCCTTTACAATTGAATATCAGGAAATTTGAGGATTTGATTTGTCACGTGAAAAAATCTTTTCCAAAATTTTTCTTCACTGAGTTTTGGCTCTTTGAATTTGGATTTTATGAATGTAGGTTTATTGAAATTGGGTTCATTTTCTGTGAATCTTTCAAACCTTTTTCTATGAATTCATTCTTGACCATTGTGGAATACACTGTTTCGCATTTTGGCCAATCAATTTCCAAATTTGAACCCCACTAACAATTAATCAAAGAGAACTCATTTTGATTTTTCCAAATTATTCCTAGCTCATCCAATTTCAACGCTTTCATCGTCGAAAACTCATGTTGTGCCTGCACACAAGCGCGCGACTCCACATTCCACACACCGAAATTCTTAACTCGACCGCATGCTAGAGAAACCAAAACTTCTACCCGCTGGATATAAACAAGGCCCATTTCGGGCGTATGCGTCACTGGAAATTTCACCCTCGGTTCTCGGCCGGTGTCGCTGGTCCGAAACTGATCGCCGCTACGTGTTTCTTATATTTGCTCTAGCGACCATTGTTCGATTCTACAAACTTCCTCACCCTGCTAAAGTTGTTTTTGACGAGACCCATTTTGGAGGGTTTGCACGTGAATATCATGATGGAGAGTTTTTCGTGGATGTACACCCTCCACTTGTGAAATTGATTTTTTACTTTATTGCCATGATATTTGGATGGGATGGGAAAGATGACTTTTTGCAAATCGGCGTGCCATTTTTGAAATCCACGCCGTATGTGGCCATGAGATCTTTTTCTGCACTTTGTGGGGTTGGAACGGCTGTTTTAACTTATGTGATTTTGAGAGCCTCTGCATGTCGCTCCATCATTGCCGTTTTCGGCAGTTTGTTGGTTATTTTCGAGAATTCCTTGGCCACTCAGTCCCGTTTGATCATGCTTGACTCGGGCCTTATCTTTTTCACTGCTCTTTCTGTGTCACAATTTAAGAAGTTCCAGCTTCAAGTACCGTTTTCGAAGGCCTGGACCAAATGCTTGATTTCCACGGGTTTTGCCTTGGGCCTTACTGTTTCCACAAAATTAACGGGTCTATTCACAATTCTCTGGGTATGCATATTATCAGTCTACCAAATGTGGAAATACTTGGGAGATGTGGAGGTGCCCGGTAAACATTTGGCTGGTCACGTGATTTCTCGAATCATGGGATTCGTTGTTGTACCATTGACCATGTACTGTGGCTTTTTCTCAATTCACTTTATGCTTTTACCCAAAAATGGCTCTGGACTGGGAATAATGTCACCTGCATTCAAGGCGGAGTTGCAAGATTCAGAAAACATTCGAAACACCGCCGTCGATGTCTCCTATGGCAGCAGAGTCACTTTAAAACATCATCGCTTGGATACGTATTTACACTCCCATGACTATCCATACGAAACTGGTACCCAGGAGCAGCAGGTGACGATGTACGGGTTTTCCGATGACATTAATAATGAATGGGAACTTGAAACTGCAGGTACCAATGTTCCAGGAAAGCACACGACCAAATTTCGCCCAATCAAGGACGGTGATACTGTCAAATTGTTCCATCGTTCTACTGCCAAATATCTTCGGGCCAATGATGTGCGCCCGCCAAATTCCGAACATGATTACCTGAATGAAGTGTCGTGTCATGGGAACATTTCTTCCCTGCAGGACATCAACTACGAATGGAAAGTGCATATCATTGGCAAGAAGCCGCACGCCCAAAATGAGCTTCCGCTTCGAAAATTAAGAGCTACAGAAACTGTTTTTCAGCTCGTACATCGTGGAACTCAGTGTGTTTTAATGGGACATGAGACGAAACTTCCCGATTGGGCGTTCCATCAAAATCAAGTTCTTTGTGTGAATGATCCTACGCTTCCAAACACACTCTGGTACATTGAAAGTAATAATCACCCCGTGATTGATAAAGACTTTGAAATGTACCCACGCGTGATGCTTCCAAAACTCCTGCTTTTTCAGAAATTGGTGGAGTATCATCATTCCATGTGGCGAGTGAACAAGGGTTTCGTGCAGGAACACGCATACCTGCTGATGCCATCATCATGGCCATTTGTGCTTCGGGGTATTAATTATTTGAAAGGTGATGGCAATGTTTACTTGTTAGGGAACATGGGGGTGTATTATGCAGGACTACTTATAATAAGTGTTTTTCTGGTGAAGATTTCATGGCATCTTTTCAAAGTGCTTAATCCATTCACACTCCTAAACGAACCCGTGCACCAAACATCCTACTACATGACATCATTTGAATTTGTGCTTGGCTGGTTCCTTCATTATTACCCATACACACTCATGACGCGGCAATTGTTTGTGCATCACTACTTAACTAGTGTTTTTTTCTTGGTGTTGACGGTATCAGTATTTGCTGAATATCAAATGCACGTGAGGCCGTATTTTGCTTATTTTTTCGTGGCATTGGTTCTTTTCATCACCATCTTCTTTTTTGGCCGCTTATTTCCCATCATTTACGGAACCAGCTGGACTTCAGAGCGTTGTGAGGCGGCCAAATTGTTGAATTCTTGGGATTTCGATTGTAATTCATATTAATGAATTTTATCGATCAAATACCAATTTAGGTTTTCCAAATGACCAGAATATTCATCCATGACCACAGTTCTCAATCAATAGTGAACCCAATATCCATATAAAAACCATGAAATCATTGCAAAGTATTTTTCTATCAAAAAAAATAGAAATAATTAATTTCCATTAGTAATCATCTGTTATTACTGATGCCAGCCGAAACCTGCACAATAAGCTCTTCACACCACTTCAATGCAGCATCTTTTTCCTGGATTTTTCGAAGCCGCTGCTGTTCAGTCTCTTCAAGCTCTTTTATAAGCCCACTAATTTTGGCTAGTTGTGTTTCGGGAAGAGTTCCTATTCCGGGTAACGAATCGATGATCATACTAATTTGCCTGGATTTAAGTATAAGATCTGTAGAAAGCTCATTAAGAACTCCAGTAAAGTCTGCAGGAATATTTTGCTCCACTACTCCATTGGGAGCAGAATTTGACCCTGAAACTTCGGTTTTGGTGTTGCCTGAAGCGGCGCTGGCGGCTAAGTTGAAAACTGACGTAGGATCTTCGCTGAGTGGCGCTGCTTCGCTCTGCATATTAGCATAATTAATAGTAGAATTAAATTGTGCTACTAATTGGTCTAGACACACCTGAAGTTGAGTTAGCCGATCGGTCATGTTTTAAGGTATGAATTTAGAAGGTGTTAGGTGCAGTGCGAAGGGTAAGTAATGGGATGTACGGGTGCGCGCTCTCCCCTGCATGCGATATAGACGCCACAGATGATTGCAAGGGAGGAATAGATTGTGAGGTGGTGATTGATTGAACAGGCAGGAGAACAAGTTGAAACAAATCTGAAACAAAGCTGAAACAAAGCTGAAACAAATTCGAAACATCTCTGAAACAAATTCGAAACAAATTCGAAACATCTCTGAAAATATCTGGAACATCCTCGGTTCACATTTAAAAGCCAAACAATCCCAAATCACATCTGATCCATGAGCTGGCAGCCTGACTCCGATTCTGATATCTGCACATTCTGCAACACTGCCTTTACTTTCTTTAACCGAAAACATCATTGCCGAAAATGTGGTAAATTGGCATGTGGTGCATGTGCAGGATCTTTTCCCTCTTACCCGCCCGAAACACTTGTTTTACACGGTGATAGACCTCCAACAAAACCTGATCTTTTTTCTCAGTACCGAACTTGTGATAGTTGTACTTTAGAATTGAATCGAGGAGACTTGGCCATTGACGGTCTATATGCAGGTCCAACAAAGACTTTAGCAGTTCCCACACCTAATGCTCCAATGGCGGTAGATGAGACTAATAATGAAGGAGATGATGAGAACCTTTGTCCTGTATGTGGTATCAATCTTCTTCAGCGGTTTAAGCAAGAGAATAATGTCGACTGGGAGCTATTCAAGGAAGGTCACGTGAACGAATGTCTCATCAGCTTCGATTTCGCTAGCAACCACCTCCGCCTCCTGTCTCCACCCGGAACGCTGCTGGCACGAAACAGAATGCTTGTCTATAATATTCCACCGATTCCAAAACCCAGTTATGAGGCCATTCGTGCGTCCGATGGCGGCGTTTATGGCCTGATTACATCTAACGCTACCGTGACACTGGAAAAAGAACCTTGTGATAATGAGTGTGTGATTTGCCTAGAAGATTTGAATCCTGGAGATAAGGTGGGGCGTTTGGAATGTCTTTGTGTATTCCACTATGTCTGTATAAAGGACTGGTTCAATAAGAAGAGTGTTGCCGAATGTCCAGTTCATTTTCTTCATCGGTGAACATTCGCCTTATTATTCTCTGTTGCTGGTCAGCAGATTGACGGTATGTACATGATATTAAATAAGGGTTTTGGAGGGGGGGAGATGTCCTGGATTGGATGCAGGAACTCATAAGTTAAGTTAAATTTCAATTGAATATCAATTTATACATTTGATCAATTTGATATTATTTTTATTTAATAATTGTCAGTAAACCAATCATTTCTCCTCTCTATCAGCATCATCACGTGACCGTTTCTTCCCCTTCTTCTCCTGAACCTCTTTAGTCTGGCGAATAGCCTCAGCCGTAGCTCTATCCACGTGATGAAACAAAGCATCCAAAACATCTTTAGGTGGAGCCGGATCTTTCGGCAACTTCTTCTCTAAAACAGCCTCAATACGCAAGTACATCTCCAAATCATATTGAGTAACAAGCGAAACAGACTTTCCTGCTTTTCCTGCACGCGCCGTTCTACCCACCCGATGAATATAAGCCTTAGAATCCGTAGGAATATCATAGTTAATAACAAGATCAACATTAGGAATATCAAGACCACGTGCCGCCACATCAGTAGCCACCAAAATATTTGCCAGGCCAGATTTAAATTTGTTTAATGAACCAAGCCGTTGCAGCTGAGACAATTGTCCATGAAGAGGTACTGCAGAAAAGCCAAGGATTCTAGCCAACAATGCAGTTCTTTGAGAATTGGCACAAGTTCTTGTAAATATAATAATAGATTTTCCCATATGCTCATTCAATAAGTGAATCAAGTAAGTGTTTTTATAACCATCACTTACTAACATCATCAGCTGGACCAAATTTTCAGCAGTAGCATATTTTGAAGACACAGCAATTCTAACAGGATTACAAAGCGAAGCTCTTTGCAATTTTTCAATTTTGTTGGTCATGGTGGCGGAGAAAAGATAAGTTGTTCGCTGTTTTGGGATAACACGAAGAATCTTATCCAATTCAGGACCAAAATCCAAATCCAAAAGTCGATCAGCTTCATCCATAACAAGATATTTTAATTGACGTAGAGAAAAACCTTTTGTATTTTCCAAATGATCCACGATACGACCAGGAGTAGCCACAATCACGTGAGGCTTTCTCATGAGGTCACGTGCTTGATCCATCATATCCATACCACCAACAATACAAGCAGTACGAAGTCCCATTCCATGACCTAAAGCATCAAAAGTATCTTTAATTTGATAAGCCAATTCACGAGTAGGAGCCAAGACTAAAGCATAATAAGGACGTTGATCATCCCAAAGAGTTTGTAAAATTGGAATGGCAAAAGCAGCCGTTTTTCCCGATCCAGTAACTGCCAACCCAATAACATCTTTTCCTTCTAAAGCATGTGGAATGGCTTCACTTTGAATAGGTGTTGGTTTAGTGAATTTCATCAGTTGAATGGCCAGAAGAAGCTCAGGTATAAGTTTCAACTCCGAAAATTTTTCAAACCTTTTACTTTCTTCTGTAACTGCCACATCTTCTGGTTCAGCAACTGGAGCAATAGACCCTCCTTGTTTGAGTTTAGCTTTAAGGGCATTTTGTTTAATTTTCTCTGCTAACGCCAAGGTTTCTTGAGTTTTAGAATGAAGTTTAGGTTTTTTGGAAGGTTTTGATTTCATCATATTGAAGTAAACTTATTGGGTAAGATTAAATAGGAAAAGAAATGATGGAATTGAAAATGTTGAAAGTTCAAGTGATAAATGAAATGATGGAAGTAATGCGAAATTATATGACAAGAGATGAGGAGTGCGCTTTTGGTCTGGCGCTTGTGTGCAGGTCCCTCTTTATTGATTAAATTAAATTATATATTTTATAGAAAAGTAAATTTAGAATTATATAAATATTTATTTAATGTACTGCATTCAATTGAATTAAAGTATTTATTGCTTACTTTCTTTGAAATTAAATTGATTCCAATATCACCAAGGAGCCAGTATGCAGGAGCCAAGTAAAGAATATAGCAAAAAAATTCAAATTCAAATTCAAATTCAATCAAGAAATCCCAAATTATGTAATTTCAAATAGTAATTAAATGAGTCTCAAAAATTGTAAATTCAATTACTAGTAAATCTAGAGATGTTAGGATCTAACTTCAAACATCACTAGTGATGAGTATCAAGCCGCGCGCGCGATGACTTTTCTCTACCCCTACTTTCTCCTTCTTCCATGGCCAAAAGAAGAGCAAAAAAACCAGTGAAACTGGTACCTGAAGGTGCAAACAATGTACCTAAATCTATGGTTCTTGCACTTGGATCTGCCATCAAAAATAAAGCCCTTCATCAGCTTGTTAGAGACTTTCGTCTTCTCATGCTGCCTCATACAGCCGCCAATTTAAGAGAGCGTAAAGCAAATAAACTTAAAGATTTCGTGGTAATGACTGGCCCTTTGGGAGTCTCTGATCTTATGGTTTTTAAACAATCTATGAGTACTGGATTTGTTTCAATGAGATTAGGAAAAATGCCAAAGGGACCTTGTTTACAATTTCGAGTCCACAAATACTCATTAATGCACGATGTTAAACGGCTGTTAAGAAACCCTATTTCAGCAGCAAAAGGACTGCCTATGTTTAAACAACCACCGCTTTTGGTTTTGAATGGATTTACTTCTGGAGGCAAGAAAATGGTGGATTTACCTGAACATGAAAAGCTCTTAATCACTATTCTTCAAAATCTTTTTCCGGCTATTCAACCACAAACTACACGTGTCAATAGCATTAAGCGAGTGTTAATTATTAACAAAAATCCCGAAGGTATATTAGAATGGCGGCATTTTGCCATTAGTACCAAATTGGTTGAGGAACTGAGAAACATTAAGAAGTTACTTCAGTCTCAAACCAACATCCGCAAACGTTTACCAATTATGACTAATCATAAGGATATTTCTGAGTTGGTGTTGGACCCCTACTCCGTGGGCGGGCTCACGCTGGACTCCGAGGTGGAGGAAGATGCGGTTGTTCAAATTAATGCCCAAACGAGGAGGGAACCAAAAACAAGAAAACGCGCTATAAAGTTGCGTGAGCTTGGGCCTCGTATTGATATGGAGTTGGTAAAAATTGAGGAGGCCATGGTGGGTGAATCAAAGACCGTTTATCACTCGCGTATTAGTAAACTGAAGGAAGAAGCGGAAGATTTGGAGAAAAAGCACCAGGTTAAAATGGAGCAAAAGGCCGAACGCAGGGCGGAGCAAAAGGCTAATTTGGAGGCAAAAAAGAAGAAAAAGAAGGTCAAGATTGTGGATGCTAAAGCTGGTGATGATGCCGATGAGAGTGGGTCTGAAGGTGACAATGAAAATAAGTTAATTAAGGAAGGTGATTATGAAAATGATAGCGACTTGTTTGATTAAATAGAAAAGATTTTTGTGAATAAAATCATTAGTCATGATATTGACTTTACTATAAATGTATACTGCATTTGGCTTACTACCCTGTAGCAGTTATGATCTTCTGATGTGTATATAAACATCAATGGCAAAGACCATTAGTTTGGCTGACGTCTCGTTTCCTGGAAGTTTGTCCCGAGGTTTGTCCCGAGGTTTGTCTCGAGGTTTGGGTCTCCGGTGTAAAGAATGATTCCAGCTTTCTTCACCCATTATAGTGACTCCTTAATATCACCTTGACATTCTAAATTGCTTGAAACCTGAAACCATTCATTATTTTCAAACTTCACTTTTTTAACCATTGACCTCGTCAATAAGATTTTGAATTTCCTTTCTCATATAGGCCACCTGCACAGAGTCCTGGAGCGCCTGTGTGAATTTGATTTGGGCTTGTTTGAGCTGAGGTGGGACCAACTCACCAAATTGGCGAATGGGATCTCGGAGAAGATCAACTTTTGGAGATTCTAGTTGAATTTTTTTTAGTCGCTGTGAAAGCGTTGTTGAAAAGGGAGAATCGAGATTTTGGTCCTTGTTCTCTTTCTCCCCCTCCTTCTTCTTCTCCTTCTTCTTCTCCTCCTTCTTCTCCTCCTTCTTCTCCTCCTTCTTCTCCTCCTTCTTCTCCTCCTTCTTCTCCCCCTCCTTCTCCTCCTTCTGTCTTCGCCTGCGGAGCGTACCACTGCCTTGTTCTTTCTCAGTCACAATCTTAACTTCATCTTCCCTTTTCCGTATCTTCACCCTTCCACTATCCACCACAAAAATGGCATCACGTGGACGCCGATCAAGCTGATCTGTACCATATCTTCGAGAACTATTGTAATTTGCTCTGCTCAAAAGGGAAAATGCTTCGATATAATTGTCCTGAAATGAGCTAACAAGATGTTCATATTGATCAAATTTTTTTAGAAGCGTCACCACCAAATCATCTTTGCCATTAACTTCTTTAACTTTATTAACTTCACTTTCATCATTAATTTCAGCCTTTTTCTTAGCATTGTCTTTATATAGATCTTCCCTGGCATTATCCTTATTTAGATCTTCCCTGGCATTATCCTTATTCATCATAGCATCATCGCAATTGTCATTTTCTCTGGAATTCTCACTGAGATGTTTCACCTTGAAATTATCACTTCCTCTTTTGACAATACTTGACTCTTCCATCTTCATACCTTCTTGCCCCATAATTTTAAATTGATTAAGATCATTTGGGTTCCGCGCATTTATATAGTGTCCTGCACATAATAACGTGCCACATCCGTACATCCTAAATTTTATAAAGCCTTTTCAACCTTAAAAATTCTGTTCGAGGAATTAAATCTCCAAATGATGCATCTTTGGGACTCAGTGCTGTGATTAATGCCCTTTCCTGTGGTGTACGGGTCTTCTGCCCCATTTGTTTACCGTAATGCCATATACTCCAGATCAAGTCTTCTTCTCCCATTATTGTATGTTCTGGAAGTGGTAAAAAGGCAATTTGGGCAACATCATGAAGTATATTTGCAGTTAAACCCCATACATCGTAAAGTTTTTGGTTGGTGGAGGAATCTCTTCTGGATCCTGCTCTACCCCACTTTGACTTGTGTTCATTTGAACTTTCTTGCTTGCCACGATTATTCAAATCAAGTGAATTATTCACTATTTTATTGTTTCCAATTGGGTTTTCTTTAATTTCTTTGTTTTTCGCTTTCTCCTTCTGTTTTAGGTCATCACGCTCTTTTTTCTTTCCTTCTGTCTCTCTTTTGGTCTCTCCTTCGGTCTCTCCTTTGGTCTCTCCTTCATTCTCTCTCTCTCCTTCGGTCTCTCCCTCTCCTTCGGTCTCTGAAAGATCCTTAAGTTCTCGAAGCCAATGAACCTCTGTTGGATTGTGCAGGGGATAAGTGCAGGAGCGAAGGCTCCAAGGTATACCTCCCCACAGCATCTTATAAAAGGACCGATCAAGAGCTTCAGGCAGACGAATATCCTTTTTCGGATATAAGAAATCTGATAGGGGAACTGAGAAAATATGGGAACTTTCTCCGGGGTTAAGGACTAAATTGGGCATCTGCATTGGATCTTCCATACGTAGAATCCCCACACATGGAGCCACGGCCGAAAAGGTCCGAGATAAATAACAAGGCATTTGTGTAAGCTTTTTAATTTCAATACCTTTTTTTATTAATTCATCATCATTTGCCGAAAGTCCAATTTCCTCATGCATCTCTCTCCGAGCCACCATCCACGGCGATTCTAATCCAGTATCGGCATTTCCTCCAGGAAAGGCAATATGTCCGGGGAAACTTCGAAGCTTAGATGATCTTTTAGTGAGTACAACTCGAAGTTCACCAAATTGACCAAAAAAAAGGAGAATAAAAACTGCCAGTCGCCGAGCTGTAGGTAATCGGTGCCAAACCAGCGATATTTCTCCACGGTAGTGTATGGCTCGAAACGTTTCAAGTTGAGTAATTGCTTTTTCCATAATGAATCAGTTTATAAGAATTTGGGAATAATGTAATGGGATTAATGGAATGGTAATAATGTAATGGTAATGATGCAGTTGGAAAAAATGCTTCTTAGGTATAACCTGCTTACTCTGCTTAATTGACATAAATTGCTCAATTTGGTAATTTGCTTATTTTGTAATTTGCTTATTTGGTAATTTGCTTATTTGGTAATTTGCTTATTGGTAATTTGCTTATTTGGTAATTGGCTTATCTGGTAATTACCTGCTTGGTGAACTTATTGCGTATATTCTCTAATTCATTGTTTGCGAATATGCGCTGGTGTGGGGTATTGGGGTACTGCACACAACGCATGTCATCCTTCCCTTTTTTTTCTAATAATTTAAAGTTTCCAGAAATGGTCAAGATATGAAAAAATCTTTGGTTAATGTAGAAGGTGAAATTTCAAAAATTTGAATTTTAATACTTTTTTCTAATATTTCGCATCCATTGATAATACTATAAATGCTCAAAAAGTTGGTAATTCTCTGTTAATTCATGAACTTTGAATATAGTCGTTATATGCAGGAGCTCTTATAATTTAAAAAAGTATCAATTAATCAAGTATAAAATATCAGATTAATTATCAACCTTTTGATTTTGATTATTTGATTAGTTAAGTATTTGATAGTCCAGAATGTCACGTGCGCAGATGGAGGTATGAACTTGGTCAATCTCAAAATGAAAATGTTCTACTTTAAATGACGTTATTTCTTTTCCTTGGAAAAAAGATAAAAAGATTGCAGCACCACAATTTCACACATGGTCTCCCACTGCATTACTCACTGTGGCCCTAAGTGGCTTGACTAACGTTGATCGGACGGGAAACAGTATTTTCCACTTGGTATGGCCGCAACCAAAAGTATTGTTTTATATAGCTATAATAGATGGTTTAGATGATAATAGATTTACTTAAGTTTAAGTAGCGGATTTTTTTGCTTCTACGGATTACTTTGCTTCTACGGATTTCTTTGCTTCTACGGCTTACTTTGCTTCTACGGCTTCTTTCATTCTGTTGATTAATCCACCTCGGCTTAACTACACTTGAAGCTCCAGGATCCCCCATCCATCTCTACGTTTTGCTTTTCAACGTGATTTCTATTAGTCTATAATATGCGGGCCTGGCGAAGAGGGGTCCGTGGCCTGTTCCAGCTCTGTATCGCCAAGCAATGCCATAACTAGGCTTACTCAGTTTCAGCCAAAAGTTGAGGCCAATCGTTGACATCGGCGTTCTCATAAATGACGTTATACACGGCCTCGAACAATGGGAACTCGGATTGCAACTTAAAGTTCTCCAACAACTCGTGTACCTCTTTAGCAGTGATAATACCCTGAGATGATTGACCGTTCAACAACACTTTCTCAGCCTCCCAGGCATCAACCTTGTTCTCCACCATGTAGCGAGCAACCTTGACGTTTCTACCACCGGAACAAGTAGTGATCAAGTCAGCAACACCTGCAGACTCCTCGGTGAATGTGGTGGATTCAGGAGCAGACAATCCGCTAATTCCAAATTTCTCCCAGTACGAAGCAAAGTGAATGGTCTCTCTAAGACCAATTCTCATAATTGCAGACTTGGCATTGTCACCCCATCCAGCACCCTCAACAAATCCAGCACCAATTGCAACGACATTCTTCAATGCTCCAGCAATGGATGCTCCAATGACATCTTTGATGACTCTAACGTGGAAGTAGGTTCTGTGGAAAGCCTCCTTTAATACGTATTCGTCAATATCCTTACCCTCACCACGGAAATCCTTTGGTCTGTTGTAAGCGATGGAAGTCTCAGACCATCTATTTCTGGCCACCTCGTTAGCAATGTTGGCTCCAGACAAAACACCACAGTAGACACCCAAAGTATCAGTGATGGATTGAGACAACAACTTGCAGCCGCTAGCATCAACCTCTAATCCTTTAAGACAAGAAATGGCTCTGACGTTAGGAGACACTTTACCAACCAATTGAGAGCAAATTCTTGGCAAAAATTGATGGGGAATGTTAAAGATAAGAAGATCAGCACCTTCCACTGTAGACACAATATCTGGATTGGCCACCAAGTTTTCTGGCAACTTAACATCGGGAAGATACTTAACATTCTCATGTTCGGAGTTGATAATCTCAGTCAATTTCTTACCGTTAACCTCCTCCTCGAAAACCCACATGTTGACTTGTTTTTCGAAGATCTCGGGCTTCTCGGCGGTATTCTCGGCCACGAGCTTGGCCACGGCGGTCCCCCAGTTTCCGGATCCAATGATGGCGATTTTGAAGGGTTTCTCAATTTTGTATGGCAAAGACATGTTGATATGTTGAGTGAAATGGGGATTGCGGTCTTTCTTATATACTAAGGGGCTGGGACAGTGTGCACTCCCGCGCCGGTCTGTGTGCAGGATTTTAGTTTTGCGCCAAGGCGAGCCGCGCCGCCGCCGCCATGCACCAGACGTTTGTGGTAGCCGATGAGTGAATTCTGCACACTGGACGACACCGAGCCGGAGTTTCGCCGGCCCGCGCAAGATGATGCGAATTTCTTTTTTTTTTTTTTTTTTTTTTTTTTTTCTCGCAAAATTTTTTTCGCTCGTCCTGCAGATAAGACTAGATTGGATCTAAATGTTCAGTGATTCAAACCTTAAGTTTCAGTAAAGGTCGGAATATTCTATTACGTAAGTCCTGCAGAAAAGCATGCATTGCAATTTTAACATCCTAGCAATCTGGCGTACAATTTCGTCATCGGACTGCATATAGGACCGGACTTTCGCGCTCATCCCGAGTCCAACAAAATGGACTGGGTTTCTTTTTCGCGCATTCCCCTCCGGAGTTGCTATCTCCGGTATGCTATGGTGTACGGGTGTTGGGCAAATGATCGTGTCAAGTGAGCGACATAAACCCGTACATCCGCGAGAAGACAATAGATAAGAGAATGATAAATTTCCAGAAATGGACAGGTTGACATAAAGTTCAGAGAATTGCGTGCTGTAGTTTTTTATTAATGGTCTAGAATAAAATTCAATCATAGTTAGTGTAGATCCACAAGGCGTACCGATTCATCAGATGTACAAGTAATGATGATCACTCTGGAATGACTCATAAAAATTTCCAGTATAGCTCCAAAGTAAGATAATAATGACCAAAACAGAGCCGACTAAGTCATCTCCAAAAAGGTGTCAGAAAATCTGTGTTATTCAGGATCATCCACATCAATGCAGTATCAGCAAAGCATTTAAGTATTAGTAGCACTCAAATTAGAAATTTCATCTTAAATGAATCGAATCCAACAAATACAATTCAAACCATTTCCTCATTATTCAGTTACCTTCATTTAAAAATCATCATCATGACGATAATCGTCAAACAATTCTTGGTCTGCTGGTGAAAGAATGCTTCCCTTTTTTGGAGTATCCCACATTCCATCTTCCATCCACAGCTCCGCCTGCACTTGGCCTCCACTGATCACCTGTGCAGCTTGTAATGATGTCAAATCACCTGAGAGCTTGCCATCTTTAATATGGGCCAACGGATCAGGTAAATGACTACGCACAGACTCAGATTCCCTTGTTTCACTTCTTGTTTCATGCAAAGTCTGCGGCATTTGCCGATGCCGAAGAATATCATAATCTCCATGTAATGGCGGATAATCTTCTTCCACTGCTTCATGCATCGGTTGATGATAAGTTGGTTCGGCTTTTTCGTGCCTCAACGGATCACTCATGTATTGGCGAATGTCATCGCCTGATTTGGTCACTAACTTGTCACCTTCTTGTGATAATTCCACTTGACGATCTGAAATCAGCGTCATAAGCTTAAGAAAGTTGGATTGCTGAAACTTGGTTGACGTTTCTTCCGATGCCTGACCCTTGCTCATAGACTCGTGAACCTGGCGGGCAGCTTCGGCAAATTGCTCATTATCTGAGCGCCCATTTTCTGGAATTTCTTGAGGCACCTCTTGTGGTGTGACACTCTGGGTTTGAGCCGTGACTTCATGTTCTGCCATTTCATGTTCGATTTCATCAAACTGCGCCTCAAGCGATTTCTCATCAAGCTGCACTTTGTCCACCTGACTTCCTCTTTGGGCTTGGTTCATCCCCAGTAACCCATTCATGGAGGCCATGGCCATGGGTCTTACCATGCGTCCACTTTGACCCTGGTTCTGCATCTGCATAAATTGCAGTTGCCAGTCGGACTTCTGGGCGTTTTGTTGAAGTGACATATTCAGAAAATCCTGCAACCACCCCTCTTTTCCTTGATTATGGAACTGGTTTTGATTTTGATGTTGATTTTGATTTTGATGTTGATTTTGATTTTGATGGTGATTTTGGTTTTGATGGTGCTGGTTTTGAAACTGGTACAGAAACTGATTTTGATGATTCTGATGTTGATTTGAAATCTGGCTCGGAATCCTGTTCTGATTCACAAACTGTCCAAACTGTCCAAATTGTCCAAACTGTCTTTCGAAATTAGCTCCACTTTCATTGAATTGGTGAAACTCTCGATTAAGTTGGCCATCGATAGCTCCGTGGCTTCTGAATGCAGGAGCGTCCACGTGACCGGCAAAATGCTCTCTTTGAAGCGACTGATCTCGCTGAGAATGCTTGGCAAGTTGACTCACGGCATTTGTGGGTCCGCAACTGGATTCCATTTTGGTGGGGAAGAACGTTGCTGGGGAGTAACTTAGTCGCACATCCGAGGGCGCGCTGTATGCAGGATGATAAGTAATCCCCGGATTCTTTCATCTTACTTCCCCCGCTTCATTTTAATTTTCACACTGTATTCACCAATCCTGAAACTTCAATTCTTATTTCATTTTCTGGTCAATTGCCATCCTGCATCCTATCTTAACATTTGTCCCCCCACAATTCCTCAAATGCAGGACCCAAGAATTCATGCACATTGGACGTTTGCATCGACCGCTTGTACCGTTCAAAAGCCATTCTACTGGCACTTCTGACAATGGCACATCCTGCATAACATGCAAGTAACGGAAGCATTGCCGAATCAATTTCACCGTCATGTTCCCACGTGCCATTTTCGTAGTGCGAAGCCCAGATAAGCATTGTAGCCATGGCACCCGTCAAAGTATCACCCTGTCCGCCGACCCGGCGCAAAGATCCAGACATCTCATTAACCAAATAATCATCATTCTTCACAATCACTTCATTCTGGCCTTTTTTCACCACCACCACACCGCCAAGGCTGCGGGACATACTTTGTGCAGTCGCCACGGTATCCTCATTATCGATGGCCAAAGCAGAGCAAATACGTCCGAATTCCACCACGTTTGGAGTGATTACCGCTTTAGGAAACCCTTTGATGATATCTGGATCAATGGAAACCAAAAACAACGAATCTGCATCAAGAATCACCGGTTTGTTAGCTACCTTAATTTCTTGTAAGATTCGAGTGAGCGTCTTCAACATGAGTGGATCTCTTCCGAAACCTGGTCCCAATACAAAAGCGTCCATTCGGTCAATAAGCGCAGATATTTTGGGTAATATATGCTGATCAATTACTTGATCAACTTGCTTGTTTTTCAACGCCTCCTCAAGCGGTTTGGACCGTAATTCTGTCCAATTGCTTTCAGGCAAAAATTGATTCACCTCTGGGTTCAGCAGCTCATACAAATATGGATGAATCATGAGATCTGGAGAGTATCCTTTGATAATGCTGCCGGCGAGTTTTTCACATACAACGTGGCTCAAATCTGCTCCAACCAATGCAGCCGAATGCGAGGCGAAGAATGGAGCTCCGGTGTAATCTTCACATCCGCCAAAAACACATACCTTACCGGCTTGGCCTTTATGAAATGAAGATTGCAATGGCTGGATAATCTGACGTACGAGACGAAGCAAGTCTTTTCGGGATTTTCCGCTCAACATTGATTGAAATTTGTGGATTTTCTTGTGAGACTTGGAGTTGCTGTTATCAACACGTGAGACTAAGATCACGTGTTTTCAATACTCTCACAAAGATTGAGTCACGTAATTCATATCACGTGAGATGGATCGCGTGATTTGAGTCACGTGAGTGTTTATGGTGGCAGTGCGCAAATGGTAGTGGTTGCCTGCAGATAACACGACCGGCCAATATTGCTCTCGCGGACTCACCGGAAGCAAATACCTTCAATCACGATTACTTTCAATTCAATGTCAGCAGTAAGAATCTCATCAAAATACCTCGTTCCTGCAATTGGTGCAATTGGCGCCATTGGCGCCATTGGAGCCCTCGGTACGGCTTCGTACTTTTCCGGCCCCAAAATCTTCAACGAAAACCCCAAGACTTTTAAAGATGGAAGCGAGTGGGTCGACTTGAAGTTGAAAGATTCATGGACCATTTCTGGAAACACTAAGCATTATGTGTTCGAATTGAAGAGCGCCGATGATGTTTCAGGCTTGGTCACGGCTTCCTGTCTCATGGCTAAGTATGTCACCGAAAAGGGTAATAACGTCATTAGACCATACACGCCAGTTTCGGACGTGGACCAAAAAGGTACCCTTGAATTTGTCATTAAGACTTACCCAGAGGGTAAATTCTCGCAACATGTGTGGAACTTAAAGCCTAACGATACTGTTTCGTTTAAAGGCCCAATTGTCAAGTGGAAGTGGGAGCCAAATCAATTCAAGAAAATCACTTTGATTGGTGGTGGTTCTGGAATTACTCCTTTGTACCAATTGCTTCATGAAATTACCAAGAATCCTGATGACAAGACCAAGGTCGATTTGTTCTATGGTTCCGTCAGCGAGGATGATATTTTGTTGAGAAAGGATCTTGACAAGATTGCTGCTGACCACAAGGAACAGGTGAACATTCATTATTTCTTGGACAAGGCTCCTGAGGGTTGGAAGGGCCATACTGGTCACATTGACAAGGCCTTCTTGAAGGAGAATTTGCCTGGTCCATCTTCAGAGTCCAAGGTGTTTGTGTGTGGCCCACCACCTTTATACAAGGCTATTTCAGGACCAAAGAACTCTCCCACTGATCAGGGTGAAGTCACTGGAGCCTTGGCTGATTTGGGTTACACCAAGGACAACGTGTTCAAATTCTGATATATGGACCGAGCCAAACATTTCACTTGTGAGTTCACTTGTGAGTTCACTAGTGAGTTCAATTCAACCTAAATTATCAACTCAAATTATGATCAACCATCAAGATAAAATTGCTAGAGTCACTAATTGTAGCATTAGAAAGGCATCGCTCCTGCATCCACACCATCTCCTACCTCATTAGTTCGCATCTTACCTTCACTCCTGCAGGTATCTCATCAAAACCATGGTTCGAGTCGCCATTGAAGGATGCTGTCATGGCGCCCTCAACGAAATATACCGGGCCGTACCTAAAAATGTTGAACTCTTATTGATTTGCGGCGATTTCCAGGCTTTTCGAAACAAGGCCGACTTACAGTCGTTTAGCGCACCAGAAAAGTACCGTCACATGATGGACTTTCACGAGTACTATTCTGGCAAAAGAAAAGCACCAGTATTGACTGTTTTCATTGGAGGAAATCATGAGGCATCACTGTATCTTCGAGAACTTCAATTCGGCGGCTGGGTGGCGCCATCAATATACTATCTTGGTGAGTATGGCACGATATGGTATAAAGGCCTTCGAATTTCCGGAACCAGTGGCATTTTCAACTATGCCTCCTTTATTAATAAAGATTCATACAAACTTCCGTATGATAGGTCGGCAATTCGGTCGGTATACCACGTGAAACCCAAAAATTTCGTGAAACAACTCTTGACTGGCCACTGTGACATTGTTCTTTCTCATGATTGGCCACAGTGGGTTTGGGAAAGCGGCAACGCTCAGCTTCTTTTGAAAAAGAAAAAGCATTTCAAGCAAGACATGAAAACTGGCCGTTTGGGCTCGCCATTGGCCATGGAAGTTCTCAAGTACCTTCGTCCTCGGCACTGGTTTTCCCTGCATCTTCATACCAGGTTCACTGCTGAGTATAAACATCGAAAAAGAAAGCTTCTGAGCCCAGGATTAAATTCAGATCCAGATTCAGGGTCACCAAATGAGGAGATGAATGTTTCAAATCAAAATGATCGGAAACACCAAAAGAGCCAAAAGACACAGGATGGTCAAGAAATCTTGTTAGACATGGACTCTAATGAAATAGCTTTGGATATGGATGATTCGAAAGATTTCAACGCAATTGCTTCGGATATGGATGATTCGAAAGACTCTGGTGAAATTGCTTTAGACATGGATTCATTGAAAGAAGATTCGAATGAAATTGCTTTGGATTTGGATTCATTGAAAGACTCTGGTGAAATTGCTTTAGAAATGGAAGATACGAAAGATGATTCTGCTGCATCTCTGCTGGACACCGATGACAAAGTTGCAAAAGAAAAAGCTGACGCATCAAAACCAATGATGGAAGCACTCGAAGAGATACTCATCAGAGGCAAATCGCAAAAGTACACCAAGTTCTTGGCGTTGGATAAATGTCTTCCTAAAAGGAAATTTCTTGAGGTTTTGGATATCAAAACACATTCACCAAGCTTGGGGAAGGGTCTCTTTTATGATCCAAAAGCGATCGCCATTCATAGAGTTGTCGAAAGCGCCACGAAAACGCCACAGTGGACGGATTTGAATGCTAAAAAGATGCTTCGAGTGTCGGATCTTGATCCTCTTCTAAAAGAGTTAGATGAAAAGGTGCAACTTGAGTTGCGCCATGTATCGGGCGATCTCCGCATTCCCCACAATTTCAAAAGAATTGCTCCAAACTCAACACAGCCGGTACCAAAGGTGCAGTATTGGGAGAATAACCAAACCATTGAATTCTGCCAGAAATTTGCCGTTGAGGTTCCTGACTTGGAATAAATAGTAATGATATTTGGAGCCGGTCACGTGCCGTGCATGAGTATCGCAGCATCGCCAATTAATCGAGTATCATGAGTGTACAGACGTTGATAGCGCATTATCTCCGGGGAAATGGATACCATGAGACTTTAGCAGCATTTGAAAAGGAGCACGGAACGCTTTTGGAAACAGAACTTCCTTTTGGGGAAACGCTTCAGGAAATTATAGCCGATAGGCAAATATATCACAAAACGAAGCCACAAGGTGCAGTCTTTGAGGACGAGAAAGTGAAGGCGAAAAAGTCCGTATTCTTTCGGAAATGGGCTGTACCATATGCTCAAAAATCCAAAAATATATCAAGTCCGGATCATTTGGTGGTTGACTGTGCAATTCTTGAAACAGACAGTAAGTATGCGCTTTTGGCCACGTCAAACAAATCGCTTCTTGTGGTCGATTTGGAAACGGGAAAAAATGTTTTCGAGGTTAAAAGCATCTTTGGAAACGTTATTCGCCATATTTTGGTGCATGGAGATCGTGTCTTTCTTTGTGGAATGAACGGGAAACTCACAGTGGGAACGCTAGACTTTAAAAATCAAACTTTCAATCGCCACTTCGAGCACCAGATTCATCCTCGGCTTGTTTCTGACATCAAAATCATCGAATGGCGCAAAGAAGTTTATCTTATAAGTATGGGATGGGACTTCATGGTGAGGGTGTTTTTGGTTGGTGATGGCATCGATTTGAAGGGAGAGTTCAAACTTAGCAACCAAGGCCAGTGCATGGAAGCGCTAGTTCACAATGACAAATTGTACGTCTTAGTATGCAAAAAAGAAATCACCTTAATGGATGTTTTGTGCTTTGACTCGATTCTCGAGTTGAAGTTCCGTATAGCCCTAAATGATGCAGAGTTCTCTGCTGTGGGGTTCACGCCAATGTGTATCAGCGCATTTGGCCTGGAAACACCGTTGATTGCCATAGCAACTTCTCATGAGCCATTTATGAGGGTCATTGTTGTGGAATTGAAAGAGGAGAGCGATGATAGCCCGGAGAAAATCAAACGCCAACAGATTATCACCAACTTGAATACACTCTCGCCACAAGATAAATTTAGCGAAGCCAAACTTCATTGGAGGATGGATGGGAGTGGTCTTTGGGTAGCAGGAGAGGATGGTATAATTCGGGGTTTGGATCTCCTAGAGGAGAAAGTGGTTGTTTCCATGGAAGGTCACGAAGGACGTATGAAAAGTATTTGTTTCTGGGAAGATGCTTATTTAACCTGTGGTATCGACAAGACCGTCAAGTTTTGGCAGTGAGTATAAGGAGGGCAATTCAGATTTAATGGAAGGCTTTGAATGGAATTCAGCACAGAAGGATTGAAAGTTGGCGGTTAACTGATGTTGTAGTTGATTGCAAGTTGATTTGAGTTTTATTGGAGTTGAAACTGTTTGAGTAATTTATAATGGAACATGGG
Source organism: Metschnikowia hibisci (assembly GCA_002374725.1). Classification (NCBI taxonomy): domain Eukaryota; kingdom Fungi; phylum Ascomycota; class Pichiomycetes; order Serinales; family Metschnikowiaceae; genus Metschnikowia; species Metschnikowia hibisci. Next base: position 723,606 of record NLAP01000003.1, on the reverse strand, counting down.
AAAAAAAGAACAGTTTAGAGGAAAATAAATATGGAACAGAATGGACGATATAGAGGAAAATAACGAGGGATTCTGCTCGTATTTATAGAGCGGTGGCTGCAAATAATGAGGGTACAAAAGTCTAGGGGGCGTGCAGGATCACTTAAATATGAAACCACACAAAAACAGCACCGTGATATAAAAGAAGTTCTCATTCCTCTTGGACATAGTTATTTTTTTTGGTAATTTCTCCCAAGTTAACCAATGATAAGATATGTGTTAAGGCTTTAGGATTTCTATTACCTGGAAATGGGAATTAGAAAAAAAGGGTCCTTTTACTGGGCACCTGAAATCTCGGGTATTAGTGATCAAGTGTTGAATTTATATGCTATAGATTTTATCACGAGTTTGAAACATCTGAACATCTGAAACATTGGAAACATTTGAAACATCTGAACATCTGAAACATCTGAAACATCTGAACATCTGAAACATTGGAAACATTTGAAACATCTGAAACATCTGAAACATCTGAAACATCTGAAACATCTGAAACAATCAACAATCTATTCTAGATATGTCCTTCATTCTATCACCTGGATCAAAGTATCTTGAACTACATTTATAGGTGAAACGACCTCAATTGGAAACAGAGATGATACTTCGATTTCGAAACGTGGATTTTTTTTACCCAAAAATAACCGAAAAAACGCTTATATACAGGATTATAAAAAACAGACCAGAAAAAATATACAATTCCCACAATATCAAAATGGCAGCCATGAGGAATATTTGAATATGAGGGGGGGAGTGTGTCCTGCAGACCGAGCGCGTACTTCCTCGGGCCGAAATGTATCTGGGGAATCGCGCGTAATGCGGAGAAGCTGGATCCTCGGGCACATGGTATATTTTTGCCTGTGAAGCGGACCATATCTCAATCAACCCGAATTCTTTTTATCCCTATTTTGCACACAACAATTTCTGAAACAAATTCTGAAACAACAAGGATTTTGTTTTTGTACCAAAATTGAAATCAAGTACCAATCAAGTGTTTCAAAACATTCATTGGAAAACAGGTGTTTTTGAATCAAATTCATACCATTCGTTGGCTGACCTCCATCGTGTTTTATTAATTGGTGCAATCCGCTTGGAAGATCAAAACCAGGCAATCTTAAAGCAGAAACAAACTCAAACAAATGTCGCTTAGTCCCTTAGAAAAAGCCGCCAGTGGAGCGTTAGCGTCTGCCATCGCAAACACGCTTGTTTATCCCTTAGATCTAAGCAAGACAATTATCCAAACGCAAGTTAAAAGGAAAGTCACGCCCGAAGATCCTGGAAGTGATTATGGGTTTACTAGTGTTGATGAAAGCGCCGGAGAAAGTACTTTTTTGAAGGTGGAGAAAAAGATCGAACAGAAGGTTAAGGAGCAGGAACTCAAGTACAGGAATACCATTGACGTACTCAAGAAAATTTATGCCAAAAAAGGTATTTTGGGCTGGTACCATGGATTATTTTCTTCAGTGGCTGGACTGGCTGCACAGAATTTTTCCTACTTCTACTGGTATTCGATTGTCCGGCTGGTATACGCGAGAATCTCCAAAACCACCGCCACTCACAAGCACCTGACGGCCATTGAATTATTTTTAGGAGCTTTGGCTGCAGCAATTTCTCAACTCTTCACCATGCCAATTGGAGTCATCACCACTCAGCAACAAACTGACAAAAGACATCGGTCATTATACCAATTGGCCAAGGAGATCTACCTGCAGGACGGTCCTTGTGGATTCTGGAGAGGACTTAGCGTATCATTGGTATTATGTGTGAATCCTTCAATCACATATGGTTCATATGAACGGTTGAAACAAATTTTTTTCGAAGGTAAAGAGTTCTTGGGTCCATTGGAGAGTTTCACCTTGGGAATGTGTGCCAAGTCATTGGCTACTTTGAGTACACAGCCGTTGATTGTATCCAAGGCGATGCTTCAGAAGAAACTGGGAGATAAGAAGGAAGCACATAATGATGATGATGATGAAGATATCAAGTTTAATTCATTCATCGATGCCTTGTGCCACTTATGGAGCACAGAGCGCTTGAGAGGACTCTACAAGGGAGTGGCGCCACAGTTGCTTAAGGGAGTTATTGTGCAGGGAATGTTATTTATGTTTAAGGACCAAATTGACATGACTTTCGTGGAGCTTTTGAAACTTATTAAGTCTCGAAAAGCATTGGTTAGGAAATAGTTGACAATGAGTGCTTATTAGTTGATGAGTTCTTGATGAGTGCTTATCAGTTGAAGAGTCCTTAATGACTGCTTATTAGTTGAAGAGTCCTTAATGACTGCTTATTAGTTGATGAGTCCTTAATGACTGCTTATAAGTTGTTGATGAGTTCTTAATGAGTTTTGGTGTGACTTTTTTGTTGATGACACTACCGACATATTGCCTTCACTTTTTGGCTTATTTGGTCTTGAAAGCGGAGTTGGTCGTGGGTGCAATTGCTGGGTGCAAATCGCCGTGTCACGTGCTATACACTGTTTTCTCCGCCACGATCAACTGCCAAATTTCATCACCACCGATCCAATTCACCACAAAAAAGAAACCAGTAAATTGAAAAGTTCACATCGTTTTCTTTATCTATTCAAATTATCAATTTCCAAACATACTGCATATCCAGTATCATCTAAAAGTAAAACCCCAACTCGTGTTCCTGCATATAGTACCAAATACTCTCATTAAATGTACTTAAATTTCACGCGACTAAAAAATTCCCAGGGCTTAAGCCCTAGCCACGTGACTGCCCTGTGCACCACCACCCGCGCACTTCACCAAAAATCTAATTCCCTTTTAAAAATTTTTTTACCTACAACACTTTCTCATCAGCAAATATGGGTAACGGTAAACCAAGAGGTCTTAACTCCGCCAGAAAATTGAGAGTCCACAGACGTAACAACAGATGGGCCGATGAATCCTACAAGTCCAGATTGTTGGGAACTGCTTTCAAGTCCTCTCCATTCGGAGGTTCTTCCCACGCTAAGGGTATTGTGTTGGAGAAGATCGGTGTCGAATCCAAGCAACCAAACTCTGCCATCAGAAAGTGTGTCCGTGTCCAATTGATCAAGAACGGAAAGAAGGTTACTGCTTTCGTGCCAAATGATGGTTGTTTGAACTTTGTCGATGAGAACGACGAGGTTTTGATTGCCGGTTTCGGTAGAAGAGGTAAGGCTAAGGGTGATATTCCTGGTGTTAGATTCAAGGTCGTCAAGGTCTCTGGTGTTTCCTTGTTGGCTTTGTGGAAGGAGAAGAAGGAAAAGCCAAGATCGTAGAGATCCATTTGCATTTGGTTCTGGGTATAGCCTGTTTAATATTACGATACATTGATAAAGCGTAGGTGTTTCAAATGAAAATGAAAATGAAACGAAAATGAAACTTACATGAAACATGTAGAAAATAAAGGAATTTTTTGATTCCTGGAGTTTTTGTTGTGTGGCCTGATTCATTACGCTACCCTACGCTACGGAACATTAGCGAAAAAGTCACGTGATATATTACATCGACAAGTGTTTGCCTTCCACCGAAGGCCCCGACTTCTTAACCACTTTTTTCCTCGAGTTAGTCATTTTCCGGTTAATCCGATTAAACATCTCGCTAGAGCCCTTTTGCAGCCTCATCAATAAAGTAGGGTCAACTTTAGGAGCGATCTTGTATGCAGTCGTCCGAGCACTAGGAATAGCAGCTCTCTTTCTGCGTTCAGCTTGTTGTTCGTAAAGTGTTTTTTGTTCCTGTGGCTTGCTCTTTTTAGACGACAACTTATTCGTAAACTTGCTTTTGTTATAGTCATTGAAATGGATAGTACGGTCCTTGTAAGAGTCCGACTTATTCAAAATGGGTCTAGTCCATTCTCCAATCAATTTGTCCACAAGTTTCTTTAAAATAGGTTCGGTTCTCTTGCTGCGCTGGTAAAACACCAACACTTTGCCGATTCCACTAGCCACAAGATGATCTGTTTTAATGGGCAAGTCCACCAACGACTGTAACAACTCCTTCTGGATCTGGTATGCAGGCATCGACGAATCTGGCAATGGCTCTAACCATAACCGTACAGCCTCAAGCAAATTGTTATCTAAAATGGAAATTGCAAGGTCAGCTTTAGATAATGTATCCATGACCTCACGCAACAATTTGAGTTTTTCCGTGGCAATTTGACCTTGGGAGTTCTTCTCCACATCTAAATTGGCCGCCTCAATCATCTTATTTTTAAGATAGTCGATTTTATCGTCTTGCATTCGTTCCAAGTCATCCTCATCCGCCCGCCGACGCTTAGTGGTCCGACTTTTAACCGCCAGGTCCATTTTCTCTTCCAAAAGCCGTCTTTTCCGTGCTGCAGGGTCTTCATTGGAATAATCCACACCATATTCGGCTTCGTAATCCAAATTATCGGTTACGGGGATTTCTGCCTCGAGCGAAGGAGCAGGGCCATCCTTTTGACTGCGCCGGATCTTCTTTTTGCGAGTCACATCACCATTCTGCTCTTTTTGTGCCTTAATATTGTACACGTTATCGTCAAAGTCGGAATTTTCGCCATCGAACATATTATTCACATCCTCTTTGTGAATATCATCTTCCAGAGCAGGTACAGAGTCTCCGCTGGCAATGTGTCCTTCACCTTCATCCTCAAGATTATCTTCGGTAACAGTAGGCGGAAGTTGTTCATCTTCTAAGCTTTGCTGGAACTCCTGTTCCTGTTGCTGTTGCGTAAGCTCTGAATCCATGGATAATTTTGCTTGTTCTTTAGGGACGATGGAAACTTGAATCTCCAATGGGCCAGTCTTTCAACGGGAAATCAATCAGATCAATCAAATCAACCTTGATTAGTATGAGAAGCAAAAATTTTGAAAAATGCTCGCTGGTAACACAAATTTATTAAGGCCGTATAAACAAGGAGATGAAGAACCAAGTTTATTGGTTTCATTAGGTGAGAGTGCGACTGCGACTGAGACTGAGACTGAGCGAGCGCTGGTGTACGGGTGGCGCGCTAGAGACTGTGAACTTCTCCTAATAATTCATACTTCATGTCTCACTACATTGGAAAAACCATCTCGTTAATCTCAAATAAAGGGCTCCGGTATGTGGGTCTTTTAGAGAATATTTCAGCGGAAGATGCTACAGTGTCTTTGAAATCTGTGCGCTCTTTTGGTACCGAAGGTAGAATGTCCGAACAGGGCCAGCCTAACTTGGAAGTTTTACCCGGCTCCGATGTCTATGAATATGTGGTTTTCAGAGGTTCTGATGTTCGAGATTTATCTGTTTTGGATATTCCTGTTGAGCAAGTGCAGCCAGTTACCGCTACCTCTTCTCATATTGAGCCTACTGTTGCTCAAAAAGCCCCTGCTCCTACATCAACACAAAGCTATGCTCCTCGGCCGATTCCGGAGACCCTGACTGAAAATCCTCGGAATGCCCAGCCGGCTGAAACTGCTTCATTACCAAAAAATACGGCGGCAGTGGCTCCAGCTTCTTCTGCCCCTAAGGAGACGATTACTGAAACTGGTGCGCCAACCCGAACCACAGATCCTGCACCGACACCAATCAGCAGACCCACTGATTTCGATGGTGACTTTGACTTTGAGCAGGGAAATGCTCGTTTTGAAAAGGAGAGGTTGGACAATGAAAATAAACCCGTTTATGATAAGAGCTCATCGTTCTTCGACTCCATCTCGCAGAACACCCGTGGAAACATGCGCTGGAGCCAGGAAAAATCTCTTAATATGGATACTTTTGGCGAAGCTTCGGTTAGACGTGGACGTGGGAACTTTAGAGGAAGAGGAAGAGGAAGAGGAAGAGGAAGAGGACGTGGAAGGGGAAGAGGAGGTTACCTGGAGCCCAAACCAGAATGGGCTTAATTTAGATCCTACCTTTATATGAATTCAATCAATCTTTACTACTAATCTATCTCAATTCTTCTTTTTTTTCTGAACAAGTAGACTTTTCCTTTTACTTCCATTTTTATTTTCATTCTATTATACTGATTGTTGTTTGATCCTGTATATATGTACTTATTTGAAAAATTATAAATCCTGTATATAAGTATAGGTGCCTTACGGACCCTAAATTTTTGAATGGCTTCAATATTTACTTTCTCTGACACTGAAATTGACCTTGATCATTCGCTAAAGCTCTAAACCCACTTAGAATTCGGTTAAGAAGGTTTATTGGTATCGGTAGTTATATGATTATATGCAGGATACCCAAATTTTTCCATTCAAAACCTGTTGCCATGGAAGTTCTTCACTTGTTAATACTTCATATGGAGCTTTAAACCTTTTTTGGTAATATTGAAATTTTATTTGTGGATTTTCATACGCTCGCATAAACTCTCAGAAAAGACCACCTAATGAAAAATTGAGCCAATTCACCAACAAAAAAATACAAAATTTACAAATTCAAAGAAAATTAATAAGAGATTCAAAAATGTTAAGCATAACCCAAAAACCAAATAATTATAGAAATTTGAGTCAAACTGGTAAAATCCTTGTTGATTTGACGCGTGGCACTATATGCACACCAGATTCCAAAAATTATCTTTTTTTCAGCCAATTCAATTTAGCTATTACAATTCAGGTGCTATACTCAACGGTAATGATAATTTCAACAATTTTTTTCAAACCGAACTTTCTCTAATTAGTTTTTTAATGTGATTGATCGGTTGTACCTGCATACAGGCCCACTTATCGCGGTCGACATTCATCTTACACTGCATCATGACGTACCAAATCATTGATGCTTTCATTAACGACGGTATCCTTAACCAAAGGATCCAAATGACCGTTCCTCTTGCACACTTTGCAGAGGACGACCTGCAGACTATCAGCATCTGTGCCAACGTGACGCAGCGTTATGTGAAGGACTTGCATGGGCTGTACCCCGAAAGAGTGACTTTCGCCGAAAAATCGAAGGTCATAGCGTATCTCCAGGGAGGTCCGGGCTTCCCTTGTGATGTACCCCGCACCAACTCGGGATTTACTAAGGTGTTGCTTGATAAAGGTTACCAGATTGTCTACTACGATCAGAGAGGTACGGGTTTTAGCTCTCCGATCGAGCGGGCCACGCTTGTGCTGTCTGCAGGAGCACTTGATTACATTCTGCATTTTCGGGCAGATTCAATCGTCGAGGATATGGAGTACGTAAGGCGAGCGCTTCTTGGTGATCAGAAATGGCTGTTGTTAGGCCAGTCGTTTGGAGGTTTTTGCCTGTTCACGTACCTCCTGCGCCATGCAGGATCGCTATCTGCAGTCCTCGTCACCGGTGGCATCCCCCCTATTGGCCACACAGCCGATGATGTTTACCGGCAGACATACGAGCGGACGAAGGAGCGCAACATACACTACTACTCCAAATATCCCCAGGATCAGGCCCGTGTGCAGGAAATTTGCCTGTATTTGGCTGCAAACCACGTGTCCCTCCCCAATGGCGGCAAGCTTTCGGTAGAGCGGTTCCAGCAGCTCGGGCTAACTTTTGGTGCTGCCGGTGGAACCGACTCCATGCATGCGCTTGTCACGGAGATGTGGCATACACTCCAGACTGGAGACTTGACGTATGGGGTTAGGTGCAGGATTCAAAATATGAGCCTGTTCGATACCAACGTGTTGTATGCACTCTTCCAGGAGGCGATTTATTGTGACGGCAATGGCAGCTCAGGCTGGGCCGCTGATAGACTTCGTCACGTGACCGGAAATGAACCCTTTGTATACACGCCCGGTCAAACCTCGCCGGTGTTCTTCACAGGCGAGATGGTGTACAGGTCTATGTACGAGGATTATGCCGAGCTCAAGCCACTTCGGGAGTTGGCATATGCACTCCATGAAAAGGAAAAATGGCTGAACCTCTACGACCCTGAAGTTTTAAGACAGATCACGTGGGCGGAGGTTCCCGTAGTGGCGGCTTGTTACTTTCAGGATCAGTACGTGGACTTTGGGCTCTGTATGCAGGTCAAGCAAAATATCTTTGGGGAAAAAAATTTACGGCAGCACGTGACTAGCGAGTACTTTCATAATGGGCTTCGAGCTGATCCTGAACGGGTGCTTGGCCCCTTGTTCAAGTTGTTAGAGTGTGAAGTTGACTGAGCCCCATGCAGGATATCATCGAAGATGTGCACATTGACCAATTGAGATAAGGGCAATGGAGAAAGACGCCAGAGTAGGTAATTGGAGTGGGACGGTATGCAGGATTTGAATCAATATCAGACATGTTATACTTATATGCCGTACGAAATTTTATAAAGAGATCTTGATGAGGTAGTTGGGAATCATTAGTACGTAAATGAAAGTGTTTGATTTTATGCACACCACTCATTATATCTGCGACCCTTGTTACCCGGTCAATCACCCCAAGTGCCATAATAATTTTTATAAAAAAAATTGAAGAAAAATTATGGAATTCATTTTGCTCTGCTTATGAAAAGGGGATTCCTGCACATAAAGTCCTGACCCATTCGGTAAAAAGTGAAATGGCAGAAAGTGGGCCAACAGAGCAGAAATCGGTTACGGTCCTGTATGCAGTACGCACGCACCCCAGAATGGCCCCTATGGTCATCAGCTCTGCACCACCATCATTACCGTCCTTTATACTAGTTTACAAAAGACAAACGCCGCATAATAACCATCAAAAAAAGTATTTAAAGAAGCCGATCCGCAACGCCGTCTCCTCATTTTTTTTTAAACCTCTCACGTGACCACGTTGATGGCGCCTATCCCATAGTAACGGCATGCCTCTTTGGACGCCCTTCTCCCGAAAACCCGCCAAATCCGCCGAGTCGGTACCGATGAAACCGAGACGGTCTCAGTCGGATCTTTCTACTGAGATGGGCAAAGTCAGGCATCCTCCGCGGCTGAAAACGGCAAGTTTCGGCATTCCGGTATCAAAATCCATGCTTTTGGACTTTGAGTCAGGCAAATCTCCTACAAGTGACAGTGGTGGTGAAAAAAGCCATTTGGCTTCATCTCAAGATACATTAGGATCCATGCTTGATTCTAAAGAAACTTCAGATACAATTATTGATGGAGATGGATATTCCGACTTAAATCATGATACCAAGGCATTTTTGATAGAACCTTCTGTCATAGAGAAATTTTCAAATTACTCAATTGGGGGGCCATCATATTCTGAAACAGATTCCAAACAAGTTCCAGAAACAGATGCTGATATAGGTATTGAACCCGATTCAAAACAGACTTTGGAAAATAACTTTTCAGAAACCAATGATTTACCTAAATGGGTAAAACTTTTAAGCAAACCAATTTTTGACGGCGCAAATGGCACTATTTACAAAGCTTCAGACGCAGCCAGCACCAAAATCGTGGTAATCAAAAGTATTCGAAAACAACCAAACCAATCATACGAAAATTACACAGAATCGGTGCATCGAGAATACGAGAATCTTCGTAAATGTGCTGCATCTAAGCATGTGGTTGAAGTATATGATTTGGTGGCAGATTTAGGACCAGAACCAGAACTTTCGCTCATCATCAAATATTTCCAATACGGAGATCTCTTAGACTATTTGTGTGGACTTCGAAGCAAAAAAATTGATATTCCCACGAATCTTAAAGATGCTATATTCAAGCAGATTGTCAAGGCTGTTGATTTTCTCCATCGAAATGATGTAGTACATCGAGACATCAAACCGGAAAACTTTCTCATTGACCAAAATGGCGAAATTAAGCTTAATGATTTTGGATATTCTTTGGATCTTTCCCGGACAGATGAACAGCTTCAGCTAAATGAAATTTGCTGTGGAACTCCTTCATTTAAGGCACCAGAGTTGTATCGAATTGAAAATGAGACAAAAGATTCGGAATTTCCCGATTTGGATCTGGATGATAATGTTGAGCGTCAAAAGAAAATTCACCGCCTAGAGAAAATGTTTTCTTTTGAAAAATCAGATAAAATGTTGGACTTTAAAAGCGTGGATGTTTGGGCCCTCGGTATCGTGTGTTTCCAGGTTTATTTAATGTCTGTTCCTTGGCAAAATTCCAGCATTTATGAAGAAAAGAATAAGAAAATGGAGTCATATATTGAAAATTATCCTGATGGAGCTAAACAGCTCCGTAGTTTAGTGGATAAGTTGAACGATAAGAATTATAGTGTGACGTTGAATCCTGCACTTCTGCTATTTAAGAAGATCCACTACGATGCCCGAATTGAACTTTTTCGAATGCTTCATCCCAATCCAAATAAGCGAATTTCCTGTGAAGAATTGCTACAGTCAAGTTGGTTAACCCAGGCATACGCCAAGTCACGTGATCTCTTGGATCTTAGGAAATAGAACAAAAGTGACCAGCAAAAAGGTACTTAGAGTTAAGATGGTTTAGATCTCTAATGATTAAAATATATAAATAGAAAAAAGAAAAAAAATAAGTCAAGATTTCAGTACAAGTGTTAATAGTGGCAGACGGAAAAGAGACGACTAATTACAAAGAATTATCTAAACAATGCAGCGGACGGCGTCCGATATATGACACAATTAACTATTATAATAATACAGTTTGCTCCGAACGAGAATCGATCCGGATGTCTATCCCATGGGCATAACCTTGCTCTGGATTCAAAGTCTAATGGTAATTGGAGTACCCATAATTTCCTACACCCGCGGAGTTGCCCAGCGAAGGTTGTTGGGAATTGGAAGATCTTCTTGGGTTACCAGGCCCACGAACGCCCAATGGATTCTTCGAAAATGACAAGCGAATACCTCCCTTGCCATTGCTTCCAGCAGGACGAGGCAAAGCCCTTCCGTAGAGTTCAGCCAAAGCAACAGTGGCATGGGCAACATCTTCAAACTCCACAAAACACATTGGTCCATGATTATGACTCAGAACACTAGAACCAGAATTGGAAGATTGATTCTTAGTCCTGAATGATAATCGCCTAAATCCCTTCTGCGGAGCGAAAAGCGACCGAAGTTCGGCTTCCGTAGCATCTGGAGGCAAGTTGCCCACATATAAAGTGTTGCATGGAGGGTTCTGGTCTGCTGGATTGGCAGGAGGAGGAACCCGAGCTAATAATGACAAATCTGGTACGTCCTTGGTAGATCCACGAGTTGCTGAAGTGGGTGTGGTGGCTCCAGATGGAGCAGCAGCAGCAGCAGCAGAGGTAACTCCACTGCGTCCTGCAGGCTGGGATGTTGATAATGGAGGTAAAGTCAGACTGGTCTGCAGAGGAGCCTGGGAAATGATCGAAGCCACCGTTTGTGCAGGCTGCTTTTCTTCAGTCAGCGAAGGCTGAACATTGGTTGGAGCAGATACTTGCAGTTGCAGATTTGAAGTAGTGGCCAGGTTCAGGACTTGATTCAGAAGATGAGCCGAGCCATTGAAAAAAGAAGATGTTCTTCTTCTCTCTCCAGAATCCACCGGAGACTTTTGCGCCAGTTGCAGCATTTGAGACGATTGATTCTGCATAGCCACCGGATGCTGAGGTTGCGCTGCACCAGAAGCACCCCAATCATATGGATTAACGTTGGCAATTCCCGGGGTTTGTGGGTTAGATGCAAAACCCACGTTGGCCAGACCCTGAGACCCCCATGGGTCACGAGGTATATTATCGTAGGTGGCGTCATTCTGAGATTTCATTAAGAGAAGCGATTTTCCCGTCAAATCGCTTAAATCGATGGAGCCCGATGCAGGATTGGTGGGTGTAGTGGTACCGGAAAAGGGATCAGAAAACAAAAAGCGTGAGCGCTGATTGCCCACAGATGCTCTCTTCTGAAATGAGTCAAAAGGCTGCAGCTGCGGAAGATCCAGCGTAGTCTGGGCAGGCTGCAGAAGAGAATGCTGATGCGAGGAAGGGGGTGAAATGCCCGAGGAAATGTTCAACTTATCAAAGCCCGAAATGCTACTCTTATTTGAATTTGATGCAGGCGGTGAGGTTTCGAGTTCAGCCTTAACCGGGGCGTGTTTGGTACCGAAAATGTACCGTCCATCGAGTAATTTACCGGTAGTTAGGCACGTGGAGGGGCTCTTGAAGGATGCAGTAATGGTATAGTCCTTGAAGTCGACGCTGACGAGGTCATCCGAGACTAAAGCAAAGATAAGTGCAGCTTCGCGAGGCGATAAATCCAGCGGCACATTGGTGAGCTTCAACACATGCAGCAACGCCAGTAGTTGAGGTGCCACTGTACCAGAAGAATGCGGGAGGGGAAATGTGCCTTGGAGTAGATTGGGCGGAACACCAAGTGCCATAGGATTAAGAAACTGACCGGAAGGTTCGGAGGTCATGATCGCTGAAGGTAAAGTGATGGAGGACGTGATAGGCGCGTTATCGGGGGGAGTGATGGAAAGGGGTTGATGGAAAAGGGAGTGATGGAAAAGGGCGTGATGTAAGGGAAGTGATGCCAAGGAATGAGTGTTTTAAATTGGCAGAAAGTAGGGAGGCCGCTGGAGATAGTGCCACCAAAGTCCGTTAATTATAATCCGGAAACTGTGATGAAAATGTCCGAAACACTGAAGAAGGAAAAATGGTGGAGATGCTGAGAGTTGTGCAGGGGCGGGGACAAGATAAAAAGCCCGAGCAGAAGGACGAAAAACGGCTGAATTCGGACGAAAGAGCGGTATGCGGCGTATGGGCAGGAGCACTGTATGGGTTGATGGAGGAGGTTTAAGGGTTTTTTTGTTTCGTTTATGTTGGCATGCGGCGGCCGGAAAGTAGTGCATGTACCGCGCGCACGCCCTCGTTTGTGCGTGCTGGCGAATGAGAGTGCAGTATTTGCCATCGGTGCGGGCGGGGGTTTACGCATGTGCGCGTAAATACCAGACCATCCCGCCACCGCGCGCCGCTACATGCAGGCTGAAACATTCAACATGCAGGTGTATCTATCTATATGAAGGCGGCCACGCACCGCCACGCACCTTGCAATCCGGAAAAAGGCCGACTGTTATGACTGATAAATCACGTGTATTATTTGTAATACCAGTATATTATTTGTAGTACCAGTATATTATACATCATACACCATACACTAGTATATCATACACCATACACCATACATAATACACCGGTAAAACCGAGTGAACCAAAATAGTATTAAATTGGGATTCTATAACTACCAAGACTCACTTTCAAAACTAATCCGAAAAACTTCCCTAATTTTCCCAATTTCCAAAAACTCCAAAACTATTTCAAAGGCGAATCTTTATCGTTGGTATTACCACAATCTGCGTCGCCTCAATATGGAAATGGATCGGAATTTAGAGACTGGAGGTACAGATGCAGCCTCGTATCGTTTTCGAAAATAGCACATATATGAGTACTTTTCAAGAATTTCTTCCTCCTCGGTATCAAGGTCAAATGGCGCAATTCCTAATGTGGTAATGCAATCCACAACGCTGGAGGCCTGAGAGGCACAGGAGACTGCGTCTATGTACAGGCCCAAGATTGGCAGGTATGGGCGTAACAAGAGCTCGTACACGGCAGAGGATTTCCTAAAACGGACCTTGGTATCTGAATCTGAGCAAAGACCAGCTTCATCCTGCACTGATACATAATTTCCTGCCGGAACCACAAACAACGGCGTCTGCAGACGCGTGTCTAAAATCATGAGATGATAATCAAAGAGCAGGAGCTCGACCGCACGAGATTCCATCTCAAACTGCATATGACGTTTATCATATACGAGCCACCGTACCTCTGCTCCACGAATACATTGCCTAACAATTCCAAGATATTCCACCGGAATTATCGTCACTTTCTCTGTAACTTTTCGTGTGTGGACCTGCACACAACGCGCCAGCTTTATATCTGCGTTAATACGATTAAGACCATCATCAAGTGTAAGACGGGCGGCGTCAATCACTGGATCACGTGCTCCACATTTCTGAAGGGCAGTTAAAAATAAGTGGTATTTTGCAATTCGACCCATTGGTTTCTGTAAAAGACTGGAAATTGACAAATCCATGCATCTTGTTTTTGGTTGATGCAGCTCCAAAAAATTTTGAAGGCCCTTTATATACAGCAGTTCAAATGGAGAAATTTGCTTTTCAACCATTGAAAGAATGAGCTCTGCATAGAGAGAGAAGTCGCCGTATGCAGGTTCAGAGAAAAGACTCTGTACTAAATTTGCATAACTGTGAATTTTAGTTGTACCTCCAGATCTACTGGCCATTTCCCGAGCCATGTTACTATAGAAAGTATCATGCTTTGAGATGAGCGCCAGCAAAATGGTATCCATGTGTAAAAGTGGAGTGCACGTGACCTGCAACCCCACACTTTTCATAAGTAATGGTTCAACGAAGAAATTGCGGAGAAGTGCCAAGCTTCGGATGTACATGTGTTCGCTTTGAATTACTTCTTTGAGCGTATGAGCCATTTGAAGCTGAGCTTCGGCTCTTTCTGGACTTGCTGGTGAAAATGTCGCCCGTGCAATTGGTGATACTGTGTCCTGCATGGATTCAGGTCGGCTTTCATAACCAATTGAGTTAAAGGTATCATCGATGCGTCCCATGATTTTTTCAAGACTGCTAAAATTGTTGGATTCCTGCAGAAACGTTTCGCTATTCAGGTCACTTTCCAAGTCACTTTCCAGGTCGTTTTCCAGGTCTTTTTCCAGGTCTTTTTCCAGATCACTTTCCATGTCGCTATTCAGGTCAATTTTCAGATTTTTAACATCACTCTTAAGATTCGTATTCAGCTTAGAATCGAAATCTGGCCTGATATCGAGAGAAATATCAACTTCAGAATCTTCGAATTTGGAAATTTCGGGTACTTCCTTGATTGTCGGGGTTTGTTCCTGCATCCAGGGCTCATTTTTGAGTTGGTCTTTATTCTGATCATAACCTGCATCCAAATTTTGAATTGATTTCGAGTCTTCTTGACTTTTTAATTCTTCAATTTCCTGAATTCCTTTTTTTATTCCCTGACTTTCTTTTTCCATTCCCTGACTTTCTTTTTTTATTCCCTGAGTCTCCCTGAAATATTCATCCTTTCGGTCTTTTTCTCCATTTTGGGAACTTTCTTCCAGTGATCCCAGAATTATGGTATGAAGCAGATTCTGAAAAATACCCGCCTGCAGTATAGACTGGGGGTTTAATACAATTTTTCCACTGGCTCTTTTTTCTGGTAATAGTGTATGGATGATTTCTCCTTTAGAACCAGTCTGACGTTTACTTGCGCCACAAAGAAGTTGAACTTTTTCACCACTGGCAAGTTTGATCACTGTTGGTTTAATAGGTGACAGTACGGGTGTACTGATGTATGTTCCTGGAATTGTCAATGCCTGTTGCTTCTTTGGTGGAATCATGGTGAAATGTGTGTTTGCAGCCGTTTCTCGTGCGGCGGTGCAAACGCGCCGTGTATGCAGGATTCCTCATAAAGAAGGACTATATTGAATTTAAATAGGCTACTGTTGCCATTTGAAAAATCTTTGTAAAGAATTTCGAGTAAAACTTTTTTTTTTGAATGTTTTTTTTATTAACTTATAGTAGGACTGCATATAACACACACCCATAATTACCCAAA
The DNA here is from genome assembly GCA_002374725.1 of Metschnikowia hibisci. Lineage (NCBI taxonomy): Eukaryota > Fungi > Ascomycota > Pichiomycetes > Serinales > Metschnikowiaceae > Metschnikowia > Metschnikowia hibisci. The sequence goes on along the minus strand of NLAP01000003.1, from coordinate 708,127 downwards.
CTAAATCAAAAATCAAATGCTGCAGTTAACTAGAAGAAGTTTGTGATAATATTAATTATTGATAATCTGTGATAATTCAATTTTTGATCATCTGTGATGATATTAATTACTGTTAAGTTTTATCACGGCCCTAGCTCATGCTACAACTCGATGCTTGGATGCAGGACTTGGAAAAATTTTCTTCCCAAAGCAGACATTCCCAAAAACAAGTGAATCTAAGCACCATCAATCCGCCCAGCAAGAAATTCTCTTTCTTTTGAATCCAAATTTAGTTATACTCTTCTTTTGTTCCTGTACACAAGCCAGGATATCGCGAACTCACAACTCCAGTCCCGACCCATGAGTGATCCAGACACGCCCAAACATGTCAATGCCGTGTGTATGCAGCTCCTCCTCCAGGAAATGGTGGCAATGTCAGTCCGGATAAGCCATGAAGTGGTAGTACCAATCAAAAACCCAGACACCAGGGATAAGCTTGGTAACCCGGACACCAGAATCGATACGCCGTTATCATCTATTCCTGGAGATTTACCCGGTCACGTGGAAGTTCTTGATAACAGTGATCTTTCCAGTGAGTCATGCACGATTCGAATTGAAGGTTACGGTTTTGATTTGGGCCAAAAATTAACGGAGGTGTTAATGTACAGGACGCCAGGCCACAGTCGTATAAACGACATATTGGAAATCATGAAGTTTATCTGCAGGGACGCCTGGAAGTGTCTTTACGGCAAGCAAATGGATAATCTCCGCACAAATCATAGGGGTACATTCGTTCTTATAGACAACAACTACAAATTGACCAGTGGTTTGGACAGCGCTGGCGGTATGCAGGATACAGTGACCAAGGCACGTGCATACGCCTATTTACCCGCTGGAATCATTCGAGGAATTCTTCTGAGTTTTGGTGTTGATGTTTATGTTTCCGCAGATGTACTGCAACTTCCTGCTATCACGTTCAACATTCAAACCTCCATCAATAATTAGAGGGATTAATCAGAGGAGAAAAGAAAGGATGAAAATAGAAAGGGAGAAGAAAAGAGAAGAGAAAAGATAGAAAGGAAATTGGGGAGATTAGGAGAAAAGATGGAAAGAGAAATAAGGAAGAAAGGTTGGACCGGGCCGGAAAACTCAAATTTCCATTGACAAAAGATTTTTAATTCCCAAAATGGCAATCGATAATGCTGAAATGATGAGTCCGAATTTAGGTTCAAATTCACATTAAGCATATTGAATATATTCCATTCTAGGATATATGAATTGCTGCATTGGTTCAAAGATCTGGATGTACGGGCTCACAAACTTTTCACAAATTGTTCTCATGGCTCGGTAGGTGATAAGATCACCGATCAGGTACTAAAAGGTTTATTCCTGGACGATTTATACAGGACACGTCAATACCAATTAAAGTGGCTTCGAAGCTATACATCCTGGCGACCGAAGCTTTGAATATCACAACATTATTCCTCTTTTGGACAATTGATCATCATGGTGAGTTAACATTCAATATGATACTCCTCCAATTTTGTGATTTTATAATGTTTATGAAGTCATCTTCAAATCATCAATTGAGTCTATTGTTTATTTGTTGTTTATCATGATACCATTGTCATTTGCTGTCCGAAAAAAAAAAAAAAAATCATGAAAGAAGGCATTTCAAGATGAAATAAATTTTTTATGTGAAATTTGGATTGTGAACACATGAAGCAACCTTTCGAAATTCGGGTTTTCCTGCCTCATATTAAACATATACCATATCACCTGCATAGACCACCGCGTAATCTCCATGCTCATCTCTCCAAATCTTATGCTTTGCCATCGATTCCGAAATGTCCGAACTTTTGCCCTAATATCGGAATCCCAAAAAATAGTTGCTAGAAAAGTTCTAGATACTCACCAAAAAGATGTGTCGCAGGCGCTTCGAAATCATGACGTCAGAATTGCTTCTTTTAATACCCGAATTCTCGTGAACAGATTTCTCCAAGCAGTTTTCTCTGGAAACGTCCGAGAGTCGGTCGATATACTTAAACGGGTCCAGCTGGCGGAGGTCGCCAAAATGCAGGAATTTTCTGTTCACCGCTCGTGTTTTATTACCCTTTTGAATCACATGATTGAAATGCCCAAAGTCAGCCTACAACAACTTCGAGATTTGCTCAATGAATATAAGAAAAACTCATTGGATGTGGAGGTGGTCAATTTGGTGGTAATTCTTGTCCTTAAAGTTTTGTCTCTGGTGTACGGAGTTCGTGGCCAGCGAATTAGCACTCTTCATCTCGTGAAATACGCCAAGGAGTTGCCTGCAGATGCAACAGGTGTATTGCAAGTGTTGAATCAACGCCACTTGCCACTTTTTCGGGAATTTAATATTGTTTTTGGCCGAAATGAAGAGCCCGTGCTGCCTGCAGGACTCAGTCCTGAATGCAGGTTTCTTCGTGGCAGATTGCAGGAAATTAAGGGAAAGAGTCTGCTCTTAGACTTTGCTGGACTTTGCCAATTCATTTCTTCTACAACTTATACTCAGTATGAGCGCTACATGCAGGAATCACAAATATCAAAGGTCGAAATTGATAAAGCAAAATTCGAAAAGCAAAAAACTTTCTTGTATGAGAAGCAACTTTTAATTGAGGAATATTCTCAAACAATTCACCGGAATGTTTCACAGTCGTACCAAGTTTCGCAAATCAAGAATATTCATCGCCAGTGGATCCAAAAATGGCAAAAAAAAAGCATTTATAGTGTCCAAAACAGCACAGAGCTTGCAAGAAAACATCCAGTCTTCCACACGCATTATACTGCTGATTTTGTGGTGCCTATAGTTCTCTCACACATGCTTTCGGCCACACTCAAATCTCCTCAAGCTAAAGTTCTTACGTTGGCGCAAAAAATAGCCCATACATTGAAAAGCTTAGTCCGAAATGATAAAAAGTTTCAAAAAAGCTACATGTTGGACGAGGCTCTTTTCACAGATCCACAACTTCTTGAGTATACATGTCACGTGATCGAGATTATAGTTCAGGCGGCGGAAATGCCTAAAACAGACTTTTCCAACGCCGGCCCAGTATTTGAATTTAGCCTTATCCGCACTGAGTCCCAATATAAACGATATGGAGCTTTGAAGATTAACCTGCACATATTCAGTGCCCTCAAGAACTACCAAATACTCTTTCAGCTGGGCTCGTTTGACTTGCCCATGGTACATCCACCTCAGGCATGGGTGAGTTTGAAAAAAGGTGGATTTCTTGCCAATCCTACAAATTTGGTCAAATTTTCCGATTCAAATGCACTAGCAGTGTATCTATCCAGGGCTCATGAAACAGGACAGCTTTCTTCTGTATACAGGGCACTTAATGCAATGAGTTCTATTGCATGGGTTATAAATCCATTCATTTTACAGATTTATAATGCTGTGGCTGATGAGGATGAAATATCAGGGCTATTATTTAAGGCGCCGTTAAACATGGCCAAAATCGAGATGGGCAAAGTGCATCCACGGCCAAATGCTAGCGATTTTCCCGATCAAAAAGCTTTTTTTGCCGAGTACAGCGCCTGGAAACGACACCATCAAGCCATTGTACAGGATTATAATGATGCAGTGAATTTAAGCATTTCTTATAATTTGACCAAACAACTTGCCAATGCATACGTTGATCAGACCTTCTATCTCCCGCATACGTTGGATTTCCGGGGAAGAGTATACCCTGCAGTCTCATTTCTCCTGTACCAAGGCGATGATTTGGCCCGTGGTTTAATGATGTTTGGAGAATCTCGCCCACTTGGTCAGCATGGTTTCCGCTGGCTTCAGTACCAATTGGCGAATGTATTTAGCCAAAGTAAAATGGATATGGAGCAGGCGACGCGCTTTGTGCAGGAAAACCGTCAGAATATTCAAAATTCCGCCAAAAACGCTACAGATCCCAAAGCTTGGTGGCTCAAGGCAGACAGTCCGTGGCAGTGTTTGGCTCTTTGTGACGAAGTATCAAAAATCTGGGCATTTTCTGGTGATATCGCAGATTATAAGAGCCATATTCCGGTACATCAGGATGGTTCATGTAATGGACTCCAGCATTACTCTGCGCTTGGTGGAGATATTGAAGCTGCCAAGTCGGTCAATGTGCTACCGTTTAACCAGCGCCAGGACGTGTATATAACGGTCTTGGAGCAAGTCAAGAGACGAATCGAGCAAGAAAACGACCCCAATGCCCAATTAGCACTTCTGCTTCTCTCTCGGAAACTTATAAAGCAAACAGTCATGACCACAGTTTATGGAGTTACGCACTTTGGTGCCACCGAGCAAATATATCGGCAAATATCGCTTGTGTCACCGGAAAATCTGCAAACAAATATAAAGGTGGCGGGGTTTATTGCCAAACACGTTTTGGGATCAATTAGCGAGTTGTTTTCTGGAGCTAAAGAAATTCAGTTATGGTTGGTAGACAATTGCCATCGCTGTGTGCAGGCATTCACAAGATCTGAGCAAAAAATCGATTTTTTTAGCACAAACCGATGGCGTCCAATGATGTGGACATCACTTTCAGGGTTGCCAGTGGTGCAGCTTTACCGAAAAAGGGAGAGCAAAAAGATCCAAACGTCATTGCAAAATCTTACGCTTTCAGACGATGCAAAAATGGCTCCAATTGACCAGGTTAAATCCCGAAATGGTATAGCACCGAATTTCATTCACTCTATCGATGCAATGCATCTTAAAATGACGTGTTTGGCGGCCAATGAAAAAAACATTACCTTTGTGGGTGTGCATGACAGTTATTGGACGCATGCCTGTTCGGTGGAGACTCTTTCTAAGGTATTAAGAGAAGAATTTGTGAGATTGCATAGCTCGGACATTATTGGAAATCTTCGGCAAGATTTGATGTATTTGAATCGCAAAAGTTACCAGCTTGTTTGGGCCAAAAGAAAGAGTGCCTTTGGTGGTGCCCTATATGCACTCCGAGCAACTTATGGCGGTTTGAACAACAATTCTGACAACTGGAATGATCAGTTGAATCACGAAATCAATGATAATCTGGTGGTGGAGAAGCTTGTGCAGGAATACAATCCAGAGCTTTTGTTCCGTGTGCCTGGTGCTCGTCACGCTATAGTGTATTCGGCGGAGAATTCCCAAACTGGACGGAATATCCCAATCTCCCTGTATGTGCCACTTTTAGTTCCGGTGCAGATTCTCCATCCTCCAAATGTTGGTGCTTTAAATGTGGAGAAAGTACTTGAAAGTACCCATTTTTTCTCGTGAGCTGGTAATTACTAACTCAGATCCATAGTAATAATGCCACATTGTCAGGCTTTCACTTTAACGTTGTCATTATCTTTGATCCTTTCTTTAAAGCAATGATTTCGTTCTCCGCATAAACTTATTTCTCATCAGATTCTTCACTTTTCCATCAGATTCTTCACTTTCCCATTCTTCACTTTCCCATCACACTATGTTCGATGATTCAAACCCCCCTTTGAATTCTCAAAATTGAATTGGTCGCCGATTTGGAAATCCATGAAATTATCTCCTCCCTGAAATCGAAATCATGGCGCTTCATCAATCATTCTTTGTAATTTGCCAAATATTCTGTCCCTATGACGAGCTAAAACATCGTCTTCCTCATTGGCAAAGAAATTCTGCCGCTCGTAATCGTCATCGATTAAATTGGCCACTTGAAATTCATCCTCATCAAAGAAATCGTCGTACAAATCATCAAAGTGTTGAGGCTCAGCCATGTCCGCCTGCACATGGCCACTGAGATAAGCTTGACCTTCAGCATCCTCTGCCGAGTCCACAATGATCGGACCATAATTCTCCGTCTCGTACGAATCACTATAAGTTCCTGCATCTTCATCCTCAGGATAGTCATTCTGGTAGAAAGATTCGGCGTTGGAGTCTTCGTCGTCAGATAAAATTGTCTGCAGGCGTTTTTCGTCATCCAGCTGGAGTAAATCAAATTCTTCGTCATCGTAAAACCGGATATACCCAATTTGGGACTGAGGGTAGTTTGCGTTGGTCAAAGTTTCTGCTGTGGAAAGTTTGTACACGTCGAAAACGTAGTCGTCGTAATCGTTTTCAGTCAGATCATTTCCACTCTGGGTCATTTCTCCGCTTTGAACATGCTCAGAGATTTCACGATTTTCATCTCCCTGCAGGTTTTCGTTCTTTCTGGAATCATCATTCTTGAAATTATCATTCTCGTTCTCGCTCCGGCGGCGACCACGTTTCTTCTTGGCTCGAGGAGCTTCATCCACCAATAAATCATCAAGCATCTCCGCAAGTTCATGGGATATAATAGTATCTTCCTCTGTCTGTTTTTTTGGAATAACAAATTGCCGCTTTCGTTTGCTGGATCCAGGAACCTGTGCCTCTGAAAGAACTGAAGCCAAAACCTCAGAGTCTGGTTGTGTCACATGATTTGTCTCAGCCAAATGAAAGTAGTAACTTTTGGAGCCGAGCAGCTGCAGTACAGAATTTGCTCTTGGAGAAGATGGCTTGGATCGCTTGGCTGTCTGCAGGTCTCCAAGAATCAATGCCTGTAGCGGATCCTGGCCCCGCTTTCGTTTGATGCGGAGAATCTGTGGGGGATCCATGGTTGAGCTGGAGAGTGCGCTAAATCTGAAGGTAATGCGCTTGGTATGCAGGACTGCAATTATGCCAATAATAGCACTATGAACAATTGAACAACGTTTTGTTGGGATTGTGGCCCAAAAAAAAAACGAAGATTTCTTAGTAAGAATGGTTCATCAATTCATTGTCAAATTATTCAGAATTCTTATTCTCCTTGGAATTTGGTTTATACCTTTGATTTAACCAGTTGTATGCAGTTCCAAAAGAATGAGTAAGGTAGTTCTCAACATTGAGACATCAAAACAGCTGTTTCAAACGTACCAAAAAATGGAGTTAATCATTAAATCAGAAATCATCAAGAATTTTGCATTTTTTTTCTTGATTTTCAAAATCTTTTGCTGGGTCATCCCTGCCTCTAACAGTTATGCGTTTGAGAGTCCGAGTCCGCACCCGCACACTATTTTTGCACCCACTCATTCTTCACATATATCATCAACTTGCCTTTTCAACTTGCTACCACAAATTATGCTGGTGGTTCTTAAGGCTTTGGGCCATGCTTACCTGCCGGAAATTGATATTGCAATAGTCACTGGCGGTGCGTCCGGTTTAGGCAAGGAAATCGTGGAACAGTTGGCACTTTTGGGAGGTACCGTAGTTGTCTTGGATATCATCAAAGTACCACGAAATCAACGTCTCAAGAGCGTCTGTTATTATCAGGTAGACATCACCAACTATTCCTCATTGGTTAAATGTCAGAAATATATCCACAAGAATATTGGTATTCCAACTGTACTCATCAATAACGCTGCAGTAGCCAGACAGGAAAGTATAATGAAGATGACCACAGAGAATATTTCCAAAACTGTGGCAGTTAATTTAACCCTGCACTTTTTCACCACCAAAGTATTTTTACCCGGTATGATTCTGGCAAATAGAGGATACATTGTCACGGTGAGTTCAGTATTAGCGTTTCTGTCCCCGACCAATTTTGCTGCATATGGCGCTGCCAAAAGTGGACTTTTGGCTTTTCACGAATCTTTGACATATGAGCTTGGCCCCCCACTGCAGAGTTGTATTAAGACCTTATTATTGTGTCCAGGACAGCTCAAAACGTCTTTGTTTGAGGATATCAAAAATCCGCTGCCGATTTTGGCGCCACTGCTCGATGCTGTATTTGTAGCCCGTTTGTTGGTGACTGCTTTGCGGACAGGAAGGAGAGGAGACATGAAAGTACCGATTTACGGCAATTATCTTCCATTTTTGAGGTTTTTGCCTTGGTATGTGGTGGAAATCGCCCGTCTGTATGCAGGTATCGACCAACACAGTTCAGATCCAACTATTTAAAGATCTCTTCAGATACAAACAAATATGTAAGTGAAGTTCTTTTTTTCATTGAAGTTTTTCCTGAAGACTTTTTAGCAGAGAATCAAGAGTCCAGCGGGCGCCAGGATTTATTCTTGAAATATCAAACTCCACCTCCTTTAAAAGCAACTTGGAAAATTCCTGTTTGAGCACGTTCATGCGTGTATAAAGCTGTTCAGTGTGTTTGTAGCCAAAAAAGGAAAGCACATGAGAGGCTGGAATCTGCACACAGAGAGAATTATTGGGAGTCAAGCACTTTTCCGAAGAATCCAGAAGCACAATTTCAAACAGTCGAATTTTTGGGTCACTGAGCTCCACTTCACCGTATACTTCCATAAACAGTTTCGTGCACACAAGCGCCAAATCCAGCGGCACAGTGCCTACTATCTTTGCCTGCACCTTAAAGGTATTATCGCTAGGATTTTGACGATTCAAATACGCTAGCGGAACCTTTCTCCCTGGAGAATCTTGGATAGTCATGCTCACACGCAGCGAGTCAAAGTCCAACTGACTATCTTGGGTGGACAAGACCGGCGAATTGCGCCGAAATTGCGAGTTAGGGTCCATCGTTTGGGGAACTTGGGTAAGAAATTCCTGGGAAGGGCGAAAATAAAGGTCGGTTTCAAGCGGCTGTCGGTCAGAGAATTGAGACAGCAGATGCACATTATTTGAAGCAGACGCCGGTTTTTCAGGACCCGAATCTACCTTAGACGAGTCTGTATCTAAGGAAACCATGAGAGACACATTCTGGGACTGAGGCTCAAGAACCGCAGAAAAAAAGGCATACAGCTGTGAATCACTGACTTCAGACTTAATCTCCGGCTCAATTTTAACCGCCGATGACTCTTGCGACGAATAGCTTGTGGAGTCCATGGGAACAGCAGCCACGAGAAAGTCGTACTGATCCACGCGGAGACAAGGCTCGACCATCTTAAGCAAAAGCGGTTTGTTTAGCGCTAGACGGCCCAGAAACGTCCGGAATTGCAGCCAAAATTCTTCAAAACCCAGTGATGCTGTCGTTAGCTCCACCGCCGTGATAAGAGGGTCTCTGCCCACCGCGAGACGCACACGTGCCAGCACGAAGCAGTAATTGTGGAATAAATCGATTTGTGCCGGATTTTCAGGATCCACATTAAACCCAGCAAAAAGATCAACGCCGGTTCGGTCTTTGTAACGCTTGGTCAAATCCATCAACTTGTCTTGATACAAGAGGAGGCGCACTTTGTTTTCAGGAGGAATAACGGGGCTATTTCCATGGGTATCATAGGTATCGGCACCGGCCAAATTGGAAAGAATTAAGCTAGAAGGTGCCATAGTGTTGACGCGGAGCAGAATTACCTGGCCGGTAATGGCGAGGTTCTTTGCATAGTCTTTAGTGCTGAAGAGATCCTGGAAAGCGACCATGAGATGAGACGCGTGGGTGCAAATCGCGAATCTATAGTGCTACATACAGGACCCAGGTTCGACTTATTATACAGTAGTAGGTATTTGGTATAATTTCTGGTATATGCAATTGGTTCGGAGAGAAATAAGAAATCAGAGTTTTTTTTATGGACTGTCATATTAGGGATGTTGCATAAATTATAGGGCAATCCTGCATATATATCTAAAGATAGAGTAGATGAAAAAGAGAATAAAAGAGACGAGGTTAGATGCAGGAGCCATGCGCTTAAATGAATATGATTTAATAATATATGCTGGATTAGCTGAATTAGCGGCAATCATCAAAATATATTAGTAAGTTCATTTTTCAATCTATATACAGTCTCGTGTCTATATACAGTACTTCCAATAAATAAGTTGCTCAATTATGACCAAAACGACCAAAACTACGAGCCTCATGTCAGTGTATGCAGTACCTCCAATCTACACATTATGTATAAGTAATTAATCTTCACCAAATTAGTAAGGAAATTCTGCTTTAAAATTATTTAGGTCACGTGTTGATTCCAATACAAATTTTTAATAGTAAAATCTTGAGAAGAGTCGGAACCCCTAATTAGATAATCTTTACTTGAAACTGTAATACAATTATCCAAACTTTTCAATAAATTGGTACAACAATTCCTATAAAATTTGAACATTCTCTTTTGATTTCAAAAATGGAGGAAAAACTTTTGAAGTAAAAAAAATCAGAAACGTTCAAAATTCGCTTTCAATGCTTCTCCTTTCATTTCACCATTTAGCTCCGATAATCAGCGTTAATAGAAATATACTCCTTTGATAAATCACAGGTCCAAAATTCCGCCACTGCATTACCAGTAGTGCCCAAATCAATTTCAACATTCAAATCTTCCTGCAGAAGAATCTCCAGGGCACGGATTTCATCTACTGACTCCGGTTCGCCGTTAGTTAAAAGCTGAAGCCGGGCACTGCCATCTGCAGGAACAAAGGCAACATTTGTCCGATTAGTATTAATAGAATCGGAACTAACATTAGCATAGCCGACTGCACACAAAATTCGACCCCAATTGGCATCATTACCAAACATAGCCGTTTTCACTAATGAAGAATTAGCTACACTCAGAGCCACAGTTTTGGCATCCAAATAAGACATAGCATTTTTAACCGTAATTTTAATAAATTTTGTGGCACCTTCACCATCTCGAACAACTAGCTGAGCCAATTGTTGGGCAAAAGTGGTGAACTCCGCTTGAAGAGCCAAAAATCCACCGTTTTCCGGATCATTTTCAATTATAGCCCCACCTCCAGCTCCATTGGCAATAGCAACAATAGTATCATTTGTCAGCATATCACCATCAACGGAAATAGAGTTGAAAGAGCGATCAACAGCATGGGTAAGTAGCAGTTTAAGAGCAGATGCGGAAACTGGTGCATCAGTAGCGAAAAATCCCAAAAGTGTAGCCATATTGGGACAGATCATGCCTGCACCTTTGGCAAGACCGGCTAAATGGTACACGTGACCATTAATTTCGAATTGTTTGCTAACCAATTTGGGGAATGTGTCAGTAGTGCAGATGGCTTGTGCACAGGACAACCAGTGCTCATGGGATTGACCTATTTCGGCAGCCAATTTAGGAATTCCATCCAAAATTCGCTTAATTGGTAATGGATTACCGATAACTCCGGTCGACATAACAAGTGATGAATCTTTTGCATTGTGGAGAGTTTGGTCTGTTGTTTGAACCATCAGTTCTGCATCTTGCATTCCTTGTGTGCCGGTCACAGCATTAGCGTTTCCTGAATTGACAATAAGTGACTGAATTTTTGTATTTTTTTGCAAGATTCGAGTTGAGACTTGTACGGGGGCAGCTTTGAATTTGTTTTTGGTGAAAACGGCGGCGGCTACTGCTTCATTTTCCGACGTGTTATGAAGGAGCGCCAAATCCAACGAAGTGCCATTTTTTTTTACTCCTGCATGTATTCCCCCGACTGCAAAACCTTTAGGGTAATATCCGCTTTTAGGAACGAATCGAGATGCTTTGTTGAGGAGTTTCGTGGAGATCTTCATGTTGGTGGAAAGATAACCCACCGCGGTTACCACTTTAGTGAGTCACGGCTATATGCAGGTATAGCATCAGTGGCTATCTCGAAAGTTATATATAAGCCGAACCGAGTATGTCGTGTCGATACAAAAAAGATCCAGTGATGTTGCAAGAAAAGAAATTAAAGTCTGGAAATGGACATGAATAATAATAGCACTCAAAAATTAAGACCTGCACATAGGTAATCGATCCTGCACCTAGGTAGGCGAAGAAGTAATGAAATCATCTAGCGTTCACTTTCGAAGTAATGAAGAATAGTAATTTAAAAAAAATGAACGGAGTCTGTGACTACATTTTATCTTGATTTGGGCCAAGAAGCTTTGAGAAGCAGCACGTCACGTGATAGTGTATCACATGATCTAGCACGCACGTGCTCAGTCACGTGCAGCGTTGAAAAATCTCAGCACATCATCATGAGCACACACTCCACCAACACACCATGATTCACGATCTCCCCAAAAAAATCAAGCGCACAAACAACAATCTACTCAAGCAGAGCTTGCGCATGAACCTCATCGCTGGTGACACCAAAACAGCGTATAAATTTGGAAACCAAATCAAGAAACTAGAGTTGGTACTTTTGAGCAAAAATGTCTATAAAAAGCTGGCCGGCTTGAAAAAGTTCTGGAAGTATAATTTGCCTACGTTAAAATTTCACAACAGTGATTTGGACATGATCGTTACCCGGATTCGGCCACAGAAAAAGGCCGATTATGACAATGTACCATGTGATATTTTAGTACACCAAGAGTTAGGCGACGTGAAAACTTTAGAGTGCGCTTTTAAGGACCAGGGCCAGATTTTACGTGAGCTCGTCAAATTGACTCAGGCCAGAAAAGTACCCGAGTCTGAAATTCCTTACGTAAGAATCCCGCTGGAATAGGTGGGTCCTGTATATAGCACCGGGTGAATAAATATGCATTCTAGTCTAAGGCCGAGTTAAACTGCCATTTTTAGCTCTGAAGAAACTCCATAAGCTTGTCTATTCCTTTGAGGCGGATGAGACGACGAATTTGTTCGAGGTCGTCTAATGTCTGGTCTTCTTCGATCGTGACATCTTTGCCATTATCGATCTTTGCATCCTTCAATTCCGCCTTTTCTGTTTCGGTGCTTTTCTCTTCTTTTTCATTGTTCTTTTTTGTTTCACTCATTTTCTCTTCTTTTGTTTTCTTCTTCGTTTCTGTAATTTCATCTGTTCCTTTCTTCTCTGTTTCTGTAATTTCATCTGTTCCTCTTCCAATGCTTCTCTCTTTCTTTTCATTTGCCATGCTTAAAAGAACGCTGACAGCATCCAAATCCTGGGCTTGAGCCCGCCTCTTATGCTCCTCATAATATTCAATATTCTTCTTGATTCCGCCTTTGTTGAAAAAATCCAACACAATGCTTTGCTCAGGAACTCGGTAGATATATGGCTCGCCTTTTCCGCTAGTTGCAAGCAAAATTCGCGTGAGTTTAGCAGATGCTTTAGCCGAAATCTTTTGGGTTCCTGAATAATTTTGCATATGTTCGGGCACATGAAAGTTAACATCCACATCGTCATCGTCTTCTGACTCCACCTGCAGGTAAGTGCCATGCTTCCGCTCGAAATCTGCCTCATTTTCGTAAGAAATTAGCTGCTGATATTCTTGTAACGATATTGATCCGTCTAAAAACGGCTGATCCTTATACTTGATGAGAAAGTTGCTGGCCTGCACATACAGAAGAAAGTTGTTGTGTACAGAAGCATCCAACACAAGAGCATCTTTAAAGCTTCGTCTTTCAAGCCATTGTGCAGGCACAATCGATTCAATGTGGTTGGGACATCTCCACTTCTGGCCCAATGTTTTAGCCAGACACACAACTCCTGGAAGGCAATCCAAGTGCCACCATAATGGACAAAAATCGCATGATACCATGGCCCGCCGCTGCATGCCGGACATTTTGCACTTATGGCAAAGCCACGGTTTCCCTTGGGCATCATAAAGTGCTTCCACATCTAATTCATCATTTTTGTTAAAGCCTGAAAGCTGGGTTTTTGGTGTGGGCACGTCCGGCTTCATACTTCCATCAGCGTATTCTAGATCGTCGCCTGTATGCACTCCCACGAATGTATTATCCCGGATATTTTTCGGAAGTCGAAACTCCGTGGGATTTCGACCATGAACTGCATCTAAAAGACCGCCAAACATACCATAGGATTTAAACAGCTTTTTAGGAATAAGACCATGCTTGGCGAGGCACTCTGTGCAGTTCCAATTTTCCTCAGGAATTTCTTGAAGAGGCGGATTGCAACAAAGAAGGTGAAATGATTTAGGACAAGTATCACAGCAAATGAATACACCCGTACCTCCACAAGTAAAGCAATAGTCATCATTATTGTTATCATCAGGAGTTTCGGATTCCTCCGGAATAGCACGCGCCATAAGTGCAGGAGGCCTCTTTGGCGAGGTGATTTTGAGTCGTTTAATTGAACGTCCTGGACTTATATGGAAAGTATTGGAAGGAGTAGCAGGAATTGGAATGACTTGCGTGATTCGAGCTGTTTTTGACTGTTTGGGCAATTTTTCTCGGAGCTCCGATGGCTTGCACAACACCTCCAGCTTAGCAGTCTGAAGATGCAAATGATATTGTTTTTCCCGCTCCAACAGTGTGCCATCATCTAGCTTTAACACCAAATTAGGTTTTCTCCCACGTTTCCCTTTTTGAGCTGTCACTGCTGCCCGCTTCATTTTAGCCGGAGGAAACGACTCCAAAGTATGACCAGAGTAACCTGGTTTTGGCGTTGCCAACTCCGGCTCAACAAATGATCTTTTCTCGTATTTTAAATTTGGCATTTTCGACGTAATCACGGGACTATTCTGTAACTTAAATGGTTTCGCTAGTAGCTCGTTAATTTCCGAGCTATGGCCACTTGAATTGTTTTCTGGAAGCGCCGCCACAGATTCCTGAGCTTTCCGAGCCGCTAATCGAGGCACTCTTTTTGGACGACCTTCGAGTTTTTCTTCTGGAACAGGTCCAAGCGCTGCAAGGTCATTTTTAAGCTTCCGTTTCATTGGCTTACTTGATTTTGCCTCTGTACCCACATTTTTCTCTGCCAAAATTAGCAGAGTATCCATCCTAATATCTTGAGATGATCCTGGAGAAGTTTGAGTTTCTTCGGAGCCAATTTGATGCAGATGAGCTGAAGCGTGGTTCGCTGATTCTTGATGCGCCGAGAGAAGCAGCATGCCAGAACGAGGCCTAAAAGAGTTTGTAAGAAACAGGAATCAAGCGCGTTTCACAAGCGTTTCACAAGCGTTTCACAAGCGTTTCTGACGTGTTTCTCAAAGATGGGCCGACGATGCCGTGTTTTAGTGTTTCTCGTGGTCTTAAATGCTCCTGATATAGCCGTAGTTAGCCACTTTCACCTCAACGCGCGAAAAAGAAAACGCGAGTGATGTAGTATTGGAAGCGTTGTTTTTAAAATAGACATGAGGAGATGAAAGGGAATGGGAAATGGGGTTTGGAGAGATGATGGAGATTTTTTATCTTGGCAATTTCCGTCTGTGAAAAAATCCCCAATTCGGAAATTTCTACTCTGGATTGTATCGGATTAATGAAAGTTGAATCCGGCTAATTTTAGAATTCATTTTAAGTAACATTACAAAGCTTCAAAATAGGTTTATTCGATTGGTAAGGGTACCCTACGTATCTTTTAGGATGAATATTGAGTTTTTGGCCAATTACTATATTGGAATTTCTGAATTATCTTGAGGATTTTCATAATAAATGGATATAACCCGTAGTTTTGGCTCTGCTTTTGGTTTAAAGATGGATGGCTTTGTTTATTTTGGTTCATGCCGTTGATGTACTTATTTATAGAAATATGGCGGAATTTATGATTAGATTATTGTCATTAACCCTACGTAAATCACGTGAAATTCTGGACGATACACACAATTTCTCAAGTTTCAGTAAGATAAAAGCAAGAGAATCTTCTTTTTTTGTTTTATTTGATTGAAGCCAATCAGCTCGTTGGGTACCCTCGGAATACCCGGATCTCAATCCAATCATCCCTTTTTTCTCATATAAACAATAATAAAATCTGTTAAAAATTAGAAGGGTGTGATGTCCGGAATCCAGGCTATCTTAAACTTTAATTTGTACCTGCCTATCATCAAAAATAGACCTTTTGCGTTGGGCCTAAAACACTTGGGGTAGCCGGGTGTACGGGTCTTTTTTGCAGCCGCGGTCTATTCCGAGGGTTTAAGGAACATTCCAAATAATTAAAAGCCCTGCTTGTTTCTGAAAGTCTTTAAACCTATTCTAAGTATAAATTTAGAGGTTTTTTATCATACACAATTTTGAAAACCTTTTGATCCTGCATATAATTACCTTCCTCTATTATCACTACATCAGTGAACATAGCAGCGTCATGATTATTCCAGAAACATGATTTCACCCGCAAACACCGAAATCACCAAACCCAAACTTTAAATCATTCCGGTCCCTCATCAACCCAATGGTTTAAGTCCAAGTGTTCACATTATTGTGTCGCGCACGACCGCGTTGTATTTCGCGGTGGGTGCGCGGTGCACAACACAGCGTTTCCACCAACACTCCGCACCAGATCCGCCTTCGCCAACTCTCGTGCTCAAATGACCACACTTAGATATGGCGAGTCCGGACCGGGTACACCTTTGTCCAAAACCTCTACCTCTTCCTATGCCATAGACCCAATCACCTTCATGATCAACGAGTGCATGGTGATCTCGTCCGCCATGCGGAAAAATAGCCGCTGGGGACAGACTGGCGTAGCGGCGATTCTTGGGCAGGCCGATATTTTTGGTGAGGATGAGTCGCTATTCCTGAATCTAGGGCTTTCGGCACTGCTCTCTCTGCCTCGGCTGACTCTGCTTCTGTCTGCACCGTCCAATCCACTACATTCTAGTTTTTTGCAATTGCGGTCGATTTTGTCGGAAACATCCGATATTAATAGTGTGGATACCTTGACTCTTTTGCAGCCTTTTTTGTTGACCATTGAGAGCTCGTCTACTCTGGGTAGTGTGACTGCGTTGGCGCTTAACACTATCTCGAAGCTTCTTCAATACGAAATAATCTCTTTTCGTCTGAAGATTTTGCCCAACGCACTTATACAGTTGACCACGTCTTTGACCCACTGTCGGTTTGAAGCTTCTGACCAAAATACTGATGATGCGGTGTTGCTTAAGGTTTTGCGCCTTTTGGAGACTATTGTGGTAAGTCCGCTCTCGGCTTTGTTGCCCAATGCAGTCATATCCGAGGTAATCCACACTTGCTTGTCTTTGGCCTGCAATAAGCGCCGCAGCGAGGTGCTTAGAAGAGCGGCTGAAATGGCCATGGTTTCTATGACCGTCAAAATCTTTCTGCGTGTTAAAGAGCTCGAGCCTGAGTCTTCTACGGGTGACGACATCCCTGCATATGCAGAACTTCATCCTGATGTTATGGGTGATGAAAATCTGGCTAGTGAGTCGCCATCACGTGACCTCGAGACCGGTAGCAGAACCCTTCTTGCTCTGGCCACCATCGACATCACTCCAGTGTCACCTCGCAAGGTAAATGCCTCCGATTCACCTGAACAATTTGATATACAGTGTATCAATGAGTTTTTGGGTCTTCTAATATCCATGTGCAGTCCTTCCAATCAATACCAGCACATGGAATCCACTCGAGTCTTTGCCTTATCATTGATCAACACAGCAGTTGAGGTCGCTGGTGACAGCATCCCAGAACATCCTTCTTTAATGGCGTTGCTTGCGGACCCTGTGTCCAAAGATGTTCTTCAAATCATCTCTTCCACGGAATCACATGCTTTGCTACAAGCGTCTCTTCGCTTGTTTTGCACCATAGCCGTCATTTTGAATGTACATCTTAAGCTGCAGCTAGAATTGACTTTCCAGGTTCTTTTCAAGTCCATCTTACCCACCATTGATAGCTCATTGAAAGGAAACTCCACCATAAAAGCCAATAATGCAAGCTCGCGGTCTCCGGCATCCAAAGAGCTAATTGTGGAATCAATCTCATTCTTATGGACTCGCTCGTCAGTATTTTTTGTGAATTTGTTTAAGGACTTTGACTGTGACTTTGAAAAATCCGATTTGGCTACTTCATTTGTTACTTTTTTGTGTGAACTTGCGTTGCCTGAAGCAGCCCTTCTCACCACCGATAACGTGCCTCCTATTTGCTTAGAGGGCGTGCTTTCTTTTGTTTCTGGAGTAAACGAGAGGACCAAGCTTTTCAAACCATCAGCCCCAGTGAATTCGTTGATCGAGAACAAGGTTCAAAAAAATTCTTTTATCAAATGCACGGAGATTTTCAATGAAAACCCTAAGAAGGGCCTCGCTGCTTTATATGAGGAAAATTTCATCAAAGACCCCGCTGATGCGTCCGAGGTGGCCAAGTTTTTCTTCCAAAAATCTATTCGTTTGAATAAGAAAGTCCTAGGCGAGTTTCTCGCTAAACCAGTCAATATTGACATCCTCAAGGAGTTCCTTTCTCTTTTTGACTTTGGAGGCTTGCGAGTGGATGAGGGCTTGAGAATGATTCTTAAATCATTCCGTCTTCCTGGTGAGTCGCAACAGATTGAAAGAATTGTCGAGCTTTTCGCAGAGTCTTATGTTTCTTCTCAAACCAAGGAAAACAATGTTGTTCCTGAAGATGTCGAGGATAAGGAGCCAGTTTTGCCAGACAGAGACGCCGTTTTTATTTTATCATACTCTATCATTATGCTAAACACGGATTTGCATAACCCTCAGGTTAAAAAATCCATGGAATTTGACGCTTACAGAAGAAACTTGAAGGGTGTTTACAACGGAAAAGACTTCCCAGAATGGTACATGGCTGGAATTTACAATTCCATCAGGGACAGGGAAATAATAATGCCAGAGGAACACCACGGAACAGAGAAGTGGTTTGACGATGTTTGGCATAACCTCATTTCCTCTCAGACAAAATACGTCACCGATAATACAAAATATGGTGACATTGTCGACCAAGCCACGTTGTGCCAGTTTGATAAACTCTTATTTGAATCTGTGGTTGACCAAGTATTAAATACTTTGATGCAGGTCTTCAATGAAGCATCTGATGATAACGTCATCACTAAATTGATGTCTTCCATCGATAAATGTGCCAATATCTGCATTGTTTACAAACTCGAGGGTGCTGTCACAAAATTGATAGGAAAATTGGCCGAGATGTCAACACTTTTGGATCTGAAGTCTTTGCACATCTTAGAGGATGAGCATTTGAGACCGGAAATACCCATTACTCAAATTCGCACTGATAAATCTCAGGATCCTATTGTTGTTAGCGAAATGTCAGTTCACTACGGAAGAGACTTTAAGGCGCAGTTGGCCACAGTGGTTCTTTTTCGCTTGATTAAAAAACCGGCTTGTCACGTGACGGAATCTTGGGGTGATGTATTAAAGATTATCTTCAACTTGTTTGATAATTGTTTGATTGATCCTAACTTGTTTAGTGAGTTTCAGAAAAAGCTCAAGCTTGCGTCACTTGGAAAAGTAAAGCCGACGTTTGTGATTCTGACCATTAAACCACTTAAAGAAAGTGGTCTTCTTTCCACATTCTCGTCTTTCTTGAAAAGCTATTCGGATGAACCGATTCCTCCAACCGATCAAGAAGTCGAATCGACCATTTCCACGTTGGACTGCATTAAGTCAGTCAATATACCTGGTGTTTTCGATATTGTTTCAAAGGCAGATAAGAAAGAGATGTCTCTTTTCGTCGATCTTCTCTTAAAGAACCTTCCAACATTCTCCCCCGAAGCTAAGAGATTTTATGATACCAAAGTCATGTTTATTTTCGAGACAGTGGTATGTTTCACATTAATCATTGACCAAGATAATGTCACCGAAACTGTTTTGGCCAAATTGTTCGAATATCTTCAATCGCTGCACACATCTAAGAAAGGCTTTTTTCGGCTATGCACATACTTCTACCTTTTGATAAGAAGGAGCAATAATCCCAGCAAAGATTCTATCCATGAAACATTTTGTCGACTTCTTTCGTTTGAAAGAGAAACTTTGATTACCAACGGTGCATCTGTCATTCAGCCATTATTTTCTTTGGTTGATCATGACTCTCAGTGTAAAGATTTGTTGGCAGATGATGGATATTGGAGGGTGATGAGAGCTTTATGCCAAAACGAAGCGTTTGTGCCTGAAATATTGGATTTTGCCGAGTCCATTGTTACCAACGAGGCCGAGGACATAACGGAACAAAATTATGTTTCATTTTTGGGATTATTGGATGAAATTTCCTCTCTTGGCGCTTCTGGGGCTGTTTTCGAGCAAGAGTCCGAAGATTCGAACCCAGAAGCCAAGATGAAGGCTGATTCTCTAGTTCAAATCTCGAAAAAAAGTATAACCTTGACAGGAGCTTTGAGTGTGGAACAAGGAAAACGCTCATATTCTCTCTTGCAAGCTTTAGCCCATCAATGCTTCAATCCATGCCGAGAAGTTAGATCTACAGCCATACATGTGTTACAGAAATCCATTCTCTCGAGCCAATTTGATACAAACTACACGGCTGATGGATTATTCGATTTTGGCTTATTTCCTTTATTGGCAGAGCTTGAAAAAGATGATGTTGTTCTGACAGATTTGGCTGGATTTTCTGAAACTCATCTCCAGGCTTTAAGTCTTGTGAGTAAGTCATTGCTTCAATTCCACACTAGCGTCGAATCTACCATGGAGATTTGGATGAATGTAATGCATCATTTCGTGAAGTTAAACGAGATCTCGCCCGACATCAAGGAGCCCAGTTTGGAGGTGATCAAGAATTTGATTCTTGTTTTGAGAGATGAGTCCTTCTTCACTGACAAGCTTGAAGAAGCCACTTGGTCCCAACTTGGCAACTTATTTCCTGATTTGAAGCAGGAGCTCAATGGAAATTTCGAGGAAAAGTCTGGACACGCGAAGGGAATTGAATTAGAACATGTGAAGACGGAAAATGAATTGGAGAAAGCTTCACCAGAACTTGAAGCCGATAATAAAACCGAAAAGGTGGAAGAGGCGGAAAAATAGCGATATTACCGGATTCTTGGCTCAGACAATATCCCGAAACAGTTAATAATTTCAGTATAGACGTTTAGTAGCAATATTTTATATACAGATGAATTTAATTTCGCTAAAAAGTTATTTTAAAATGATAGATATGACTCAGTCACGTGGGGCGCTGCACGTGACCGGAACTTAAAACCCATCGTCGCGGCTCATTTCCCCACCAATGGTTTCTTACGCTGAAAGAGCACGTACCCACTCGTCTCCCGTAGCCGCTCGGCTTCTCGAGCTCATGGAAAACAAACAATCAAATCTCTGCGCTTCGGTGGATGTCAGTACCACAGCGGAATTCCTCAAACTCATTGATCAGTTGGGCCCGTACATCTGTCTTGTGAAAACCCATATTGACATCATCGACGACTTCTCTTACGAAGGTACCATCGAGCCATTGTTGGCACTTGCCAAGAAATATAAATTTATGATCTTTGAAGACCGCAAATTTGCTGATATTGGGAACACGGTGAAGAAGCAGTATGCAGGAGGCGTCTATCAAATTGCCAAGTGGGCTGACATTACCAATGCTCATGGAGTCACAGGAGCAGGTATTGTACAGGGTTTAAAAGAAGCAGCAGCAGAAACCACTAGCGAACCACGTGGACTTTTGATGTTGGCCGAGCTTTCCAGTAAAGGGTCGCTTGCTTATGGTGAGTACACGAAGCAAACGGTGGAGATTGCCAAAAGTGACGATTTTGTAATTGGCTTTATTGCGCAGCGTGACATGGGCGGCGCACAAGCTGGTTTTGATTGGTTGACCATGACTCCAGGTGTTGGATTGGATGACAAGGGCGACTCTTTGGGCCAGCAGTACCGTACGGTGCAGGAAGTCATTTCAACTGGCACGGATATCATCATCGTGGGCCGGGGTCTTTTCGGAAAAGGTAGAGATCCCAAGGTTGAGGGAGAACGGTATAGAAAAGCTGGTTGGGAGGCGTACCTTGCGCTGCATTAGTGTATAGATCGAACCAGAACAATAAATAAATGACTTGTTTAGTCCATAAGGTAGCATCATGAATCTGGGGTAATTTCGGGAATGTCATCACTTAAGATGATCTGATTTCACTCAAGAAAACTTGGAATTTCAACTAAATCACCGATCATTTTAACGAAAATCTTAACATTTCCACTCAATTTTCCATGGGATTGTTTAATTGTTCAACATGTTCAGAAACTCCAGAGCGCATTATTTCAAAAACCAAAAGCCCCACGGATGTTGCCGGTATAGTAGTCAAAGCATTTCGTCCAAAACCCTTGTATGCAAGCTGCATCCACGATAACTTGCTTTTTTGCCTCATATTTTGTACGTAATGTAACGTGTCAAGGTAAGAGTTATAGTATAGTTTGATGAAAGGCCGTTTCTGTGCAGGCAGCTTCGACAGATTGTAGATGTCGAGAGCTTCAAGCCGATGAAAATGGGTTTTTTGAAGTTTCTGAAGCGGATATTGCACCGATAATAGCGCTAAAGCTGCTGAGGCTCCCGCTAACAATATAAATGTGGACCGCAAGATTCGAGTCAGTCGTGCCTGTTCCAATCGAACCATTTCTGGATTCACTTTTGGAGCATGATCACCGGAAAAACGCAGAAATTTCTCTCGAATCGATGAACGTAAATTTCGATAAGCAGATATCACGCTATAGGTGAAATTATAACCTTTTGTCTTGACAACTTCGAATGTGGAAAAGTAAAAGGCAAACCCAAAACTTTCTTTAACAAGTGAAAAAAAATATCCTGCAAAAACTCCAACAAGTCCTATTTCTTTAAGTTTATGGGCTCCATATTTCCATAAATTTTCATTTTTTCCCGACAAGATTTCTGCAGTCGACAGACGTGAATAGATTGCATCTATGGGAGCAGCAACCAATGATTGAACTGCACCAGCAATAAATCCGGCTTTCCAGGTATCAATGTATGAATAACCTTTAATTAATGCCTCTTTCTTTTTCGGCTCCAATGCTTGCTCTGATTTTTGCTGTTGAAATTTTTCATGTTTATGCAGTTTCTGTTTCAGTGATGTTTCAAGTTCTGAAATCTCTTGTATATTATCAATGTCTGAATTTTGTATCGAGTTTGTTTCATGTGCTAAATCTTGCTTTGATTGCTTCACCTTTGGTTCCAGCCATTTATTGGAATGGGCCTTCTCCAATGTATCACCATCATCAAACCGTTTTTTCACTTTGGCTTCTTGACGTCGATTATCTAATCTGTTCAAGCTGGTCAAGTAAGTTCCGTATAAAATGAACCCCGTGGCAGAATTGGCCAAAAGCGGCGGTAATAAATGGTCTGGAATGAACCTCCATCCTTCACGTTTCGTCACATTTATAAGCATAGCAATACTGGAGTGTGTATGAAACTTGTATGGTTTTGACGGGAGTCCGAAGTGACGGTTGGCCTGCTCTCTGACATAGACCATGTAGTCAAAACGAGAGGGTTTGAAGAGCTTGATGGGCGTTCTCAAATATATGGCTGAAGCCTGGTATATTAGAGCCCGGAGTCCGGCACTGGAAAGCGATACCGACTGTGTAGACGATTTTTGCTCATCACTTCGTAGAGACATGTTCAGTCTATTCTTCTACTCAATCCACTAGATGGCGTCTATGTATCGCGGAGATCGAGTGGCTGTGTGCAGGACAAACAACATGAGTCCAACGTGTATCATTGACAGAATGTCCACAAGAGCAGGTTGCAGAAAAAATAAAGAACTTTAATTCCCCTTCAGTATTTCTTATCTCTTTGACCCACCTTTGAAGTGCTCACTCGTCCCGATAAAGGATTATCTCACTCTGCTTGAAGTAACGTCTGGCGTCTTCATCAATCAACACTAACGACAAATAAGTCCGTGTAGAAAACTTCTTATTCACATCTTTGAAAGTAGGGGTCAAGTTATAGCCGCCCAAGAAAAGACGGATTGGAATGCTTTCTCCCTTCACTGGCGCACCGTCCATTATCTCGAACTTGACCAAAGTCTCACTATCCACCACCTGATTTGGCGGTGATCCCACGGTTTCCCTTCGAATAAGAGAAATTTCCATATGTTTGATTTTGAGTCTCACGAGTAGAAAGAAAATTCGGCCCACAATTACCTCTTTGAGCGAGAACCGCAGCTTCAGGTACTCAAACTCAATGTGCAAGCAGTGTTCAATCCCGACATCCATTTTCACTGAGGTTTTCGGCACCACGGCCTGGTCGTCATCTTTCGCTAATTCCCCGCCGTTGTTCACTAGTTCCTCGCCGTTTTTCAACTGATTCTCAGGCTTTTGTAATACTTTCTGTTCCTGTGGCTCGGGGGCTACGCTTTGAAACACCCAAAGTTCTTTCTCCCGCAGAATTTCAGCCTTGCCCTTACGCGTAACAACCACTCGGATGTAGTACCGTAGACTAACATTTTTTCCGTTGTATGACTCGTATTGCTTTTCAACGTTGCGGAATTCAAAGGGAAAGGTTTCGGGATGTGCCAAATGACCAGGCGATGCCAATTCCGTGGCCAAGGAAAGAAAATCAGAGCTAGTAATTACATCCAGGTTTGAATGAATACTCCCAAGTAATTGAACTTTGATACCAACATGCTCCAATGTTTTTCCCTCTCTGAGTCGAATTGTGACTTCTCCTTTAACAGATTCTCCATCTTTGTAAACTGGTAGAGCTTCGAATCTACCTTGAGGCGATTTTATCTCTATAGATTTTCGTGTGCTTTCGTCCGACAAACGGATTTCGATGTCAAGGGGTGATTTGGAAAAGAGGAACATTTTGTGCTGATCTCGGGGAATTGAGTACACTAAAAAATTCTCGGGATAAGATACAGGAAATTAGGTTCAATTAAGAAAGTAGTGTGTTGAACGGTAATGAACTCTAAGTGATTGTAGTAGATAAAGTATAGTATAGTGTAGCGCTGTCACCTGTGGAGATCGCGGAGCGTACCATGCACGACGTTGCAGCCACCACATCCGTACACCAAGATACTTTGAATTCACGGCCTGAACGGAAATTTAATACCGCTTAGTTTTCCTTGCTATTCTAATAGAAACCATTCAATATTTTTTTTTTCTTTAAATCCTCATATATATTGTGTGTGTCCTGCACATAGCGCGCCTCGGCCGAAAATCTCCGCGCCTAAACTCACCGAATCCCTACAGCACTAGACCTCTTCCCATTGACAAACTCTCATAGCCAATTTAGTCAGTCCGTCTGCTGCAATAGCCCATTTTCCTGGAGAAATTGTTTATTGATTATTATACCAATCCCATCGCAGCAGGTCGTGCGCCCATGAACACCATCATAACTCTATTCAATCCAAAATATGTCCAATGATGATATTCCTCCAGAATACGTATCTCCTCATGGCCAGTCACTTGAATCTCTTGAAGACTCAATTAAGTTTCTAGACACAGTGATTGCCCTCTATGATTTCCCAGGAACTCAGCCCTCACATTTATCGCTAGATCTTGGCGACACAGTTTACGTGCTTTCTAAAAACGAGAGCGGTTGGTGGGATGGTGTTTTGATCAATCAAAAAGCAGAAGTTTTACGGGGCTGGTTCCCCGAAAATTATGTTAGGTCTGTGAATTATGTGCAACCAGTTCTAAGCAAGTTACAATCCAATAAGGAAATCGATTCAATTACTGCTGCAAATACCGCTGCCAATGTGCTCATTCCTCAATTTACAAGTTTGTTACAAAAATCTCCTTTAGGCCCTGATTTTGCCCGTGATTCTACTTCAAATACAAGAAAAAATTCGGTGGTGAGTTTTGCGCTGTCTGAAACGGGAGTGCCGCTTAGTGAGTCCAAGTCTCTGTTACGGCTTAACGACCTGAAACATCCTTTGGATTCTCAATCATCTAGCTCTGCACATCAACCAACTGCTAATTTTCATCAGCCATCATTTGCTTCCACTATTTCCTGCGATTTATCTCATCATGCGTCGTTCGTGGGAACTGATTCAGATACGGACAAATCAAAATTTCTTTCGGTGGAGGAAGTTGAAGAAACATTGGCAGCTCTCAAACTTTCAGAACGAAAAAATGTCATTTGGATCCCTAAGCTCTTGGATCATGGTGAGATCTGCTACTATTGTGAGTGTTTGGACATTTATTGCAGCCGCTTACCTTTGGCCCCAATGGTTCCAGAAATTGATATTCAGAATTTGAACATGGAAACTCCATCTTATGCTGCTATCGAATATAACAGCTTGGTGATGAAGCTGTTTCCATCTATAGCGACCAGCGGCTCGAATTCGAGATCTTCTTCGTTGGCCAAATCTTACGATGCTCGCAAGCACTCCAGTTCAAGTACATTGTCACAGTCAAGCATTTCATCTTATCACAATTTCAATCAACCCTTTTTCAGCATGCCGGGCCTTTTCTACAAGCAATTTCTGGATATTACTTATTGGACAGAATTGAAGGAAAAATTCGAACAAGTTCTTAAGCTTACGTGGAAGGCTATCAAAGATTCTAGCACCCAGCTCTTCACCATGCATCTATCCCATCTTTCAAAAATCATATCCATTGTTATGAATGCAGCCAGGCTAACCCAAAGTGATTTTGCCAACACCAAGCACGAGAAGTCTATAAGACATAAACTCAGAAGATTATCGGAGGCATTTTCCCAAATGTATATCAATAGCTTGTTACATTTGAGCGTGATGCATTATGGAGATTCTGGTGAGGAGTATACAAATCTTGATATTTATGGCCTCAACAAATCCACCAGCTCCACAGCTCAAGGAAGCTATACATCATCACGCAACTCCGGCGGTACTTATGCAGGCTTCACGGCGGAGAGTCCTGCGTTCAACAATGAGACAATCCCTTACTTACAAAGCATCGAGAAAGATTTCAACGTCATCCAGTCAAAATTCAACAAACTCACCGAAATGTTTTGGACACTTTCACGTGACAAAGTGGTACTGCTGAAAGATTATGACGATTCAGACAATCTGATCGAAGAAGGTGAAGAAAGGTTCAATATCTTGGCGCAAGTTTATCCTCGGTTTATCACAAATGAGTTCAATGGAGGAAATTGGTGTAATCCTTTTTTTCTCCCAGCTCATCTGTTCCTCAATTCAAGTGGTGAGCAGCTTAAAACAAAGTATCGTTCAAAGCATGTGATTGACAACATCGCTTATGGTCAGTTGAAAGCGACAAGCGAAGATCTCGAATTTTTAAGTGGGGATGTGCTTGAACTTCTTAGTCCTGCAAAACAACATCGCTACTACAACGAGTCTTTGAAAACGGAAAGAAATGAGCAGGTTCTTCGTGTAATGTACAAGTACCTTCATCAAGTCAGCACTTTAGTTGACACTTTGGAGCTGTTGGACTTCACAGTTTTTGGGCTTATTAGGCGCAATACTTCTGGTGATCTGATAGAAGATTCAATGAATTCGGAAGTTCAAGAAACTAATGGGTTAACTTTTGACTACCCTGCTGTTTTAGAGTTCTTCCAGCACAAACAGAGGCTACATGATAATCTGGCCAAAATCATCACTTATGCACAGTCTCTCACGCTTGAAGACCCCGATTCCTTTTCTGTGATGAAAGACGATGAAGCTGGCTTATATGCTCGAGAAGCTATGAAAGATTCTCTTGAAAAATCGGCCATCTTCATCAGCGATGTGTTATTTAACCAAGGGAAAAGAAGTGCCGAAGACAGGATTTCTTTCAGCCAGGATCGTGCTTTGGCAGATCTCTTGATTGAAGGTACTAATTTACGAAATGATATTCTAGCGTTAGTGCGGGTATTGGTGGATGAAAGAGAATCGATCATCAACTACTCAACAAGAGTCATGCATGACGACTACAATATGGACTTAATTGTTGCTGAACGAAACAACACTTCTGCTGCAGCTAAACCCGAAGATGTGGGAAATCAGTACATAAGTGGGAAACAGAAGAAAGAAGATACGCCGTGGTATCTCGAAGGAGATGATGAATTTGACTTATTATTGGATATTAACGGCAGCATCAAGGGTGGAACCAAAGAGGCATTGGTGGCGCATTTAACATATCACGAGTCGGTGGATCTGGATTTTAATTCGGTTTTCTTAATCACGTTTGCCACCATTCTCCCATTCTCAGAATTGGTACACATGCTTATTCAGAGATTCTACATCGAGGCCCCAGAAGGCTTGAGCTACGAAGAGTATTTGAAGTGGAAAGAATTGAAGCAAAACCGTGTACGTTTACGTGTTTTGAATGTTGTGAGACTTATTACTCAAATGTACTGGTGCAGCTCTTACAAATCTCAGACCGTGTTGGAAAAGTTGTTGAAATTTTTGAAGTCTCCAGAGGTGCAGAACTTCTCTATGAGCAAAGTTGTGATTGAAAATGTGGAGGCTATTCTTGGTGGAGTGGACCCGCTGAAAGAAGCATTGGTGGTGAAGCAAGTGGAAGGAAAAGTTCCTGCACCTCTTTTCAAGGCATTTTCGTTACGGAAAATGAGGCTTTTGGATATCGAATACGTTGAGCTTGCACGACAACTTACCCTTCGAGAATTTCAAATTTACTGCAATATTTCGAAACATTCGTGTATCAATAAGGTATGGGGAAAAAAGCTGGGTCTCAACGAGTCGCTCTCAAGCATTGCCAGTTTCATTAAAGCATCAAACCAATTGACAAATTTCGTGGCCTACTCGATCTTGAGAAAAGATGAGCCACGCAAGCGGGTGCAGGTTATCCGCTACTTTGTTCAAGTGGCAGAAAAATGTCGTCAATTCAATAACTTCTCGTCAATGACCGCCATCATCTCGGCATTATACTCATCTCCCATTCACCGCTTGAAGAAAACATGGACTTTTGTCACCAAAGATACACTTACACGTCTTCAGAATATGAATAAGTTGATGAACCTGAGCCGCAATTTTAACGAGTATAGAGATATGCTCAAGTTTGTCGGGTCTGAGCCTTGTGTTCCCTTTTTCGGTGTGTACTTGTCAGATCTTACCTTTATCTACCACGGAAACCTGGACCATTTGATGAACCGCTCACGCATGCTCAACTTTGCCAAACGGACCAAAACTTATAATATTGTCATGGGAATCGACCGCTTTAAACAGGCAGGCTACAATTTCATTACTGTGCCCGTGATCCAGAATTTTATCGAGTTGTGGTTTGATAAGTGTCCTTCAATCGAAGAGCAGTATCAGTTGTCTTTGAATATTGAACCAAGGGAAGATCCCGGAAGAGCTTTGTATACTAACGTGGGTCCAAAGACGTTTCATAATGCTATGGCTTTGAGATAGCGGACCATGAAATTTTTTTTAGACTTTATTGGCTTATGATGATGACGTAATCAACAATATTATGGTGATGTGATTAAATTTGTAGGATGTTAAAATGTAGTTATGACAATACTTGAACCAATTTGTGATTTCTATGGTACTTCACATAAAGTATAGATAAAAGTCCGAAAATGGAAAATTCAAGAAATTTCCCAATCTAATAAACCAAATCAAAACTCCTATATGAAACATGTCGTTTCCACAATATCCTAAAATCATTGACCTTTGGACCATTTTTTCTAAATTAATGATGATACTGGAAGAAGACCCTGGTCCTGCACATAGCACCGCACTCAAGCGAGAATCTCCACTTAATGACAAAGCACCAATGTTCAACAAGCTCAAATCATTTTCGGAAGATGTTGCCAAGAGTTTTAACGAGATTCAACAATCGGAGAATTCTCGGAAAAGCATGGAAAATATCTCACAATTAAAAAAATCCCTGGACGTTCTAAAATCCAAAACTCCCGCAGTTTCTGATCTAATACAGCCAACGGATGAACTTGAAGACGGAAACCAAGAAGACGGTGAAACAAGACCAAAACTTGAATCTAACGATAATTCCGATGCTAATGGTGAAAATCCCAATGAAAAAGGACAAATACAACCCAAAACGAAGTCTATGAATGCGCTACTGGGAATTGATTTGGACGAACTTAGCCCGGCGGTTCGGGCCAAGTTAAAAAAATTCCTTAAATATGAAGAAAAGTATCCCGTGCTTTTGGATGCTTACAAGATGGAGAAACGCAAGAATGAACTAATTGTGACTTTTGAGCACGTGTTGAGCGAATATACGCCAGTATCGTCAATTGGCGATGTGGAGATGTTGGTGGAATTTTTAAAAGGACTCACCGATAAAGCGACATTGCTGAATGAAGAATTGCGCAAATCGATTGGCGAAAATTCTCGTTTGGCCAAAGAACAGGCGGAAACAACGAAAAAGTACTTGGATGTCCAGAAAACTTTAAAGTACACTGAAGAGAAATTAAATGAAACCTTTACTAAGGTTGATCAACTTGAGAAACAAATCTCTGAAATTTCCGAGAAGCAGGCGATTGAAAATGACGTTTCAGAACTCAAAGAAGTCCGTGGCTTATACGAAGCAGAGAAAATCAATAACGGTGAGCTTTTGGAGAAAATCAGGTTACTCGAGCTGCAAGATGGTTATGCAGAGTCTGAAATGTCTCGAATAGACTTGGAAAGAACAAATTCTCAAGACTTGGAGGCCAAAATTCAGGGTTTGGAAACGAAAGTGAAAACAACAGAAAAAGAGCTTGCGGAAGCCAAAATTGCGGCGGAAAAAGCTCAAAGTCTTGTGGAAGAACATGAAATGACCATTTCTCAGACGAATAATGCCGTACGAGTCAGTGAAGAACGGGGAGAAAAGCTTGCCCTTGAATTGAGCACGCGTTGTCAAGAACTTGAGGATTCTAACAAATCCAGAATCTCTCTAGAGGCCTCTCTTTCCGAAAAGGAGTCAAGAATTGAGAATATGATGGAAACTATTAAAGAAGTGAAGCTGAAACAGAAAGAATTGGAGGTGGAGTCACAGAATCTGCAGGATTCCAAGAAACAGCTCGAAACAGAAATTGAAGAGCTCAAGAAGAAATCCGCCGAGCTTGAGAAGAAAGAAAAGCAATTGAAAGAAGCGGAACTCGAAGCAAAGAAGTTTAAAAGCAAGTCCGAAGACTTTGAGCGAAAGGTGAAGGAATTGAAAGAGGCGGAGGTTGAAGTGCAGCAACTTCAAAAAAAGTCAGAATTCTTAGAACAGAAAGTTAAGGAATTGGAAGATTTTCATAAGAGTGAAAAATCTATGGAATCAGACCAGAAACTGCCAAAGTCTTCACCTTCCTCTGCAACAGCCACAGATTCGAGAGTATCTTTTGAACAACTTCAACTTGAGATTTCGAAGAAGAATTTCGAAATTGAAAATTTGAAACAAACTGTGGAGAAAAGCTCAAAACATTTGGCTACAAGTTTAGACACCAACAAACAGCAAAAGAAGCAAATAAAGGATCAGGAACAAAGCATCAAGGAAACAAAACTTCTCGATGAAGAAAAGAAAAGTCTTGAAGCTCAACTCGAGCAGAAATCAGAGAATCTCGTTCAATTAAAAACATCCCAAGATAATCTTGTTAAAGAATTAAGGGAACTGAAAAAGGCTTTGGAATCCAAGAACGAAGACCTTGAGAACGTTAGAGAGCTGTTGAAACAAATCGGAAACGAGTTCGTGGCCGCCAAGGATGACTTTAAAAGAATGCAAGAGAAATACGAGGAAATCAAGAAAGAATGGGATTCCGAACAGAGCTCAGAGAAGTATAATGCCTTGAAAAAAGAGACGGAATCATTGAAAAAAGAAATGAATTCACGTGATCAACAAATCGCTTCTATGGAGAAAGAAATGAATTTACGTGATCAACAGATTGCTTCTATGGAGCAACAAATCAACTCTCTGGACAAAGAAATGAAGGCTTTGAAGCAAGAAATCAATTCTCTGGAGCAGAGGATTGAGGCATTACAAAAAGAAATCAAGTCCACGAAGCATGAAAACGCTAAAGAAAGTGAGATCGTGCAGAGAAAGTTTCGGGTGGACCTTCGTGCAGTACAAAAGAAATTGTCGACCGCCAACGAAGAAGTACAGGAAAAGATGACAGAAATAACAAAAGTACGAGAACAGATTCAAAACTTGCAGGAAGAAGCTTCAACAGCGGCCAAAAAATTGAAGGAGTCAGAATCAGAATTACAAGCACTTCGCCAAGAAACGAAGTCATTGCAGGAAAAACTCAAACAGAGCAGCGACAAGGCAGAGGCCTTAGAAAAAAGCAATGAGGTTTCAAAGAATGAAAAGGAGCAGCTTAGTGCCCGTTTGGAAGAGCTTAACAAAAACAAGAGTAGCGACTCCAGTCTCAAACTCGAAATCGCCTCGTTGCAATCATCGATCCTGCACAAGGATGAGCGGCTCAAAGAGCTAAAAGAAACCTTGAAGAAGAAAAATGAAGAGAGAGACTCGTTAAATAATCGGATTTCTACGCTCGAGGCCAACGTGGAGGATATGCGCCAAACCAACAACGAACTCAGAGAAGAAAATCAACGGTTAAGCCATAAGAGCGACAGCAACGCAGAAAAGGCTAATCTTTTGACTAAGGAAATGTCTAATCTTCAAGTGGAAAAGCAGAAGGTGATGACGGAACTTGAGAACTTACGGCTTAAGCATGAAACCTTAACGCAAACAAAGGCCAATGCATCGGACGAGGTACAAAAAATCAAATACCAATATAGCGAATTGGCAATGAAATCAAAGGAAACGCAGGCTCGAATTGACAATTTGGAGGAGGAGTTGACGGAATCTCGCAACCTTCTCCAAGAACGTACTCGTGAAAGCGTGACTTTAAGACGGCTCGTGATGGATAATGAAGAAGATTACAAGAGCAAATGTGGAGAACTTCGCAGTGAAATGAGGAGCTTGGCAGACGAGAAAAATGAATTAGAAGCGGAGTTTCAGGTGATTTTGAAGAAGAAAAAGCGGGAGATTGAAGAGTTGAAAGATTCAAACGAGCGGGCGGCTAAACGGATAACAGATTTGGAGGCTACTTACGATGAACTTCGAAAGAAATCAGAAACTCCTCAGGTATCTAGTGATGATGTGCAAAACGCTCAGGAGTTGGAAAATACAATTACTGAAATGCGCAGTGCCTTGAGTACGTCAAGCAAAAAGGCACTAGAACTCGAAAAATCCAACACCATTTTGAAGCGTTTGAATGAAGAGTCTAACATGAAATTTGAACGACTTTCTAAAAATTATAAGCATATAACGCAGCAGTACCGAGTTATGAAGGAGACTCATGATCAGCAAAAGTCGGCAAGTTTCCAGAAGACGGAATCAGGCCCCAAATCCGAGCCCCAAGCCAATACTGCATACATGAAGAATATTTTGGTTGGTTTTTTGGAACATCGTGAACAACGACTGCAATTACTTCCAGTTCTTAAAGCCGTTTTTGAATTTGATGACTTGGAGGAAAAGAAACTCGTGGATGCCTTAAGATAGTCCTGCAGGCAGCCGCGCTATCTTCATCGCTCATCACTCATCGCACCTCACAATATCAGGATATGAACGCTTTCGACCAGAAAAAAAAGCTGATTCTAAGCGAAATAAAAGCCAATTCTGCTGATTCGCCTGACCTCTCGCCCAAGGGTACAATTGATCGCCGATGCTGGCCAATCATGAATATTATCAATGGCTTCCCCAATATGGTTACCACTTCACTGTGTTCCGGACGAGTTTCTGTGTTTTTAGAAGGGATCAAAAGCGTCAATCAAATCGGAGCCAAGGGTAATGAAGGTCGTTGGCTTTTTGTCACACATGAACCTGAAGAGTTGAATTCGTGGTACGATTCTGTGGATTTCCATGAAAAGACATCTGATTTTGCTCAAGAAAATCGGCGATATGTGCTTTTTAAGTTCGAGCCCTTGATACTCCATGTGAAATGTCGAGACTTTGCAGCTGCAAGCCTCTTATTTTCGACGGCCATGGCCTGTGGTTTCCGTGAATCCGGTATTGGATCTAACCTTGTGGTTGGTATTCGCACGCTGATCAAATTGGACATTCCAATTGGATATCTTAGTGGAGATAAAATCGTGGCGGTTGTATCAAGAGAATATCTTGAAATGGCTACGCAACTTGCTGCCGATCGGTTCATGGAAAATTTCCGGAAGTTGGAAGCGTTGGAGAAGGCCATCTCCTCTATGCAGGAGCCACAATATCAAGTTGCCGAGTCTAAGGAAGAACGGAGACTACGAAAGATGAAAGAGGGAATGGAGAGGCGTGAGAGCGTGAGGGCGGAAAAGGCACAAAAGAAGGCGGAATTGGCGGAATTGGCGGGAAAGGAACGGCAGAAGCTGCCATAAAATGTCTAATAAATAGTCTAGATATTTTCAGGAATCAATAGTCTAGATGAAAAATGTCTAAATACACGGGCTTGGGTATCAAAGATGTGGTCTATAAAAATGACGATCAAATATTGCCGCAGATTTGACAAAGTAAATGCTGGAGAGAATTTAGTCACGTGCGTCTTCCAGTGCTTCTGAATCTTCATGGTCTCCCTCTTCACCACGTTCTCTTTGCGAGTCTCCGTGTAAATGTTGTAGACTTTCGAAGAAATCTCCCAGAGACAAGCCATCGGATGTTTGAGTATGCACACCACTTGGTGTTCTCCTGCTTGCTACACCCGAAGTGAACAAAGAGGAAGCTCCTGTCAGATCAGATTCTCTAATTCTGCGAGATCTTCTTAGAAAATTCAGGATGTTATTTATCATTGGGCTGATTCCGGAGTTCCTCGATCTTGGGCTGGAACTTCTATGAGAATTTTCTGCGTCAAGCGGAGCCGGTGGAGTATTTGGTCTTCTAGAAGGATTGAAGATTACCAGAGTAGCTCTGCGTAAGAATCCTGGTCTCCTTGACCCAGATTCGGGAATGTTATCGCTTCGGTCAGCTTCAGAGCTTTGTTCACCGTCTACCTGAGCTTCTTCACCAAGACCCCCAAAGCGTATATAGCTGATAGGCATATGTGAGATAGGATTGTTTGGCTGTGTGTCTCCCACGGAAAGCCGGCAAAGTGGACAGTTGGTGTTTTCTTTGAGCCAGTGGACTATGCATGAGCGACCAAAGATGTGACCGCAAGGCAACTTAAGAGCACTATGTTCATAATCCTCATTATGGTCGCACAAGTATGGTTTTTGCTCGCGCTCAGGAGATGTGTGTTGTTCTGCGGCGGCATCTGCCTCGTTGTGTTCACTGCGTTCAGATGAAACTGTCTCTGATGGAACCTGGGCTTCGGCGTTTAACTTTCGGCGTTTGGTTACAATCACGTCTTCCATGTCAACGTAGCTCTCGTAGCAGATGGAGCACGTTTCCGACTGTACCTCATCAGGTTTCAAATTTTTGAAAGACTCAAACTTTTCCACCGAGATTCCGGGCTTGCTTTTCGGGCTATTGACCAAGGCGGAGTATGCCATTCGAGTAGCTAGCGATATAAACTGCAGAATGATTCGAGGCTCTCTGTTGGCAGCATTATTAGGCAAGGTCACGACGAGCGAGCCAGTACGGCCTGGGTTTGGGTCGTTGGTAACGTCCATGAACATATAGTTGACCGTGATGACAATGGCACTGGAGTTATCTGCACCACTGCCAGTTGAGGCTACAGATGCAGAGCCGACATCTGTGTCTGAGGATGTGGAGGGTCTGGTGGGGTCGACGGTGACGTCAGAGCTTCTAGAATTAGGGGTATCCATCACCGAGTCTAGGAGTTGATCAAATAACATCATGCTGGCATTTCGCTCTACCGTCTCATCATCGTTCGCGGTATCTGCGGTACTTTCTGGATGAGGCGTCGCTAGGTTGCTCTGTGTGTCTTGTGAGGGGGTTTCACTTTCGTTTGCTGTCAGGGCAACGCCTTCACTTTGAGAGGAAGCCACAGGATTGTCATTACCATTTGAAGTGGAGGAGTCAGCCATTTCATTTGTTTGTTCCGACCGAAATTCTTCTTGGATCTCATCATCAGAATCCTGAGTTTCTCGGAGGATCTCCGGCTTGTAACCAGGTTCACCTGGCTCGAGGGTTCTATGACGAGACACTTGAGCCAGATTTAAGCCTGCCTCTTCGGAAGAAATAGTTTGATTGTTTGTAGTGGCAGAACCATGTTCATGGCGGTTGAGGGTGTTCAGGTCCACCATTAAAGGAGTAGATAAGGATTACTAAGGCTATGTGTCAGATTTGTGCGAGACGATCAGCACGTGAGGCATGACGCACTACTTAATCACGTGCGCTCAACCATGTGCCCAAGCCGGCATGACCACGTCCATCATGTAGTCGTTAACAACCTGGGCCAGGAAATTAAATGGCTCAAAAGATGTTTCAAAACACTGAAAAAATGCAGTGTCAATATAAAAGCGATTCAGTATACGAATCGGCTCTGTAGATGTAGCAAAGTGTGCAAAGAACTCCCACAACCGTGTCACGTAATCGTCTAATCTCTCCTTCAGTCCAAAGCATATGATACAAAGGGCCTCGAATCTGGTCAAGGTCATGAGCTGTGGTAAGCTGGCCATAAATTCAAATTTTTCTGCCGAGAGACAGACTGGGCGCATGGCAAAATCATGAAAGAACGCTATAAATGAACAGAGCTGAGCCACCGCAGGAATTGCAAGTAGCGTAGAGATGCTGTCGATTTTTGTCCGTGCAAAAAGAAGAGATTGATGTACTTGAGCAAAAATATATGACAAGTCAACATGAGTCAGGCACCGAGGGTCGTGCACGAACTGGGAAAGTACTGCTAGAAACAAGGCCTGATACACCATGTTGTAAAGCATTTGAAGCACAAGAACATTGGAACTATTTTCAATAGCCACAAGAAAGACGTTGACCTGTGTATTATCGTCGAGATAGTGTGGTTCTCTTTCTGTATTAGGAAAACTGGCCAAGCGGGCATCCAAAACCTGCATCAAGCGGTTGAGCACTAGTAAATTAGACACGTAGTGAGCGAAGCGAAGGCTTGGAAAGTGATTTTTTTCAACCTTTGTAATGGTCAACCAGCGCACGCTCAAGTAATATTTCAAAATTAGAATAGAAATGGTTTCGCCATATTTCTCAATACAGGCCACCGGCTCCATATTCGGTAATTCGGAGTAAAGTTTCAGTAAAATTGGATCCAGCATGAGATGAAGCTCACTGTAAAGCATTAAGTATGAGTGTATGAGGTCGCTAGGGCTGGAAACGCCATCAAACCGACCGAAAAATTGACCCGAAATAGCAAGAGTGTTCAGAAAAAACAGAGAATTTTCATTATGCATTTTGGCCTCATTTCCAAACGCTATTTCAAGTAAAAGTTTGGTGGGCTGAATGGTAACATGACGCAGCATGTATTTTTGCTGCAATGTACCATTTGAACATAAGGCATTAATCTCCACCTCAAAAAACCGTAGTAGCACCCAAATTCGAGCCACAGAAATAAACTTATCGTGCTTGCCTTGTCGAAGATAAGTATCGGAGAGTTTCTGAGTAAGCACGTCTAAATCTGAGGCCAAAGCCGGTGCTGCATCACCTTCATTACCCAAGCAAATGTATCTCATAAAATCTGAACAGTTAGCAGCCTTGCGCATGTACTTCTCACATAATGTTCGAATTTGAATAAATCTGCCTCCAAGAGCTAGCGGCATTTTCATCATAAACAACCAGATTCCGTGATGAAGTAAGTCTTCAAGCGATTCTGGTTCACCCAAAGCAGCCATCAGATCCTCAGACACTTTAATCCAACGTAAGGCACGAGCGTAATCACCTTCACAAATCGCCTTATATGCAAATACTAAAGCACTGAGACTGAGGCCTCGCATGGAGAACCCGTCAAGAATCACGGTCTCGTGTTGGGCAATCTGGCGACATTTAACTATTAGATTATGGGCCACATTAAAATAG
This sequence comes from Metschnikowia hibisci, assembly GCA_002374725.1. Lineage (NCBI taxonomy): Eukaryota > Fungi > Ascomycota > Pichiomycetes > Serinales > Metschnikowiaceae > Metschnikowia > Metschnikowia hibisci. The sequence continues at coordinate 670,892 of NLAP01000003.1, read as the reverse complement.
TCTTTAATATCCACCAAATACTGCACACCATCGCCACTTAAATTGGCATATTTCTGAAAGTAGCGTGTACATGCGTCGTAACTCACGTTTTCAAGAAGCATGAAGATCTCCATTGCCGTCTCATGCGGAAGAAAGGCCGTTTGTTGCTGACACGCAATAGCAAACTCTTTCATAAATTTAAAATTCTGCACTCGACGTACGTTACACGGCGGAGGAGCCACAAAGTCCGTGGCTAATGGCACATTCAAGTTGAACACATACTCCTTTCCGGAAGGGCTCAATGTTTTTATTGCTGTAGGTGACAGTCCTGACAGTAGCAGCTCGTTCTTGGAGCTGGCGCTAACTGCTCCTGGGCTAACTTCATTGATCTTTTCGGGTCTTGGTTTGACCGTACGAATTCGGGTCAGCTCCGTCTCTTTTTTGCGAGAGTTACGCCGCCGACGTCTCTCGATCTTACACTTTTCTTCCTCTGATGGAGGATTAGCAGGACTTTCCAAACAATCTTCGATGCGTTTGGACGTTGCACATGACTTGCAAGGTGTTTCAAGGTTGCACTTCATCTTGTAGACTTTGCACGGACCACAGGCATAAGTCCGGCGGGGCCGAGATTCGCCTTTAAGAACTTTGGTAGAGCGATTAACGCCAGGACGACTGACAGGAATCTTGGGCTGGTTTAACGTATGTTGTGGTGGTGCTTTGAGATTTGAATCGACACCATCCCAAGATTGGGCAAGAAGCTTGTCATTACCAGTACTTCCCGATGCGGTACCGGTGTGCAAATCACGGTGAGGTGGTGATGACATGATGGTTCAGCATAAGCGCTGTGGAAAACAAGGGGATCTGGATATGCGCGAACAATTGGAGAGGATCGGTCAGGTGATGGAAGAAGAAGTTTAATTATATGGTCTCGTTCAATGCCCACGCATGCAGTTGCTAGCGCAGTGATACGTAGATTGATGCAGATATGTGCAGGGCACTGCAGCTGCAGTGCGAAATAAGTTCTTTGGGTTCCGTGGCTTAGAATCTGTGGAGGCACGTGACGCCTATAGTTGTGAGATGTTTTAATTCTGTTTTAAATTTTTTTTTATTTTAATTTTTATGGTACTTTCCTCTGTTTATTTTTCATCTTCGCTCAGCTTGTTTCTTTTTCTTTTGTTTATCGACACAGGCTTGGACTTGAGGCGGACGACTTTTTACTGTGATGCAAGAAGCAGACTTTCGTGCAGGTTTTCTATTTCGCGCACGCAGAATAAAGAAACCCTAAGATACTTCAACGCTTTTGGAGTGCATCCAAGCCCCAAAATGGCCGCGTTCCTAGATGGAGTCAGAGATAATAAACATTTAATCAATTTGCACGCCTGTTCTCTTTTCGGCGAGCGCTGCTCTATATGCACTCGTGCATGAACCTGCTTTGAACCAAAGTCCCCATAGACTTGGATTTCCTGATAATATTATAAATTAACCAATTTTCTTTTGTTACTAATTCAAATCTTACGGCAACGAATCACCCCTTTTGAAAAAATTTCTTATGTATTTTCTCCTCCTTTTCTATACCTGTATTTACTCACCATCTATCGCATTTGGTAAGCTGCAAGAGTAACTTAATTTCCTTGTATAATAAAATTTTTTAATCTCCTCAAAAGAATAATCAGCAGCAAAGTTTTTTTCTTTAACAGCGATTAAGCACTTAAGTTGAAGATGCCGAATTTGTATGCTACTGCATTCACGCGCGTGCTGTAATGTTGAGTTATTTTCATCTCAAGTTTTGCACAATGTAGCTTTCTCAATATACCGAACTATTCTTGTTGAATAGATTCAATCTGTCACTTTTTCATGCTTAATCGGATTGATCTGAAGTATTTCTTAAAGCGGAAAAAACAGTGAGTGATCTATAAAATAAAAGAGATCTGCACCTTTTTCAAAGTTGTAATTTTTCCATTTTCAGAAAAAATTGTGATTCGATTCAAGTGTCAAAATTTTCATTTGCTTATGCGTTTTCTCGTATCATTGGCATTTTGGCAAAAGGGTCATAATCTCCTCCGTTACAGCTGACTCTTATGTGCACCACCTTGGTCCGCAGTAAAATGTACTGGTGTCATGAGTGATTCATGCACAATATGCGACTCAACTCCACGTTCTGCCTAAGAGTCAGCTACGAATGGGATCCGATTCTCAGCGCCCCAATTCACCCAATTCTTCCAATTCACCCAATTCCTCCAAAAGAAGTAATTCGCCCGATTTCTTGAATGCATCCATAGATCATCTCGAACCTGAAAGCCCTTTGCGACATCCTCAAAAGAGCTCAATTGAGCAGGTACTGGGGAAACTGGAAAGCATCGATGATTGCAATCCTGATACCACAAAACTCAATGAATTTCATCACTTGAAAGTTGAAAAGACAGATGCATCTGGAATGTCTAAAGTAACTGAAAGTCTTGAGCTGGACCCAAGGAATTTAAGATCAGGCGAGGACTCATTAGGAGGAACGAATGAAGATGAACAAAAGTTTGAAGAAACAAATAACAATCAAATCGCCAATTTGCCAAATTCAGAAAACAAAGACTTGAAAGAAGTGAAAGAATTGGTTGAAGATCTACAAATTAATGAGTCCACCACGGAATCTAAATCGAAAGAACCTCCCAAATCCTCAGAAAATCCAGAAAATCCATCGCCATTTCCTCAAGATCATCTGCTAAGTTCTCCCATCGAACTTCCCTTAGATTCCTCAGAGTCGATTTCATCATTTGCATGTCACGGGGCCAATCTTTACGTGGGCACAACCCAAGGAAAGCTCCTCCACCTTCACTTTTTCGAAGATGCCGACGAATACATGTTCATTACGCAACTTCTGGCCAATGAAACGCAGCAGCCCATCGAAAAAATTGTACTTCTTCCAGATGTGGAAGTATGTCTTGTTTTATACAGCAATACTATTGCCGCATTCACATTTCCCGAGCTTCTGCCATGCCATATTGGCAAAATCCGAGATGCGCAGGATCTTCTGGTTTTATGCCAGGCTCAAAGTACAAGATCCGAGAATCTGTGTCTTGACAAGATCATCGTTTACACGCTGGCCCGGATCCGGCTCGTCAAAATTCTGAAAACGGCAGTCAAGCTACTAAAAGACATTAACTATTCTGACGCCCAAATTGGTGTTTCGACTGCATGCAATTTGCAGGCCAACTACAGTAAAATCTGTGTTGTGGCAAATCTGCAGATTTATGAGGTGGTGGATATGCAGAAGCCACAGAAAATTCCGCTTTTCCCATACAACCCAAATGCAATGATTGAGATCCCGCCTTATATTTTGCCTTTCAGGCCTCCAGGTGATAATCCCGAAGAGTATTTGTTACCGATTTGTTCCGATGAGCAGAACTCTATGGCAATGTTTACCAATTCTTCGGGAGATGCTACAAGAGGAACTTTAATGTGGCTCGATTCAGGTTACCCTACTAATGGGCTAGTCATTGAATGGCCCTATGTTTTTGGTGTTTTCAAAAGTGATTCTGGTATAAATTTCATTGCGGCATCTCTTGAAACGTTGCAAGTTACCCAAAAATGCCAAATTTCAGATATAAAAGCATTTCTGGGACTGCATAACATCCAAGTGCAAACTTCCGTTGAAGGTGTGAGAGTTTTCGACTCAGACCTTCTGCTGGCTATAGCGCAAGTCAGCTACTTAAGTGGTGAAAAAGTGCCTGGGCAGCGAAGCGTTTGTTATATAAGCCACACTGTTTTTTTCAGCGAAGCTACACTATATTGTTTGGTCAAGCCTTCAGATTTGTTGAGAAAAATCCGTTCTCTAGTGGATGATTTCGAACATAATCAAGACTTGTCCCTGTACAAAGACTATTTTTCATCTCAACTGGACTCATTGTGTGAAACTTTACATTTAGTTCTTCTTATTGTTTTGGAAGAGTTTGACCGGCTTAAACTTCTTGTCAACTCAAATACTGATTTTCGCCTTCTCCTTCTTTTTTCTTGCAAAAACTTGGACGAACCAAAAGACTCATTTTGGGCGCAATACACCCTCCCAAAGCTGGTTCGAGATTTGCTTCTTATCCGAAAAAAGAAAGCTCCGGCTATCTCTGATTGCAAATTCGATTATTACACTGAAAACTCCCGAGAATTTGTGTCTTGGTTGATCCAGAAAGCTGTTCATGATGATAATTTCATTGAATCAGTCCGGCAGAAAGCGCGTGAGTATTCATATACTGTTCTATGTCAAAATTCTGTGGATATAATCAAACAACTACGCACAGAAAGTCAAACATGGCTCGATCAAAATGAAACTAACGAGACGCTCATGCAGTATTTTGAAAACCGTCACTTTTTTCTCGCGGTGATCGAGGTGTTTATTATAAATCAAGCTGCCGGAAACCTTTCTTTATCATGGGACGAGAAAATCATCGATGCATGTTTGAATTTATTATCAGGAAAATGGACTAACACTGCTCTTGACGATACAAAATTGGAAGCATGCAAAATTACCATCAATTCTGGGGATTTTACCAAGAGTTATGACTTATCTTCACTTATCTGCACTCACTTGAACAAAATCGACAATGAGAAGGTGTACACAAAAAAACTTCTAGATTTTGTTGCATTACAGCCTGAACAAGGGCTTTTCTTCATCCAAAAAAATTCGAGAAGTCACTTTAAGTCAACGCATAAAGAAATTCTTCAACACATATCCAAATCGCTTAATTTTGACTCCAAACTTCCTTTTCTAAGAGCTCAATACATTGAGCAATCTTTTCAGGAAATGATCCATACTTGTGAAACCATTTCGGATTTGGATCTTGATTTAGCCCGGGAGCTTGTGGAAGAATATATGCAGTACTTGAATGGTGAGAGTTTGGACATGGAATACGAAAATCTTGACATACTCTTTCATGCTTTCGGCGTCGAAAATGACTTGTCGGATCCAAAATGGCCCAAAGTCACGTGGATGGAATTCCTCTTGTTAAATCATCGCAAACAAGAATGTGCAGACTTTTTCGAGGTTTGGCTAAAGCTCAATGAGCTTCTACTTCTTCTCTCTAGCCAGAATGCGGAGCATCACGTGAAATTCAAATATTCGAGCCCTGCTGTGGAGTACCTGCGCATTGCATACATAAAAGATGCTGATAAGATCGCCTACTTTCTTGGAATTGGTGATTTCACAGCAGCGGAGCACAGTGCGTTGTATGCAGTGCCGCCTTTATTACGAGAACCGATACTCTTGAAGCAAATTGCCGTGAAAATTTCTCTAGAAACTCCCTCCGTGAGTTTTCTGCAGGCATCAATTGGCCTAGAATCCATCTTATCATTTTACCTCCAAATCAGCGACAAAGCAAAGCGGAACTATGCAGTCATGCATATAGTGGATGCCTTCGGCGCCCATGTTTTTGGTATAGACCGCATCTTGAACTTTTTGCCGGAAGACTTTCCACTTATGTACGTGCAGAAATTTCTTGTTGCCACAGTTTTCGATATGGAGGAGCAAAGAAGCCGCACTGTTTTGAAGAAGGCCATGGCAAAGTTAGACTCGAAACGAGCCAAAAGTGTCGTCAAAGAGTTTGAAAAATTGGTGCATGCTTTGGAAAAATGAACAGATATTACAGGAAGAATCCGCTTATTTTGGCCAAGTAGTCAAAGAAAATACCAAACCAAAGAATCCACCCGGTCTTAATATTTCCAGTAAAGAACGCCCAACAACTCTTGGGCTGGTCCAAGTCGACTTTTCGAATCTGCAGCAAAAGTCTTTGAAAACCCCAAGCAGCACCAATGTAAAATAACGGGCCCATGCCGTTCATGAATCCTGCACCCAAAAAGGAAGATACCTGGAGTGCATACAACCCGTAAACGATTGGCTTTGTTTTGTCTCCCCACGCTAACGCCGTAGACTTAATACCTGCCTTAATATCGTATTTCTTATCCTGATGGGCGTAAATTGTGTCATAGATCATACTCCACAAAAAGTTCGACAAAAACAACGGGCCAGCGACCATTAGGTTCAATGGCGCCAAAACTGCAGGAAATCCAAGTAGGCAGCCCCAGGAGAAATTGATAGAAATCATCACTTGCGGATAATAGGTGAACCTTTTGAACAAAGGGTAAGAAAACACGAAGGGCAACGAAAGCGCCCCCAAGTAAAAACACTCAAATGGAAGAGACAATAGAACGCCTAAACCGACAAAACATTGAACAGCTAGCCACGTGACCGCCTGTGGCACACTGACTCTTCCACTAGCAATGGGTCTTTCAACAGTCCGTGCAACCTTATTGTCCAAATTGCGATCTAAGATGTCGTTGATGGTGCATCCTGCACCTCGCATCACCAAAGCACCCACGGAAAACAAGAAAATCGCCGAAAGCAGCGTGGTCAATGGTGCAGCAATGCCAAAGGAAGCCATTGAAATACCCCACATTGACGGAAGGAGAAGAAGCAACGTTCCTACGGGTTTTTCCAACCGCATGAGCTCTGCATAAGGGATCCACTTTTCAGGGAGCTTATTGAGCCAGCCGAGGTTGGCCAAGCGTGCAAGGCGGGCCGCTTCAAGCTCGTGTGCATCAAAAACGGGTTTTTCCGTAATCGAATCTAGATTCTTGCTTTTTTTTGTATTCTGGGGTACTGCAGCTTCAGGAGTTTTCATAATGGGAGGCTCTTGAAATCCTGAGCGGAGGACTGGGGAATTCGAGAGCCCACGCCATATTGGAATCAACCTAATTGGCCTGATTGGCCTAACATATGGACCGATTTCGAACCCGGATTTTTGTACCTCACCGAGTAAACGAGTGTGAAGACGAAGCATGCCTTTGATCTATGAGGGCCTGATTATGGAGATATGTGTTTAGAGAGATTGCGCGTAATTTCGTTTTAAACCAATATGCCATTAAAAGGAGATTGGAACTAATTCAATTTTGCTTATTTTTTTTTTATCATTTTACCTTGTAATAATAAGCATTTTCCTATTTTGTTTCTTTTTTTTTGTTTTTGTTTTTGTTTTTTTCGTTTTTTTTTGGTGTAGTTTTATAAAGCGATATACGCAACAGGATGGCAGATCTAAGGTAAAACACTAATGCTTCAACCGTCCAGGAGAATTCTTATAGAAGTTTGAGTAATAATTGAGCAATTAAATAAAAAACCCAGCATTTACGAAGAAATGTTTTTCAATAGATAAAGTAGGTTTTATTCTGCATATATCCCATAGCCTTGGTATTCTATAACATGAGTACATTTCAAAAGTACTATTACAAGCTAATTTTCGTCATATTCTGCATCACCACCAGAACATTCACGCTCCCTGCTTAACCTGTGGCCTTCAACCAAAGCAGATAAATGCTCCATCTCTTTTTCTGTCCCCAACCCATCAATTGCTTCGGCAGTAAAGACCTGTCTGCACATAGGACACAACCCTCGACTGCTGCTCTGTTCTAGCCATTGTAATATGCAGTGAAGGTGAAAATTGTGGGGACATCCTTGGCCCAATATGAGCGGGCAGGTTTCACCAGGAAACCTGCAGCTAGGACACGTGCCTTCGAAAGGAACTCTGCAGATACCGCAGAGTTCATCGGCATGTGGCTTATCAATGGCCCATTGCCACGTGGCCACAGCATGCCACGCTTTGATTTTGACTTTCATTGAATATCTGTACTCAAATTCGCTGTGTGGATGAGGCGCTGAGAGCGTGCGCTAATGTTGTGACTACTATGATATCACGTGATGTGGAGTATATCACTAAGCAAGACAAAATAATCCAAAAGGTTTAAGGGGTTCTGATCTTCCTTTGCAAACCAATTCGTTTTCCCTATTTATTGCTGGATGTTTTGATTTGAAACGTGTTCCGGTTACCTACTCTATTCTTTATCGCTTCTTATACACTAGTCCTTTGAAAATGTCAAAAGAATTTCCGTCTGGCTGCAACTCAAGACTCTCGCGCGTATTTATATCCTGCGCAATCAAAAGGCCATACTCCAGAGTGATGCCTTTAATAATGCAGTCACGTGAAGCACCCTGACCCTCGAGTCTTACTCTTTGATTCGAGTGAAACCAGCGCTTGTAGTAAAGACTTAAAAATGGTTTGAGCCCTGATCTTTGAAAAACGCTGTAAAATTGTCCCATTGTAAACACAACCCGAGCAAGAAGCCTCTCGTGCCTGTATGGAGGTAACTGAGGTAACCCGTTGTTTTTTCTAATTTCATTAAGCTTCGCCAAAATCGAATTCAAGCAGGTCGTTGGAGCCTCATTCAGCAAATTAACTCCCCCTCCCCACACCAAGTAATATTGTCCTTGTATAAATTGGGAATTGACCAATGCACCGGAAATTTTTGCCCACTTCTGCTCGTCTCCATCCACCGTTGAGCTTGTGTCATTTTTGTTGTTCAAATTGTCGAAATATTCTGATTTCAAAGCGTAAATGTCATTTGGCCATTTAAGACGAACTGGCATATCTTCGTAGCCAACTCCAATACCAGGAACTTCACTTCCATAGCCCAAAATCAGCTCAATTAATGCAAGCGAACACAAATATTGCAAAGTCACAATTGAGCTGCTCTGTTGTTTGTCTGCTGGAACTTTAAACAAAACGGATGTCGCCATAACTCCTTTTGGGTTGATCCACACATTTCCGCCACGGCCCCGTCCGGCAATTTGTGTTGTCGCCGTAAAAGTAAGTCCCGTGGGCATATAACGCAACATATTGGGATTTGCATCAAGCATAGTATTGGTTGAAGTGACGACCTCGCCATATCCAAGCACAGAACCAAAAACACGTTCTGTTTCGGGAATTTTTTGATGGTCATATAGATCCTTCAAAGCACTAAAGTACTCCTGCATACTGAAATATGGGGTTAACCTGCTTCCGGGTAGTTTTGAACCCAAGAAAACGAGGTGTTTCTGTGACGAAATCAAAGTTTCGTGCAGTATGTCTTCCGAACTATCGGCCATACTATAATTAAATTCACTCTCATCTTCTCCGTGAAGCACGAATGTATCATTAACATCCTCAAATTCGTTTGGTGCAACAAAATCCATGTTTTGCTGGAGGTCAGACCAAATGGCCCGAGCACGACTCAAGTCGTAGAATGACGAAATGTACATAGGCGTGAGCCTGGGAGCCGTGGTTTCGCCCGTATTCACCTTCAATCCTAGTTTCTGCAACAAAGCCTGTAGAAAAATCTTTCTTTCGTTATCTTTGTATTTGAGCGCATCGGTCACTTGTTGAAAATGCTTGTCATCAGCGCTTGGCTTCATTAGACTTGGGGTATATTCGGGGTGAACTCCTGAAAGTATCACACTTCCTTTTCCCACGTCACACTGTACTACAGCGGCCAAATCATGACTGCTATCAATCACATCAGTCTTTCCGCTGTAACGTGCTAATACCCGCACATTTTTGAACTTTGAAGCATTCATGAACATGCCACCACCATTGTAGTAGGTGGTAACTGTATCAGGGGCTCCAAACAGGCCTAATTCTGCCGTGTTAACCACCAATTCAGTTGCCCTGGCACCTTTGTGTGATTCATACACAAATCCTTTAAACACGCATCCTGTGGAGGTGCCTGGGAAAAACGCCAATTCTCTGGCGCCGCTGACTTCCATATCAGGAGATCCCACTTCAAATTCACATCGAGCAGAGGCATAATATCCACCAGCACAAAACCCAAGAAATTTGCCGCCGTTTCGGACAAATTGCAGGATTTTTTTGTTTCCCTTCCCGTTGAGAACTTCACAGTAGGGCAAATCTGCGCCCCCTGGCAATACTAACACAGAAGTTTTGGTCATCCAGGGATCGTTCAAAAGAGCATTTTCCGAAACTGTTACCACAGCATAGTATGGTGAGAGGAACTGTCGAAGCAGCTCCACAGTATGACGCACACCTTCAGTTGTAGAACCTTTTCCGGAATAGACCAATACATTCATTGCAAAATTCAAATTCAAATCCACAATTTTTTAATTCGTTGCTATATGTCTCGCAATTGAAGAAAGACAAAAGTGAATTTTTCACAACTATTGCAGCAGACGAAAACTGTTTAAATACGTATATCAAAGAAGAGTTAGTATGGTGAGTCTCGGTGAGTCGTGAGTCAAGCGACTCGCGTGGTGTACTGATTTTATTTCGTAACCTGTTATGGTGCAATGTGAGAAGTGCTTCGTGATTCAACACCATGGCCGCCATTTTCGAGCATTCACCCGTGGTCACTCTACATCCGAAACCAGGATTTGTTGTCAAGACAAAAATTGTCGAGGGTGATGGTGATCACATTCATCAGATGAAAGTATTTATCAATATATGTCACGATGTGCAGGTTCCCAAACCCGAAGGAGAATTCGAACCGAGCAAAATATTTCCTCTAATAGTGAAAAATGAATGGGAAATACCTATTATTGTTTCTTTGGAAAAAAAATCTTTAGATAAAAAGGGGGTCCCATCGTTTGTCTATGACTGTTGTATTAATAGCGAGTGTTTCCTGTGGTTAACGATTAGTACTGATTTGAAAATGATTGCCATTGAGTGGTGCATAGAGTCGGTCGAAATGATGCACGAGTTGGTTCTAGAAAGAGAATATTCAATTCCAAAGATGCTTAGCAAAGGCGATCTTTCTGCTACGGAGATCACGCAGGATGACTTGAACAACAGCTTAAGTAAGAAGTTAGAGGATTTGAAGAAGAACGAGACAGCGGGTTTGGTACAGGAACTTATTTCAGATGAAGATGACGAAAATTTGCCGGATTTATTGAATTTGGCTGGAAAGAAACCCTTAATTGAGGAGATCAAAGAGTTGTCGTTGGATTCTACGAGTGAAAGAAACAAAAGTCACTGCTCGAGCCAGAAAAAAAGCAACCATCCCGCCCTTGAACCCATTATCAATGAAAAATCCGAACTCATGCAAGAGGTGTCTACAAAAAATTTCAAGGTCAGCCTGAACCACAAAAAAATTAATTACGAATTTACAATCAAGCAAAAGACGAGAGGAACCGAACGCATCATCGTTCTTGAATCGATGCAATTGACGCCCTTAATTCATGTTTCATTCCAAAATAATTGCCTAATGATCCGAAATAATGACTCCACACGGCAGTTGGGTCCAGACAATGAGCTACTGCTTCCACTACCAGATCTGCACAAGCCGTATAAAAGCTTTTTAGTCACCAGTGAGCTGCTGCTCTATATCTTCATGAAGCCCCGTACATAAGCTCAAGAATTAATTCAGTTTTATTTAATCTAAACCCATTCAAATAGTGTCTGTATGCAGTCAAATCATTACTCAGATACCGCGAAGGGTATGTCGACGGAATTTCGCATCGGGATTTCTTATCTAGATTTTAGCGCATTCACAGATTCAACAATATTAAGGGTCCCTTTTCGCTGGTAATGCGAGCGACATAAGTTTTAGTCCAGGATATATAAAAAAAAAAAAGAAGAAATAACATGAATTCGGAACACACCCCGCTTATTTCTCGAAATAGCAGCGATGAGCCTCTTGCATGTACCGACGAGGGCGCCCTTAAAGACTACCAAGTTTCGATATCTTCAGAAGTTTTGGCGCTAACTCGCTACTCGGGCCCTTTGGTGCTTACATTCCTCCTTCAATATTCATTATCGGTGATTTCGATATATGCTACAGGCAAATTGGGCCCTCTGGAATTAGCGGCCGCTTCATTATCCATTTGCTCGTTCAACATCACGGGTCTTGCAATTTACCAAGGTATGGCTACGTCACTTGACTCTTTTTGCTCACAGGCATATGGCGCAGGAAAGCATGAGTTGGTTGGTGTTTATTTTCAGCGGTGTTCGTTGATGTGTTTAGCCATAACGGCATTTTTCTTGGTCCCGCTCTGGTATTTCTCCGGCCCCGTTCTAGCACTTATGGTGGCCGACGCTGAGCTTATCCTGCAGACTCGGCGTTTTTTACGGGTCATGATTTGGGGCTCACCTGCTCTTCTTCTCTTTGAAACAGGGAAGAGGTTTTTGCAAGCTCAAAATATCTTTCATGCCGGAACATACGTTTTACTTTTGGCTGTGCCCGTGAGTTTTGTTCTTAATTGGATCTTGGTTTGGCACCCAATTTACGGTTTAGGTTTTATTGGTGCACCTATTGCTATGAGCTTGTCCTATTGGATTGTATGTATATTCATGCTCTGCTACGTGCTCTTTATCGACGGGAAAAAGTGTTGGGGTGGCTTTGATTTACCCCTTGCGTGCACTAATTGGTCGCAAATGTTAACTTTGGCTATTCCGGGCGTGGTTATGGTGGAAGCTGAATATATTGCTTTTGAGGTGTTGACGATCTTCTCTGCCTCATTCGGAGTGTCCAGTTTAGCAGCCCAATCCATCGCAGCTAATCTCGGAACCATGGCTTTTCAGCTTCCATTTGCCGTCTCCGTTGCGGTTCTGACTCGCATTGGAAACTACGTGGGAAAAAGAGATCTTCGATGCGCTCATGTTGTGACTCGTGCCTCATTTCTCGTTGCTCTCGGAATCTCCTTGTTCAATTTTTCCTGGGTGTTTTTGGGCAAAAAGTTTTTGGTTAGACTTTTTTCCGACAACGAAGAAGTTGATAAGATTGGTGATGTGGTGGCAACTTTGGTGGCCATCAACCAGATATTTGACTCTTTGAATGTCATGGAAGCAGGTGTTTTACGAGGTCAAGGTAGACAAAAAGTTGGACTGTACTTGACTCTTGTTGCATACTATGTTGTGGCACTTCCGCTTGGATTTCTATTTTCGAGCCAATACCAATTAAGAGGTTTGTGGTTTGGTTTGATTACTGGAGTTTCCTTCTTGGCATTCTCGGAGTTTATTTTCATCTACAGAAGCGATTGGGACAAAATTTTGCAAGAGGCTGACGCAAGACATGATCACTGATCATGACTGTAAATATAACATACAAATCTCAATAAAATTACTTTAATCTAATTTTATCCCTACATCACACAATCTTGTCTAATGTGAAATCTTGATTGCATCTTTCATTTTCCTGCATGATGCATCACCTTTGGCCTTAGTCTCATCTCATCGCGGAGTACTCACAAGCAGCAGCTCACCAAATGGCCAAAGGGAAAAGATTTGACAAAAAGGGAGCGAAAAAGTTTACCATTGTTCATAGGTCTCACGAAGACTCGCTTTATTTCGACAATGACGCTTCAAAGCACGTTTTGGTAGAAGCACCAAGCACAGCACGTGAATTAACTCGAAGCCAGGCCAGCAGAGCATACGACAGTGCCCAAATCAAGGCCAAAGCCACATCTCAAGAACTAGATGGCTTGCGTGAAAATGAGGGAATGGCAGCGCAATATGGAATTACATTTGATGATTCTAAATACGATTATATGAAGCATTTGAGGCCAATCGGAGTTGCTTCAGACAGTGTGTTCATAGAGCGCAAAGATTTAAAGCCCAAAGGCGAAACGGGAATTGAAGCACTTTTTAAAGCACAACATTCCCCTAAAAGTGCCAACTTGGATGAAATTATCAAAGAAGCTCTACCCTCCGAAGAGAAGCGGAGAGCCACACACGACGACATGGAGAATATACCCAAGGAATTGCGGGGATTTCATCCTGACATGGATCCACGTTTACGGGAGGTTTTGGAGGCATTGGAAGATGAAGAATATGTTGAGAACGAAACCGCAGGAGACGTCTTCGACGAGTTGTTGATGTCTGGCCAAGTCGACGACGAAGATGAGTTTTACGAGGACTTCTACGATGAAGACGACGAGTGGGATATGGACAATTACCAAGATGATTTTTCCGATATGGGGCTGGACTACGAACCGGAAAACATCGAAATGGAAAATCCTTATGGAGAAGGAGAGGCTCCGGAGGGTCACGAAGAGCAAAACATAGTGATTGATAATGCATGGGAGAAAGATTTCAAGCGGTTCAAAGAGAAGAAAATTCAGCCCAATGACTGGGACTCTGATGATGATTTCGATGAAGATGGAAATCAAGTAGTCTCCGAAGACGGCGGAGACATCTTACTCGACCTTCCACTGATTCCTAAGGGCAAGAAGTCGAAAAACAAGCTCCGTAAAAAAATGGGAGCTATGACTGATACCAGTGGATTTTCAATGTCTTCTAGCGCAAATTTCAGAACAGAGGGACTTACACTCTTGGACGATCGTTTTGATCAAATGAACAAGAAATATGAAGAAGAAGAAGTTGAAGAAGTTGGCGAGTTCGACATGGAAAACGAAAGAGCAGACTTGGAAGGCATGTTGGACGATTTCCTAGACAATTACACCTTGGAATCTGGAGGCAGAAAACTAGCCAAGAAGGACAAAGAGTTAGAGGCTATCAAGAAAGCTGCAGACAGTGTTTCGAAGGGTAAGGCGGCGCAGAGGCGAAAGAATGAGAAAAAAGACGTTATGGGCTCTTTTGGAAGCTCTTTTGGAAAACTTTCGCTAGATTAAATTAATTTTTCATAACCTAATTTTCCAGCTGAACTTGATTACACTATCTTCTTAAAGGCATTCGATTCGCGATGCAGTACCATGCATGGGTCGTGTAGTACCAAATCTCATAAGTGCGGCGCCCCGAATCTCAACCGATATCAGGGCTTGTCCACATCACACCATTCGTCCATATAAGAGGCTAACCTTCGGTCTCTTTTGTCTTATCTTTATATATACGCTCTTATTCCTCAGGAAAAATTTCAAAGCGCGAGGTCTTACAAAGCCAAGACGAATTATGTCTGGTCCATCTGTATCTAAGGTGTACACGGACGCGCTAGCACTGAAACCACAAAGTTATTGGGACTATGAAAACATCAACATTAAATGGGAATCCCAAGAAAAATACGAGGTTGTACGCAAATTGGGTCGAGGAAAATATTCAGAGGTGTTTTTGGGCACAGATTTGTCCAGCGGCAATGAGGTCGTAATAAAAGTTTTGAAGCCAATCAAGAGAAAAAAAATCAAGCGTGAAATCTCCATCTTAAACAATCTTGTCAACGGTCCCAACATTGTGGCGTTGTTGGATACAGTCAGAGAGCCACTGCTGAAGACGCCAGCGCTAATTTTTGAAAGCGTCAATAACATCGATTTCAGAACGTTATATCCTACTTTCACGGACCTCGACATACGATTCTACATGTATGAATTGCTCAAAGCTTTGGACTATTCTCATTCCATGGGTATTATGCATAGAGATGTGAAGCCTCACAATGTGATGATCGACCACACTGCCAAAAAGTTGAGGTTGATAGATTGGGGCTTGGCCGAATACTACCATCCAGGTACTGAATACAATGTAAGAGTTGCATCGCGTTACTTCAAGGGACCCGAGCTCTTAGTTGACTTTCGCTTGTATGACTACTCACTTGATTTGTGGTCTTTTGGGTGCATGCTCGCATCCACTGTATTCAAAAAAGAACCTTTTTTTCATGGCAAGCTGAACATTGACCAATTGGTTCAAATTGTTAGAGTCTTAGGCTCTGATGATCTCCATAAGTATCTTCAGCGGTACAACCTCACATTGAGTGAGGAATACGAGGACTTGGGATATTATAGCCGGCGTCCGTGGAAAAGATTTATCAACGAAAACAATTCCCATTTGGTAAGCGATGAGTTTATTGATTTCATCGATCACATCCTTAAGTATGATCATCAAGAGAGATTGACTGCCAAGGAGGCAATGGCCCACCCTTATTTCGACCCGGTAAGACACTAGATGTGTCTTAAGTATCGAAATAGTCGTCTTGCAATCGGCGCATTATCTTCCGATATGTTCAATGGTGCCAAGCACAAGAAAAATTACTCAATATACTTACTTTTGAAACTCTGTGATTAACTGTGCCAGCCGCATCAGGCGATGTTCTTTAGGTTGGTGAATCGCATGAGTTGAGCGATAATTGAGTATTGGATCAGTGGCGTGTTTATACCCCAAGACGGTAATTCGAACCCTCTTTCAAACTCGGCCTGTATATCCTGCCTTATTTGTGAAATTCTTTTGTCATTTAACGTTATGACCTTAGTATACACCGTAGATTGTGCACGCGCAGAATTCGATCATCTTCCACCGCGTGTGTCCCCGCGAAATTTCCACGATATAAAGACATCAGGACCCAACTTTCAGGAAAAAAAATTAACTTCAAACATATGTACACCTTCTTTGATATTTCCGCCGGCGGCGTTCCTAAAGGTCGTATCGTCTTCAAGTTATATGATGATGTTGTCCCCAAGACAGCAGACAATTTCAGAGCTTTGTGTACAGGAGAAAAAGGTCACTCTGCCGAATCAGGTAAGCCTCTCACTTACAAGGGCAGCTCATTCCATCGAGTCATTAAAGACTTCATGTGTCAGGGTGGTGACTTTACACATGGGTCGGGAATTGGAGGAGAGTCAATTTACGGTAACAAGTTCGAGGACGAGAACTTCAAATTGACCCACGACAAGCCATTCTTGTTGTCGATGGCCAATGCTGGACCCAATACAAATGGCTCTCAATTTTTTATTACCACTGTGCCTACGCCTCATTTGAACGGTAAACATGTGGTTTTCGGAGAAGTTGTGCAAGGAAAATCAATTGTGCGTCAATTAGAAAGATGCGAGAAAGGTGCAAACGACAAGCCAGTGGACGATTGGGTTATTGAAGACTGTGGTGAGTTACCAAAAGACTATAAACCCACTGCAGCATCAGTTGCTGACGATGGCACTGGAGATATATATGAAGCTGTGAGTGTGGATGACGACAAAATTGATGAATCCAAGCCAGAAACTATTTTTGAAGCAGCCCATTTTTTGAAAAATTTGGGTACAAAGCTTCTTAAAGAAGGGAATTACGCCAAATCATTCGAGAAATACATCAAAGGAGCCGAATATTTGTCTGACTTTAATCCTGAATCATTGAGTCCCGAAATGACAAAGGAAAAGGCCGAATTAAGCATTTCCTTGAACTTGAATGCATCTTTGGTGGCGTTGAAATTGAAGGATGGGAAAAAAGCTATCAAGGCCGCAGATGAAGCGCTCTCATTCCCTGAGATCGACGACAAGCTTAAGGGTAAGGCTTGGTACAGAAAGGGTTCTGGATACTTGTTGACAAAGGATGAAGACAATTCTGAAGCGTCATTTAAGACTGCATTGGAATTCTCGCCTAACGATGCTGCCGTGCTCAAAGGTTTAAGTGATGTTAAGCAAATGGCTAAGGTCAGAAAAGAGAAACAGAAAAAGGCAATGTCCAAATTTTTTAGCTAGCTTCATGGCACAGAGCTTGCAGTGCTGATATGAGAATTATACATAGAGTCGGCTATCGAGAAAAATTAACAATACCTTTGATGATCCATAATGAAAACGTAAGAAACGAACGGATTTACTGACTTCTCTTTATCAGAGAGTTCGAGATGCCTACCATGAGAAATTGTAGAAAATCAACTGTAAGGCACTTCAGTCCTATCCATCTTGGGTAGAGTTTCTTCGCATCTCAGACACGAGGATTAATTGTGGAATTGACGCAGAAGAAATTGGAAATGCAACAATTGCTGTAATAGATCCTGCATTATAATGTGAAACCTGCATAAGTTGTGCAGTACCCGAAGATAGCGATGCAGGATTATGCAGGCTCAAATGTCTCAGTCTGCAAATTTAAGAAACCTAGAACAACAATCCCAGCTTCGGTCAATTATTATAAAATCTAACCGAAAGGTTTGAATAGGAATAGGGCATCGATGGTCCTCACATGGTCGAAAGTAACTCCGAATCAGAAGGATGCAAACTACATGGCTGGCTCACTATACGCGCTCAAAATTGATTGCTGTCACTGGTGCATATAAAGTCGTGACGGAAAAGCGCTTTATAGTCTGTGGATACTTTAGGCAAATTTTAAAGGGTTTTTTTTTCTCGTCTCTTTGACTATTAAAATTCCCATCTGACACCAATATATTTTTTATAACTCTCATGGATTCTGATTCAAGTGCAGCTCAGAAGGAGTTCAGTCTGAGCTCTAATGGCAGCCACCACGACAGCCATGACCATATTCAGCTGTATTCTCAGGACGCTACTCAAGAACAATCCAATGCTCCTCAAGGTGATTACTTCTCCAAAATTCAGCTAGAAAAACCTGTTCCAGAAAGAGAACACGTGGAAAACCCGGTCGAACGCCCTCGTCCTGTACGTAGAGTTACAACTACGGGAAGAGGAAAACTCTTAGACGACGGTCGCCGCCAACTCAGAGAGAAGGATTGCTATGATAAGCTTGGGTTTTCATTTCCCACTCGTAAGAAGTGGATGATTCTTAGTGTCATTTTCGCCGTTCAGGTTTCTATGAATTTCAACACATCCATCTATCCAAATGCCATTTCGCTTATATCTGAGGACTGGGGTATCTCAGAGCAAAAAGTCAGAGTGTCTCAGATGGTTTTTCTTATTCTGTACGCTTTTGGATGTGAGTTATGGGCACCTTGGTCCGAAGAATACGGTAGATGGCCCATCATGCAAGCTTCCTTGTTTCTTGTGAATATTTGGCAAATCTTGGGTGCGCTTGCACCCAACTTTGCTAGTATCGTCATCGCTCGTGGTCTTGGTGGTTTGTCTTCTGCAGGAGGATCTGTGACCTTGGGAATGACTGCCGATATGTGGGAAGCCAACGACCAGGGTTTTGCCGTTGCTTTCGTCGTTTTATCCTCAGTTGGAGGTTCTTCCTTGGGTCCCATTTTTGGCGGTCTATGCCAAGATCATCTTTCTTGGAGATGGAACTTCTGGATTCAGCTTATTTTCGGCGGTGTTGTACAAATCGCCCATTTCTTCTTGGTTTGCGAGACCAGATCCTCCCTTTTGGTTGACAGAGAGGCCAAACGTCGGAGAAAAGAAGGAGAAATGGATAACATCTATGGACCAGGTGAAATTAGTGGCAGAAAGATCACCGTCAATGAGGTTTTGACAATTTGGAAACGTCCTTTTGTCATGTTTGTGACCGAGCCAATTGTCTTGTGTCTTTCATTGCTTTCAGGTTTCTCTGATGCCTTGATCTTTGTATGCATGGAGTCCTTTAGCTTGGTATACAAACAGTGGGGCTTTAGTGCTACTCAATGTGGCCTTGCTTTTATTCCAATCATGATCGGATATTTTCTTGCATATGGCATTCATCTTCCAGACGTTGCCAGACAAAGATTTCTCATCAAGAGTGAAGGTGAAGAATCGCGGTATGCTGAAAGAAGATTGTTACTCTTACTTTTCCTTGCCCCATTGGAGGCCATTGGATTATTTGGTTTCGCATGGACATCAATGGGCCCAAGCTATAACCCATGGATTGCTCCAATGATATTCACTGTTCTCATTGCAATTGCAAACTACAGCATTTACATGTCAACCATTGATTATATGGTTGCAGCCTATGGTCCTTACTCTGCATCTGCTACTGGTGGTAACGGTTTCGCACGTGATTTCTTGGCCGGTGTGTCTGCAATGTATGCTACACCAATGTATAGCAACATTGGAAAGAAACGTCATTTGCAGTGGGCAAGCACTCTACTTGGTTGCATCGCCATGTTGGTTTCAATCCCGATCTATATCTTCTACTGGAAGGGCCCATCTATCCGCGCTAAATCTAAATTTGCTCAAGTTTTGGCTGCAGACAAGAAAACGAATGCTGTGGATTCGGATGAGGAGGAAGAAATCGACACTGCTGGAAATGACGTTCGTCTCAAAGAAAAAGACGCTCCTCGAGACCCCGTTCTGCAAACGGTTTAATCCTCGGTAAAAATGTTGAATTTCATTACAGCATCGAATAAATAAGAACTCTAAATAAGCTTTTTGTTACGTTTGTAGTCATGTTAATCTGTCATGAACACAAGATGGCTCTACACCTCTTGGCTCTAAGGCACGTGACATGAACTCGCGCAAGAGTTTGAAATGAAGCCTATCGTAGACGCATGTCTGGTGACCGAGTCATCACAAAATTTATTGAAAATCATGACATCATTTTGGCAATCTGTGAACAATTAGATCAAAGAGACTTAGTAGCTATAGCGGTCACCTGCAAATCATTCCATACGGCGGTGTGCAAGTCTCTATATGCAAATATCTATATTCATGGTGAAGCTGGCCCTCTGAGGTTAGTCAAACCAACTTCAGAGTACACTATCCTGACATTCTCGAGATGGTCGATTGTATACAATCATCTACAAAGAGAAGGAAATACTCTTCGTTTATTTGAATGCTCACTTAACCGCAATCCGCGTCTTATCAGTTACATCAAGAGGATTTCAACCAACGACCCCGCCTTCGTTCTCATCAATCTTAACAGATGGACTAGATATTTTTCGGGGAAGCATCGATTGAAGTCTCTAAGATTTTGTAACGCCAAAGTGTCTCACTATCTTCATACACATAATAGTCTCTCTAGCTTCCATCGATCCCCTAATGTACTAACGATGTTAAGAGATTTACAGGTCCGAAACGTGAAAGAATTGACATGGTTCATAAAAATTGGCAAAGTCAATGGCCACAAATTAAGCTTAGACTCTCTTTCATTTTACTCTTGTGATGTTGAGTCTCCAGGTGAGACGGATCTCGATGATGACCTTAAGGAAATCTTCGAATATTTACACGCATTTGAGGTCGAGCCTGTGGAGGGAAATGCGTTACTGCTCTTGGTTACGTTACATCAACATTTCGCCGGAAGAAAATTATTTCCGAGAGTGGAAAGGCTCTGCTTGAGCCACGTGCACCTGAAGCCTCATCTTCATGGCAGGTTCGAATTTGGATCGACGATACCCTTAGATTTTTCTTCAATTTGGAAAAGCTTCAACTTTGAGGTCCTCAAGTCTTTAACTCTCAAAGTTGGTTGTCTCGTTTGTTCTCAAGGAGAGAATGTGACAATCGAAAGTTTTCTCAACCAAGGAACAATACAGTGTGATTGTCTTAACGCCTTTTTTGATGACACCCTTCATTATGGAAAACACATAAGAGATCTACATGTCCAAAGACGGGGGTTTACGTCTATTCAAGATCCTTTGAATGTTTACCTCTTTAAGAGATCATTATTGAGCCCATTGAAGGGGTTCTCACAGAGCACTAACGCCTTGAGTTATCTCAGACTTGATACTCGATGTGAACTAACTTTAGCAGGGCAAGAGCATGTTGCTCGTTTTAAAAGACCATTTGCCATTTTGAATCACCTTATCATTGGCACCATCAGAAACTTGAAACTACACAAATTAGTCATTGATGATTTCTTCGAAGCTTACACAATGTGGGGAGCATTATCCCTTTACGACTCGGAAAAGGATTTATTGGCTAGCCTTGGTGAACATTGCAATGATTGCCAAGTCGCCTTAGATAAATTTGAAGAAATGGTATCGGTTAATTCAAGAATTCAATTCTACTTGGATCCTACATTGGATAAGGCAATGGATGAGTTCCGTTACGACTTGACAAAAAAATTTCTTCTGTACTTTAAAAACCCCTCATTGGTGTCATTATGTGAGCATGACACAATTAGTCCATCAGCAATGACAGATATCCCCGTAATTCATTGTCCCAGTGACCCTGAACTTAGTCTAGCGAGGACATCGAATTGGTTTTTACACGAGAGTTTCAAGCACGAAACTTTCAAAGATTTGGTTCATAGTAATGTCTCTCGCTTTAGAGAGAAGGGTGCTTTACACAAGAATTATACCGTTGAGTGCAGCTGCCGAGGAAACGAGCTTGCATATTTTTCTCAACTTATCGCGCATAGGCTTGATAACAAATTCTCATTCCGAGACGTTAATCTCAATGGCTTAGCCGCTTAGATGCAGTCTATCTTTGAGCTCCCCATCCGAGGCTTCCAAATCTTGTAAAATTTATCGCACGCAGCTTCTTCAAGCCTCAGGGTGATATTAGAGTTTACCTGATAGTTTTTTTTGCACAATTTGTTTCTTTAATCGTAATGATTCATCACCAAAACCCCTATTCATACTTGACGTGACGAGCATCTTTCGCGACGATTAGCGGATTTAACTTGCATATGATTCTTCATTAAAACATCAGTACCTCCTGATAAGACTCTGTTTCGATAACCAATTACAACGGCCCATTTCGAAGGGCTAATTGCCTCTCGTAATCTCATGATCATAAATTATAGCTGTAGAAACAACACTAATTGAATTTTACTGTTGGCGGAGGAACGGAACCGAGCCTCTCGGTCCGGTTATTCGGAACATTTAATTTCTTTTTTTATCCCCGGTCGCAACGATCTCCTATTCTGTGGGTACAGGATGCACTCCCTGCTTCCGTACGGTCCTCTGATAAAACTTTCTTGAAGTCCACACCAGTATTCTTACATCATCCCTGAATACAACCAAAGGATCTTTGGAGCTTATTCCCACGAGCTCATAAATACGCTCAATACCCCCGTCACAGGAATCCTATCGCCTAAGAAGTCTCCCAGTACCTTGATAATGAATGAGGTAAAGAACTCTGTGGCGTATGATGCGTTGGATTGCCATAAAGAAGTTGTTTTCGGTTCTTACAGAATCTCTAACTCCAACGAATCTGATTTGAGCGACGATAGCTTCGAAGCTAACGCCAATAATAGATATTCTCTGGATGACGTCCAAGATAAGGAATCCTCTCCCTTCCTGTGCATCAACACTTCTTCATCATCAGTCACATCTGTTGAAAATTCTCCTGTGCAGCCCTTCGGGAAAGCATTTGCAGCCGCCAAACAACCTGCTCCCAAGTTCCATGCCCAAAACGAGTTTCTAGAATTTATAGATCCTGCGCCTGCTCGTCCACCACCGTATTGTGAGTTGCCACCAGGAGGGTGTCCAAGGTTTCCGATTTTTGACATGGACTTCGGTAACGAAGACTTACCTGGTTACTCTCCTGCTGCATACAAAGTCGGTGTGTGCTCTCGCAAGCAGGAGTGGCTTTCACCGTATGAGATTTCACCCACAAGGTCTTGGAAAAATGTCATTATAGAGTTGAACTCTACGCAGCTCAATGTCTACTCGGTGCCAAGTCAGCTTGATGCCACTTTGCTGAACATCAGGATAAATGAGAATAATCAGTCGAGGCCCTCGGTCTCCAGTTTCGAATCCAATCTCAATTCCGTGGTGACAACACAACTTGATATGGAGTTTCGCAAGGTATGCGACAAATTAAGATTATTCGACCTCTCCAGTCCTTTAAATCCAGAATTGCTGGATCTCGATGAACCTCTATCAAGCAATTTATCACAATCTCTGGCTCATAAAGTTCTCAAAGTTTGCAAGCAAAAGAAGTTGCTACGCTCTTATTCTTTGCAATATGCTAAGGTAGGACTAGCCAATGATTACACCAAAAAACCAAATGTTTTAAGACTTCGCCTAGAAAACGAACAGTTTCTTCTCTGCTTTGCGTCAACCAAGGAGATGATTGAGTGGAATCTTGCATTATCAATCGGTAAAAATGTCTCTTTAGATTTAACTGAAAGGGAAGCACCAAAGTACAGAACAGTTCCAAGGAGACGGTCTGCCTATTCTGCCAGAAATACGCCCTTCTTCAATGAAGTGGTGACCCGGCGTATGAGATCTCGTTCCGAACCATTAATCGAGAACTCTAGCAGTGCCAGTTTGAGAGATAAGTTTTCTAAATTGAAAACCAAAATTGTCACCCCTGCTGCCCTCAACAACTCTAAAGCTATTCAGGCTACGCACAAGCAAAATGATTTGCGCAAGCCTTGCTCGGTATCGTCAATCGTTACTGTGCAAAGCACCCTGAGACATCGCCAAAATTCATCTTCTACTACCAACGCGGCTAGTTTCACTATAAGTTCGGATGATGAACTTCCTTTTGATGAATCGGAAAGCTCAAATAGAGTCGATTATGAGGAGGATTTTGAAGCAAGCTTGCAAAACATAAGTTACACACGGGGTTCCGATGAAGATGACGAATTTGAAAATGATTTCGATGAATTTCTCGGTCTGCGATTCCAAGAAAACCCTACGAGTGTGAAGGAAAGTGCAGATGAAAAATGGGCACCCTTAGTGAAGATGGAAAGCCGCAGGCGGTATTTAAGAAACTGTGTGAAATGCATTAGGCCCCTAGGTTTTGATGACAGCTGGACCAATAAACTGCTTGTGAAACCAACAACAATGACGCCTTTGACAACAATGTATGTCAGAAATCAATATGTGATGCGTGATTCCAGTTACTCCTCTCTCAGCGACTTGGGGGAAGAGTCTATTTTGTCAATTGGCGCTGAAAACTTGAGAAGGAGATCTGGAGGCAGAGAACTTATATATAATCTTCCTGACACTTCATTGGCAAGAATACCGCATCACAATTTGAAAGAGTACAGTGTCGGGGCGCATTCGCTCATCCCCAAAGTTTTATAACTAGTGACTATCTACTTTGTATGACATAAAATACACAAAACTTTTAATTAGTTATTTAGTCTGTCTTTAAGTTTGTCTCTGATTTTTAGCTCAATGGCACGATCCTCAAAGGCCTTCATCATGATCTTGCTCACCTTGTCATGGAACATAGAAGAAACAGAATTGTAAATAGGGTTCTTGAATCGATACTTCAAACTAAAATCCACTAAAGTTGATGTCTCATTAGTAAAGCGGCTTTTCACTTCTTTGAATTTCCACTCGTTGTGCAAGTACTCGAACAACAGAATTGTGGCAGATTCTGCGACAAGCAGATTGTTTTCAATACACTTAAGCTTGCAGACAAACTTCTCGTCGTAATTATTCCACCCCACTCTCAAACCTGCTTCGGTTGGAAGGCCTGACTCCTTGTCGTAATGATTTACGAAGGATTTGGTTACAAATGGAACAAACTCATCATACCTAGAGACATCGGCAACAACACGATATAGTAGGCTAGAAGGTACGCTTACCTTCTTTGTTATCTTATACATTTTGTCATCTCCGCTTAAACCCCCAAAGTTCAAAAAGCTCCTCTTCTGTATCGTGTAAACGCATGATTTCAGACTAAACATATGCGATGCAAAGAACACTTGATCTCAAAAACCAGTGCACTCACTCCTAAAGAGATTTCTCACAAAGAATTGGTCTACACACAACACCTACATGCAATATTTTCACTGATCGTTGATTGAATGATTTACAAAGAGACTGATTAAGCACGAACGTAGACAGCTTGCTTAGAGTGGTGGACGACAGGCTTAATAACGCCCTCGCTCTCCAAGTGTCTCAAAGCAACTCTAGCCATGGAGCCACCAATCTTCAATCTGTCGACCAAGACAGAGACAGAGACGTACTTAAAGCCTGGAACTTCCTTCATGATTCTGTCGTACTTCTCCTGGTCC
Organism: Metschnikowia hibisci; assembly: GCA_002374725.1. Classification (NCBI taxonomy): domain Eukaryota; kingdom Fungi; phylum Ascomycota; class Pichiomycetes; order Serinales; family Metschnikowiaceae; genus Metschnikowia; species Metschnikowia hibisci. The sequence continues at coordinate 645,663 of NLAP01000003.1, read as the reverse complement.
AAGATGACGACGTGTTGGGCCTTGTCCTTGACCTTACCCTTATTCCACTTCTTCTTACCCTTCTTACCACCGGCTAAAGCGGCGGCGGCCTTAGCGGCCTTGGTTTGTTGAATCTTTGGAGCCATCTATAGGTTAGTATCAATTGTGTTGTGCTTGACAGGCTCTAGGGGTCACAGACTCGTTGTCATAAAGTGGCATCAGTGCAAGATTTCGTCTTGAAATAAAGATGGACAAGATTTCTTAAGCTCGAGAATCTTGAGAACCTATGTAGCTCCTTCTGCCCTAGAAACTGCCTTCATTCTCTTTCGAAGAGTTAACTGAAACATACGTTGATTCAAAAGTTCGATATAGATTAGGAAAAAAATCAAATTCGAATCTTTTCCTTTTTTTTTTCGCGGGCGAGACTGCGCTCAGTCAGTCACGTGCTTAGCGATAGGCTGCGAGACTCACATTTAATGATGTGCAGGAATGCATCACGGGCAAACAGTCAATTTTTAGGGCTCTGGCCCTAGTTCAATTAGCGCAGCCAACCAAATCAACTCGCCAATATCTCTGCAACAACGCTATGGCTAAGAGAGAAGCTGAGGAGCAAATAACAAAGGATGGTACTGCCAGTGGAGCTTTTGGGATCGATAACACCGCCCCATCTTTTGCTTCGTCAGACGTGCTTGCTAAGCGTAAAATATTGAAACCGAAGGGTAAATCGTTCAACCTTCAGACTAGCAATAACAATAGTGCTTTTGGTGGACATGCGCTGTCGAACTCGGAAAGCCTGGAAAAAGATGCAAAGCTCAAAGCATTAGGCATCTCATTCTCGAATTCGGTCAAGAAGGTTAAAGTTGAAGAAGGCGTGCCAGATTTCAGACCCCTCGTGAATCTGTACCTCAAATACTACCAAGATATTGAGACCGGCACAATTTCAAAGCCAACTCAAGTAACTGTGGACTCTGGAATTATCAAGAATAATGGCTTTACGTCGCATAAGCTGCAGCAAATACTCCCGACAAAAGAATCATCTTTAGAAAAGAACGCTACAAATGAAAAACATAACCATGACGATGATGACGATGATGACGATGATGACAATGATGATGAGAAAAAGGAAATAAAGATTCAGGGCCCTCAATTCAATTTGACCACGAAACCAACGATGAACAACTCTCCTTTTACGTTTGGCAAGAAGCCAGTTCATAGAAAAGCTGATTCAGACTCGGAATCTGAAATCGAGATTAAAGGGCCCACATTTTCCTTCAATAAACAGATAAAGGACCCTGTTTTCACACTTTCTGGCGATGTATTTAATGGACCCGAAACTCCCTCTGTGAATCAAAATACCAAGAAACCCAATCCCTTTTCTTTCGGAAGCAATAAGGTGACAAACAAGGTAGAGAATGAGGAGCATGATTCCTCGAGTTCGGCTCTTATGTCGACTCAAAAGAGCAGCGACAAGGCACCAAGTTTGTTTCTGACGCCACACTCGTTTCCTTTTGGCCCGAAAAATTCCACGGCCGAGAACTCGAATGATTTGGCACAAGATTCGGGTTTTAAACTTGAAGGAGGCTTATTCAATCAAAGCTCCAATTCTCCATTTCAAAAAGCACAGAACGAAAATGAAAAGCCTCTCTTCGGCTTCAACTCGGCTACCTCCAGTTCTTTGGGAGAAACTCCTAAGCCAACTTTCCAGTTCAACAGCAAGCCCAGTGAAGAATCTTCTGAGAGTAAACCAGCTTTTAATTTCGGTGGATCAGCGTTCAAAACATTCAATTCTACGACTGGTTCGCGGAATACTGAGATTCACACAGCAGGCTTTGGTGAATCCAAGCCTAGCAAGGGCGAGAAGGAATCACAATCTGACTCTCACTATGAAACCGACGGAGGTGCTGACGTTCATTTTGAGCCAGTGGCAACCCTCAATGACAAGGCTATCGATCTCAAAACAGGAGAAGAATCTGAAGAGATCTTGTTTCAGTCTAAGACAAAAGTCATGCTTTTTAATGCTGAAAAGAAAGAAAATCCCTATACGATTCTAGGAAAGGGAGATTTAAAAATTTTGCAACCAAGAGACAAAGGCTCGTGCAGATTATTGGTGAGAGCTGACGGGGGTTTCCGAGTTCTTTTAAATGTGTCTTTGGCTGTAAAACTAAAATATTCTACTCTAGATAGTGGCTCTTTAGTGAGGGTCCCGGTGCCAAACAATGAAGGCGGAATTGATACTTATGTGCTCAAAGTGAAGACAGCAGAAGAAGGTCAGAAACTTTGTGAGATTTTAAACAACATAACATCTCGCTAGTCAGACTCAAGATACTTATAAGGGATATATCCTGCCAATTTCCCATGGTGCAATACACTCTTTCGTGATATTTACGACATTATGTGTCTAACTTTAATGTTTACTTTACCTTACCTTCTATCATAAAAGCCTCTTGGAATTGAAAAGAAGTTTTCAGGTCCAGTCGTCACTCGCCTGTTTTGAATGACCATTCAGGTCGTATTTTGCACAGTACTGATTGGTGCCTTTTTCGAATTGCACCCACCAATGTTTTTTGGACGAATTGAGAACAGGAAGAGTCAAATGCATATAGCAACATTAAACAAAAATTGTAGCAAATTCGAGATGTTCGAACGAGGCCCGCTCTTTGAAAAAGTTCGTTTCCAGTATTCTCCTTCAACTTATTGCAAAAGCGTAGCGCGAAATGACAGCCTTCCGACTTCCCTTCGCGTTGGAAACTGATACCTCGACTACTCCGTCATTGTTGACGCTTACGTCAGATACCTTTCAATCTCCTTCAAAGGAGTGTTGACCAGTTCTTTTGAGATAGCTACATAAAATGCCGAAACAACCGATGCAAGTTACGGACGCCGCGGGACGTTTTGTCTAATTGGGTATCATGACTACGATCAAGAACCTGCCTCCTGTGTGTTCCAGTTCTGTAGTAATTTTCTTGATGTTGGTATAACCTCTATGTACAAAATATAGTAAAATCAGCTTTTCGATCATTTCTCATCCTTGAGATTGAAAAATTTGCCAAGCATCTTTCCGATCCTATGTAACTTCGACGGATGTAAGTCCTTCTCATCAATTGCCTCCATCGCATCATCATCAGTATCTAATTTCCAGTCAGCATGAGTTCTTTTAGCATTCTTGTCACTAAACGCATCTGCGAGTGCCTCGAATAACGCAGTCTGCACAGGCGTCTCCGGAACTAGAGTCTTCACATTCAAAACAACTTCCATATCACCACGATTACTCATGTTTTTATTCTTTGGCACTCCTTTCTCGGGGATTGTGAGCTTCTTCCCGTTTTGAACACCTGGTCTTACCTTGAGTTTGATGTTTTGACCGTCTATCGTGGGGACGACAATTTCTCCACCCAATGCGGCTGTTGTCATAAGAATGTCTTGATTCAAAATGATGTTGCTATTCGAACGCTGGAAGACGGGGTCTTTCTGAACATTGACTCTAACGATAAGATCACCCTTCCTAGACTTATTATAGGCATCTTGAGTTATAAAAGGAGCATCACCACCCCCCGGAATGCGTAGTCTTGATCCATCAGCAATTCCGCATGGCAAATCGACAGTGGTTGATTTTGGGATTTCTTCAACTCCTGCACCATGGCATGTTGAACATTCGTCGCTTTTCTTGATGCTTACTCCAGTCCCATGACATGTGTTACAGGTGGAAGCCATTTGAAATCCTCCGATAATGTGGGTGCTCTGCCCAGTTCCGTGACAAGTGGGGCATGTGCTTTTTTTCTTGCCGACTTTCAAACCAGATCCTTCGCAAGTATGACATGAGTCGACAGCCTTATAGCTGACATTAATCTTTGCCCCGAATATAGCTTCTTTGAATTTGATCGACTTGAGAACCTCGACGTTGTCACCGACGTGTTCGGTAACAAATTGCGATCTACCTCCGCTTTTTCCTCTGCCACCGCCATTGAAAGCTTGTTTAAACAAGTCCTCGAAATCAAAACCCATCCCATTGAATGGATCTCCCTGGCCGCCAAATGGATTGCCCGAATTGGCGTAAGGATGACCACCTGAAAATGGATTAGAGCCTCCCCCGGCACCAAATGCGGCACCACCGAATTGATCATACTGAGCTCTCTTTTCCTTATCACTTAACAATTCATACGACTCTTGTATCTTGTGAAATTTTTTCTCGGCTCCTTTTTCCTTGTTGACGTCGGGATGATGTTTCTTGACAAGTTGGTAGTAAGCTTTTTTGATGTCAGACGCACTTGCACCCTTATCAACTCCTAACACATTGTAAGGATTGAAATCGATTGAGCGACTATTCGAGGTATGGAAGGCTCTTGGTACAGATCTTCTTATTGAAAGAACCTTCGTGAAGCTATTTGCTCTTGTTGCAAAGCGTATCATTTAGATCTGTAAGCAGACAGTAACTCGCAGACTTAATGAATTCGAGAAATTTTCTAGAATATACGCACTTGTCACATGACCAGTTTGGCTCAAAACATTAATTACGATATACTTGATGAACATCTATTAATGTCTAAACCTAGTTCATCAACTTCATAGGTCAAAAGGTTTTGTCCCAAGACTCTAACTTCATGGTGCCATTTTCTTGGAAATTGATGTGCATCTTGAGGGCATCCTTCAAGATGTGTGGCTCATGCAATGAAGTGGCCTTCCTTGCATTGAAGCATGCTCTGTCGAAATACTCCCTCAATTGATCCTTATAGTCTGGATGAGCACACTTATTGATAATTTCAATGGCTCTCTCTCTTGGAGCCATGCCTCTCAAGTCGGCCAAGCCTTGCTCAGTCACAATCACATCCAAATCGTGCTCGGTTTGATCAACATGAGGGGCGAATGGGACCACACAAGAAAGGCCGGTTGGGTCAGTTTTGGAGGGTCTGGCGGAGGGAGTGTGCATAATAGATAACTTAGCATTTCTCAAGAAATCACCAGACCCGCCTAAACCATTCAACATTCTGGATCCCATGACATTAGTGGAGTTTGCATGAGCATATATGTCTATTTCAACAGGAGTGTTCATGGCAATCACACCAAGTCTTCTAATGATTTCCGGAGAATTAGAAACGACTTGAGATCTCAAACACAATTTTTTTGAGAACTCATCCCACTTGGCGTCGAATCTGTCGAAACCGGCCTCAGTTAATCTAATAGACGTGGCAGTGGCAAAGTCTAAAGAGCCGGAATCGAAGAAGTCAAGAAAAGAGTCCTGCAAGACCTCGGTCCACACGTTCAAGTTTTTAAACTTTGACTCCGCTAATCCTTCAACAACAGCATTAGCAATGTTTCCTATACCCGATTGAATGGGCAATAAGTTGTCGGGTAACCTGCCCATTTTCACCTCATGCTCGAAGAAATCTACAAGATTTGCTCCAATTTGTTTTGAGGTGTCATCAGAGGGAGTATTAGGTGGAACCTTGTCTCTAGTTGTGGATTCCACAATCGCGACGACCTTAGAAGGGTCCACTGGGATCGATGTGACTCCAACACGGTAATCACAAGTTGTGTGTGGATAAGGTTGCCTATGGGGAGGGTTCACGGGCATGTCAATGTCGTGCATACCTTCGAAAGATGGGGTCTTGGTGTTCACCTCGATGATGATTTTATCTGAGACGGATATCATTTCAGGAGAAGCGCCCACTGCAGGGCCCGGAATGATTGATCCATCCTCAGCAATAGCTGTCGCCTCGATTATAGTATAATCGAGCAAATCATTCTCTTTATCCTTTGTGTAAAAGCCGTAGGTTAAATCTTGAGGAAACATCGACAAGTGTTTGTCGAAAAACATGGTTCTTCCGTCGTTAATCGCTTTGGCAATCGGCTTACCGACTTGATGTGGCGATCTACGCAAAATCATAGAGTTTTCGGCCCATCTTGATTCCTCTGGTCCTGCGGATGCTCCGACGAATAAATTGAAGGCTAACTTGCCCTGCAAGTTATTCTGCTCCACGTGGTCGACGAGGGCCTTGGGCACGACTTTAGGAGCACCGACTCCCGTGAAGCCGGACCACCCGAGGTACTGGCCGTGTTTGAATAACTCAATACACTCTTCTGGCTTTCTCAATTTTGCTAAGTATGGGGCATATCTGACTCTTTGTCTCAAAAGTGATGACATTTTTAAACAAGCTTCGGAAGATAGTTCGAGCGGCGCTTAAGTATGATTGGAAGTGCGAGCGCTGCGAGCGCTGCATAGTGGGGCGAAGTGGGGATGCAGGTCTCCAAAGAAAAAATTAAAGTACCCAAAATATCTCGATTGTGGCCAACAAAATAAATTGACCTAGTGCACCTTATGAATTGCTATAAATTTAGACGCTCCTTATAATTGGCCTTATGCCGAATATTTTACTCTACCGCCACAAGAACCTTTGCTTTTCACGGCGGAATTCAAGAATGTTTTTTCATGCATATGAGCATGCAGTTTCGTAGAGGTAGCTCAACGGTTGCCATTGAATTTTCTTGACTTTAACGCATCGAAGTTTTGTCTTTGTGATGGGGATTAAACTCCTCCATGTTATGGCACTTCTAAAGGCACTTCTTACAAATGTTACATCTCTTTCTCGAATTTATCGCAAGAAGTTGTCTTCGTCTACAAAAATAAGGACTCGGCTTGACTGAATTCTCGGAGATTCGCACAATACCAGTCCACAAATAAGTTGAGGTCGCGCATGTAGGAAACACATCATTGGCTCAGCGTGCGACTAACGCCGAGCCTGGGAAGCTACGAGTATCCACACATTCTAATGCGTACAATAGCTCTCCGCACTCAGCTGCAATTCAACGGTCTTTGTAAACGGAGGCGCCAGATAGAAGGATTCTAAGTAAGCTCACCCAATTGTTCGTGAGCTCAAGGCTGTTGCAAATTGCTGCATGCATGGGGTGGGCAGAAAACAGTTCATACTTCACATGTAAATCATACTAGAGAACAAAGTGTCTCTCGTTAACACAAATCTATAAAAAAATCTTGTGACAACTGTTAAAAATGTTTTTGAATGTCGAAAGACACTCGCCATTAGAGTGGTTCAGCCATAGAGAGTGTGAGCAGTCTTGAAGCGGTTTCGACTATGTCTATGCTCCTCAATCAATACTCCATATCAGTGCCATTTCCAAATTCCTCGTAAATTTTTTCCCGCAACCGATAGTAATTGTTTTCAATATCTCTCTGAAATATCTCATGCTCCACTATAGAATTAATTTCTCCAGTATCTTGCCACGGGCCAAGATCGTTCTCGACTATTTCACTCGTCATAATCTCATCATCACTATCATTGTCCTCCGATCCTGAGCTTGGGTCCAGGTATGCATCCTGAGCACTTTCAGCTTTTTTTGTTTGTCCTGGCGCCTCATTTCTGGGTGAGGGCAAGGAATTTATAATCGAATTAAGCCTCTCGAAATCCCTTAACTCATTGACAATTGGACCTTTGACCTCCATGTCGTCGTCGAATTTGCCCATATCGTAAGCCGAGATCATTTCTCGCGTACCGTTCTCCAGAGAGTAGGGCTCACAAATTGAACTTCCTCGCGATGTAACCGACGATGTCATATCCGGATGATTTTCTTCTAATATGATAGACGATTTTTGCAGCGAGATATCCTCTGTGGGTTTTTGTTTTGGGTTTTGACTGATCATTTTCTTAAATTTCGAGGTGATCTTCCTTTTGCTATCTCTCGCAACCTCTCTCTCTATTTTTTCGAAGCCGTCAGAATCGTCTGGAATCCCTGATGCAGATCTATCATGTGGCCGAGTTTCAATGTCCACATCAGTACCGTTTTGAACATTCAGAAAGCCATTTTGCTTGAACATTTTTGCAACACCCTCGGCTTCAAGGACTCTTGAAGTCTTGAAACGTGATCTTTTTGAGTTTGTGTTGTCAGACATTCTTGTACCAGTACTGGGCTCGTTGGCTAATATTTCCGGTATAACAGGCTTTTCAATGATATCCGTCGTCACATCATTTTGCATCTGATCAGCCACTATACCTTCTTGGCAATTACGTGGATCCTTTGAGACGTCAGCCGATAAGTCTCCAGAGCGACCTGATAAAATTAAATTTTGTTTGAATCGCAGGACAGCCTGCTTCTCATGTTCGATGTTGCGCAAGAGCTCTCCGACATTTTCAATTTCGTTGATCTCGAGCGTTTCTTTGAATCGAACTTTCTTCTCACCACCTGGAGGCCTTTTTGTCGGATCTTGATTTCTGAATTTCTGCACCTCCTCCCAAAGACGACCATGGTGTGCAGAAGATTTGGGAAGAAGAGAGTAGTACTCATTTTCATCTGAATCGATATCAGCATTATCTGAATTTTCGGGACTGTCATCGATGACTTTGTCATACTCAACATCATCAACTTCATCGTCATCATAGTCAACTTCGTTTGCTATGAGCTCCAACTCCAACATGTTTCTGGTGTCAACATTCTGCACCGTAGCGAAGATCAAATCTTCGTCTATTCCACGCTCGGGGGAGGGGTTCTGTACGGAAGTACCGTCGTCCGCTTTTAATGCTATATCATCACTCGGCATCATTTCCCTAAGTCCCATGTCTTCGAAAAGCTCTTTTATATGCTCTGCATCAGAAGTCGTTGTTCCATGAGATGCCAACCGCTGCAAGCTTGACTTCGTGGGGGCAAACAGACTGAAAGGGATTTTTTCATCATTTAATTTCACATCCATAACATTGCCTTCTTCGTCTAACTTCTCTTGAATTTCAATGATTGGCAAGCCTTCATCAATATCTGCTTCCCCTTCTCTTTCTTCTGGAAGTTCAAATATACGATTGAGATTTGAAAGACCGTCTAGGCTTCTCTCACCCTGTTGAATTCTCCTTTTCATGTCATCACACCTGTCTTTGAGCCTCGCTTCCTTTCTTCGGTAAAACTCAGTGGCCTCTTGCTGAGATCTATGAGCCCAAATTCCATCACCGAGCTCAAGGAGAGCACCTTCTGATGCAACATTGGCGTCTGCAGCTAAGGAGTCTGCAATTTGCCTTGCATTACACCTTTCTTTCTCGAACACATTTATGGATGCTCTTAAAGAATCTAGTGTCCCCTGGATATGAAGTTCAAGTGCAGTGAGGCCAGACTCCATAATTGATTCAAAGAAAAAGAGATGCGTTTCGCGAGGCCAAATCATTAGAGAAACTCGATGCATAGCTCGCCGGAGCTATGCCCTATATGATTTCCTTTATTAGAGCGCTTTCAACTCAATCAAACTAAGGTCAAAATTTGGCACCAAACCTAAGCTTGCGAATTACACCTGCTTAGTTCAGGAATTGATGAACCTATACATCTCAGCTTACAATGACATTCACACTTGCTATTCACGGACGGTTTTAAGGACTATGGTCCTCTTCAGCATAGCTCTTTCGTTACATGGGACCGCTAATTATTTTTCCTAATCCTACTCATATAACTTTTCATTCTTCATTTTGGAATTGATTGACGACAACGAAGTAAATTGTGAACGCGGAAGATGTACATGCACTAATTTCTCTCGCCATCAACTTAAAATAGTTTCTGTATTGGTCTTTTTTATCATTAAAAACCAACATTTTATCGACTGTGAACTCATGTATCAAATGCTCAGTGTCTAAATACGTTACACAGTTTTGGCAATATAGTAGATATTTTAAGGTTTTGGCGATCGACTTGCGTGCTTGTGAGGTGATCGCGCGCTCCCACCCTGTCTCCCGTTTATACACCAAAGCGACCAATGGCTCCGACTCAATTAGAAATCAAGACCAAAGCCTTACAAAGGTTGTTGAAAGAAAAGGAATTGTATTCTAGGGAAATCCAAGAACAACTGCAATTGCTTGATAGCATGAAAATAGCCAACTCAGATGAGTATGAGATAAAGAAACAAACAGAGGTCCTTGAAGAAGCGAAGAGAATGATCCCAGAGCTCGAGAGGAAAATCAAAGATTACAAAGAAGCGCTTTCTACCTATCTCCAGGGCTATAAAGGCGATGAAGATACCACCATTGCAGAGAATCAACTTCAATAGCTACATAAGACTACAGATGCACGATTAAAGCATATCTTGTTGATCCGACGCTCTTTGTAAAGACAATTCTTCTTTTTTCTCCAAACCATCATAAAAATCTTTTTGTTCAATCCACCTTTCGTGAATATCTCCAAAATCATCATCCAAAGTACTTCCGTTCCTGATAGCCTGACTCCACACCAGGTCGCCACCAATTTCAGTGCTTCCAAATGTGTAACCTACAGCCTTGTCTATGCACTGTAGTAAGTTAATTATAGTCCTTTTGTTTTCAATTGCGAGGACTTCGAAAGACACTAAGTTAAAATCTTCCACGATTTCAGCTATCATTTCCGTGAGGCGAACAAAATTATGACCAAGGACCAGCGGTGACTCTTTGCGAAGAAAACTGCTAAGGTATCGCAAATCTTGGACTTCAGTATAGTAGTCAAGCCTCATGGCTAGCTCCCCATAAGACAGAAGCATGTCGATTTTTGATACGACATTTATATGCGGAAGATCTAGCTGTAACATGGCGCGTAAGCTGAGCAATAGGACCGATACATACAGAGAAGGGCTAGTCAAGTAGATAGAGTCAACTAACAGCACAACACAGAGCCTAGCATCAGAGAACTTACTAAGGCGATGGAAAATTCTGGAGAAAGAATCTTGATGCGTGAAGAGTTCTACCTGACCAGGACAATCAAATAACAAGTAGCTTTCTTTTCCCAATTCGTGCCAAATCTGCAAGAAAGACTCTATGGAGTGTTTAGTCAAACTTTCGAGCGCGTACATAAGTCCGCCGTTTGGACCTAGATTCTGGGTTTCCATGATCTCTTCGAGAGTGATATAATCTCGAATGTCAAACGCACATGCTGGATACTGAAGGTTTTCGTTCGCTGGATCTAAATTAATAATCGAGCATTTTCGACCTATCGCCGAGAGGAACTGGTACATTCCATGACAGTACGTTGATTTTCCAGATCCCGGCGGACCAATGACTATCTGACCGAACATCAGGGTCTTCGAGGGAAGCGATGGTTCGGTTTACCCGACTGCGGTGCGCGCACTCTCACCTGAAGGCGAAAGACACCGGCGAGCAAGTACTCCGTACGACGCATACACATATGACTACATTGAGCAGCGAAGCGTCGTTCTTACAAAAAACAGTGACAGTGTCACCATTAGTCTTGTTGTCCGTTGCAGACCACTATGATAGAGTTGCTAAGGATTCGAGAAAAAGAGTTGTTGGTGTGCTCTTGGGAGATCAATCCTCAGATGTTATAAGAGCCACAAACTCATTTGCTATTCCATTCGAAGAAGATGAAAAAAACTCGTCTGTCTGGTTTTTGGACCACAACTACATTGAATCAATGTGTGAAATGTTTACGAAGATAAATGCAAAGGAGAAATTGATTGGCTGGTACCATTCAGGCCCTAAACTCAAGGCCTCTGATTTGAAAATCAATGACGTTTTCAAGATGTACACTAGCAATCCTTTGTTAGTGATTGTCGATGTTCAACCTCGGGCCGTGGGAATTCCTACAGATGCATATTTCGCCATGGATGATATAAAGCATGATGGTTCGAAGGCAGAGAGAACATTTGTGCATATTCCATCCTTTATAGAAGCAGAGGAGGCCGAAGAAATTGGTGTCGAACACTTATTGAGAGATATCAGAGACCACGCCGCTGGAAATTTGTCCTTGAAGGTGACAGAAAGTTATCAATCCTTGTTGGGGTTACATCAGAAATTAAGAGAGATCGCAGGGTATCTTGAAAAGGTTAAAGAAAAAAAGCTTCCAATTAACCATTCGATTTTGGGAAAGCTACAAAATGTCTTTAATTTGTTACCAAATCTAGCTTATGGCTCTGGTGATACTGAGAAGGCTTTCGATCGCACCGCGGTTGATGATGTGGGGAATTCTTCCAATCCACTTGCAACCGCATTCACAGTTAAATCCAATGATAGCTTGATGATGGTTTACATAAGCACACTTGTCAGATCTATTATTGCTTTCCATGACTTAATCGAAAATAAGTTGGAAAACAAGAAGTCCAACGAGGAAAAGTCGAGTTCTGCAGGCGCTTGAATTGGGGGCCATTTTTTTTTGATATTCGCGATAATTCGAAATCATCTACATAGTCGTGTATTTCCATCATAGACCAACTCTTTAAGACAGCTGACACTGGCTTCAAGATGTCCTTTAGGTTGACGAGTCTTTCAAGACTTAACAGTGCTCCTCACTTCAACTTTTTTTTCTCCAATGTCAAGAAAGGATTACTTGTTGAGCAGAATTTTGTATCCAATGTGACCATCATTCGGAAGAGAAACCATGAGTTGGTTTCAAGAAACCCCTTTAAAATCGAAGGAAGCCATACCAAAGATAAAGAAGCACTTGAAATCGATAATCAAAAGCTTAATAAGTTTACGGGCAAGATGTTCACATGTCAGGAGGCCGATGCCCTTGCATCAACCAGTGTTCTTAAAGACTCACCGAAGCATTCGAAGCAGGTGCCTTTTAAAATCGTTCCTCGGTATACCAATAATCGAATAGGTGGAAATATCAGTCCAAAGAAAATGTTCGGTCATTACTTAAAACTAATGAAACCCAATCTTACAATATTGGTCACATTAAGCTCAATTTGCTCCTATGCAATATCCCCAAATTCTTTATCGGTAGCTGAACTAGCATATCTTACTATAGGCACTGCCTTATGTTCGGGCTCTGCCAATGCAATTAACATGGGCCGGGAGCCTGAATTCGACAAACGAATGAGCCGAACGTCACTTCGACCAGTTGTCACAGGAAAAGTCTCATCGAAACAGGCGTTTTTATTTGCCGGTTTGTGTGGATTTCTTGGGACTACGATACTATACGCAGGTGTTAACTCCTCTGTTGCGCTTCTAGGGCTTTCGAATATAGTCTTATATGGATGGATATACACTTCGCTCAAACGCCGATCCATTGTGAACACATGGGTGGGAGCTATAGTGGGAGCTATACCTCCCCTCATGGGCTGGGCTGCATCATCTTCTCTTTTACAACCTGGTGGATGGTGTCTAGCTGCTTTATTGTATGCTTGGCAATTCCCCCACTTTAACGCATTATCTCATAATATTGCTGATCAATATAAGAAGGCAGGTTACGTGATGACTGCTGCTGAAAATCCTAGACTCAATGCACGTGTTGCTTTGAGATATTCGATTTTGATGTTCCCCATCTGTTATAGCATGAGTTATTTCGGGGTGACGGACTGGATGTTCCCCATTGACTCCAGTGTTGCAAATTTTTGGCTCGCCCTACTTGCTTATCGGTTTTGGCGACAGCAAAAAGCGAACTACAAAACTCCTGGATCATTCACACCTCAAGGTGTTGCCGCCGCTAGCTTACAAGCACGAAAATTGTTTTGGTGTTCTGTTTGGCAACTTCCTGTTGTTTTGGTACTCGCTATGTTGCACAAGAAAGATCAATGGGACCGCTTGTGGGTTTACTTTGGCATCGATGATAAAGTTAAATCTGCTGTCATCAGCAATTAAATGAATATAGAGATTTAAATATTGAATAGATAGAAAATGTCTGGATCTTAAGATCATGGGTTACCGCACTCTCTAGACACAAACTCGAAGATTGTTAAGTGGTGACCACCAATTCTTAAAGAGCATATGGAAGAAGAAGAAAAGTAGCCTTTGAATTGTCCTGCTTCGCTTTTCAAGCCAAGGGTAAAGTGCTACTTCTTCTTTCCAAAAATCGAGCATGACATCGGGAGCGAAGTGACCTAATCTATTTTGTCAACAACTTCAACGTACCATTGTTGTATGGTAATCACATTCTAAAAAGATATTGGAAAAGTCCGACGCTATCGACTTTGCATATCTGCTACCCACAATTTCCTGCAACAAATGAACATTCAATCTTTCAACACGTGTCACTAAGCTTGCAAAATCAACTCCTTAGTCAAATTGACAGTTACAATAATTAGCCCGGCTAGATGGCCAATATTCAGTTAGTTAAAAAAAAAATCGATGCTAGTCTCATCTACACTGACCATACCGACATGACCTTTGATCTTAAGACAACCGAAGCTTCAATTTGAGGTGCAACGGACCAAGAGCATTCTTTGGGACTTTTTACGAATAGCACGTTACTCCCTACAAGATTGTCGTAATCGGGCTCATCATCTGCTATAGGTCTCTTGTTTGCCGCTCACTAACAGAGACAGAATACAGACCTGTAATCGGCAATCACAACACAGCAACAAGATAGGTATTCAGTAATGTTTCAAAAGAATTTCTCAGTTTTTGGACATTTTTGGTTCCACCCAGGGATGCTCGAGTTGATTGAGTCCACTCTCCATAGATAATCTAGAACCTTTTGCTCTTTAACTGATATAATCTAATAAAATTATGTTTGATAACTAAGCTAAAAAATTCAAACCCGAAACTACCTTTAACTGTTCAGCTTGAGATGAACCGCCTAAAAACTGTGTTGAATGAACGCGAACATCCCGAATACGAATACTCGCTTCCAAAAACTAAATCTTTCACAACTTTTCACTTTCTAATAGTTCCGAGAACTTTTGATAAGTAGGGTTCAGTTTTCCTAGGCAACATATACGGAAGTAGGAAAAATATATGTTTGAAAACTAGTGTTTAGGAGTCGTCATTTGCCTTTGTTAGACATTAGTATTATCATTAACAGACTAGTGTGATACTACCCGAATTCGAGGTTTCAGGGAAATCTACAGAGAGAATAATGTATAAGCGTCACCAGTAGTATCTATATCAAAAATTTATGCATTAACACAAATTAATAAGCGAATACGATGTGGACGAGGCTTGAGAGCTTAATCGTTTTGCATCTCGCATGCTCTCGAAAACAAAAGGCCAACGGGCTGAAAAATAATTCTAGAGAATAGTTATACCCCCCACTAGGCGTTTGGGTTCATAAAAGCCTTGGAAATTTTTTTTTACTCGACATGGCTCATTGGATATCGTTTAACACTAGGAATAAATAATTGTTGTAAACTTGAATAGGAATTGCACTTTATATCCCGAGCAGCTTATAAGTGTTTGGATTTCTCAGCTAATGATTCGATGACTTCAGAAATTCCAGCTCTACTTCATTTATTTGTAGAAGTACATAGGCCTCTACGTGTGTAAGCTGTAGCTTCTGCTTGGAATGTTTTTTTTTTATTTAGTTCCTTGCAAGTCAATGGCTCGTCAAAGGATTTGTAATCGTTCCCTGCAACGTTTTTTTTTTTCACTGTCCCGAGCAAGCCATTTCAAATAAGAAGGCGGCAAGTGATAAAGTATTATGATTGCTTCAGTTCTACTGAAGGAGATGCCGTGCATTAATTTTCTCCTCCCGGCGTATTCGACGGGCTTACACTCTGCTTTAATGCTGACGAATTTAAATCTCTCTTTACCAAATGTTTTCACTCAATCTTCATTTGGTATATTTTTACGCACGTTTTGGTCAAGCGTATGACTTGCTTACAATACTCAACCTCACAAAAAGCTTGATCTCTAACTACATTTTTGCAGTTGATTTCATTAATTTTGTCACCTTCAACGTGTAAATTCTGCAAGTTGTATCCTTCGGCCCTAACTGGAATTATTTTCATTTCAATAGTTACTACTAATTGCTCGTCTTGTTGGTCAGAGGATTTAATATGGCTCTGCTGAAATGTATTGAAACTGTTGCGATTTTCTTGAGTTACCTGAAGGGGATGTGTGGGTGTTTCCTCTTGCTTCTTGAATTTATGAGCGCGCCCAACTCGACCATAATATTCGTCCTGTATATAGTCAATTCACAGAACCCTCGCTCTCGGATTAAAGAACATATCCACAACCTAAGAAAAGGAACACTTTAATCCACATGCCAATTAAGTCTCTCGAGTCTCTCTTGTTTGAAAGCAAGCTTGTGAATTCAAGCTCTATTAGTATCCTCCAAAACGCAACTATCGGTATTGATGTTGAGCATTATTTGAGTCGAATTTACACCTTTAAGAAGGAGCAATATTTGTTCGGAATTGGGGGGGCACCGTCTTCGTTGAGTAGTTATATCAAATCCGACATGAAAGTTTTCAATGAATTTAATATCCGCCCTATTTTTGTCTTGCCAGGACTCCCTATCAACGAAGGTGATCGAGAGATCTGGAAACATCAGTTGACCCCACAGGAGCAGCATTTGGAAGCAACTTGGGCTCGTTTAAGCTCTAAGCACTCCATAATCAGTGGAAACACCTTTGGGTATTTGGGTGAATCCTTTCGTCTCAATCTCGAACCATTACCGACTGCGCCCATGGTCAACGATATCATATCTCTTCTCATCGAAAATGGTATTGATTACATCATCAGCCCCTATGACTCATCCTTTCAGTTGTCTTATATGTATCAAAAAGGGATCATAGATTCCATTTATGGATCAACCGACACACTTCTAACGAAAGTTGACAAATTCATCCTCGGTATGGAATTTCAATCCAAGGATTTTAGATTTGTTGACAAGCAAAAAGTCCTCAGCGAATTAAACTTGACCGAGAGACAATTTCTCGATTTGAGTATCATGGTTGGATGTTCAGCGCAGCCAGAAACATTTTCGAATTTGCCGCCATTGCCTGCACCTAACCACATGTCACCTGTCCAACATCTAGGCTATTTCAAAATTGCCCTAGACATTTTTTTTCAATATGTCAACTTCAGAGGTTCTCCTCCTGATGATCTTTTTGGTTATGTCTCCTCGTTGAATGATCCCCAACTACTTGAATTGTACAAACAAGGCCATGCTGCAATCAAATATATGCCTGTCATGAATTGCGACGGCATTGTTGAACTCTATCTCACCGAATTGGCCAATTTAGGATTAGCTGAGGAGGCCGATATCATTCACAGTCAGTCTTCGAATGAAAAAGTCTCAAGCGCGACAAGAAAGCCTCGCATACCCTTGGGTCTTCACTCTGTTATATCGCAGAGGCTTCCTTCAGAATTTTATTTCTATCAATCTCTTGGTTTGATACCCATCAAGCTTCTCGAAGCTATAACACTGGGTACATACATTGTGAGACCCCCTCTTGAGATTGGTAATGGGCTGATCTACAGAAAATTAGTCAATTCCGATAAAGCGCAAGCGATCTTGGATGCCCAGTTCAATATTCTCACTCTGCTTCTTGCAAGATACTATCAAGTCAAGCGTATCAAAGTTTTCTATTGGTTTAAAGACGACCCAGTTGAACTCAATCAACGTCAGATTCCGTCTGTTTCCGAGAAGATGAGTGAAATATGTATATCTTCAACCCAGTTGAACAAATTCGGGCATCTAAAGTTTTGGCGCCAATCTAAGTTTTCATCGACTTTGACGCAGTCGAGCAGCTCTGTTGAGCCTAATAATTTGGTGGCCACTGCTTTCTTGAGAGCTTTGTCGTTGGTAGGGTTGGTTAACAAAAATGGTTCCCTTTCGGAAGAAGGGCAAGTTTTCAGGGATTTTTTTTCGAAAAATTCTGATGTCACCGAAGATAACATGGAAAACTTGCTATTGATTTTTATTTTGTGCATGCAAGAGAACTTTGCTGTCTTCACAAGTAATGCACCTCATCCGAGTGTGCCGAAAAGTTTCAAAGATGGGTCAACAGGACAAGAATTGACACAAGATGAGTCAAAGGCAGTTGCCTTGATTTCTAAGATCTTCACTCTCGTGAAATTCAACATCCATCCAATCAATTACCAAGGGCCTATCTCCAGGAGCTTAGTTGCTTTCCGAAGCCAAGTCAAAGTCATTCAAGAGATGGTCCAATACTCCACTCAAGTTTGCCTTGTCGACATGATTGTACGGGATGAAAATGTGAAATTGGAAACCGAATCTAAGAAAGGCTGGTACGAGATAGTGGAGCAGATTCCATTTTTTAGCGACTTAAGCAACACCTTGTTGGGCGTTATGAGCGAAATCTATTTTGAGTATTGTTTGAGGGCGAAGAAGTCTGGCAAGACCTTGGCCGACTGCGTGAATAGTGGAAGATCGCATTTGTTGGACTCAATTCTTCAAGTTAACAAACCTTCGTACAACATCAACTTGAACAGCGTGAACAGTGTTACGTCGCTGCAATTTGATCTCGACTTCAAAGCTGGCTTGCAATTATGGAAGCAGTTCAAGTCTTTAAGTGAGACCATGTTTGATGCGAAACTGAAATTTCTCACGGTCGAAAACATGAATATTCTTTCAAAAGCAGACGATATTATTCGAGATTTTACAGGCGATAAGATGTGAGTTCTTTTTGTATCAAGCTCCTTAAGTGTGGATTTATAGACTCTAATATCAATGTGCATTTAAGAAAACACGCAGAATTTATCGCGACCTTTTTCTGAAGCTCCTACCCTCCGGAAGTCACACTTCAAGATGCTTCGGGGTTCATTCATCAGCCAAAAGCTTATCCTCAATATTAGTCGCTCTATCACAAATTCAGGAATTAATGTTGGTAATGATCTTGGACGCCTGGTCACAGGGAGTGGTCCTTTTGTTCAATTACCCGACATAATGCCCCTTGGAAACCCTGGCGGCTTTGTCAAAGTTTTATTACCTAAAGGCTCAAACATCAATGTCCAGCTGATATCTGTATCTTTCATGAAGGGAGAGCTCAGCAAACTTCTGGCAAGATTGGCTCTTCAGTGTGGCAATATGTGGTATCAAGAACTCACACTGAAAGCCCCGTGCACTCTCTTATTATCGAATAACGAGCGCTCTCAGCCAAATCAGACCTACGTCTCGGTAACCAGGCATCAAACTTGGATTTTATTTGATCCAAAAGACTTACTCGCGTGGTCGGGACTAGACTTGTCAATTTCAAGACGTTCGATGGGGTTACACGTCGCAGGTGCAGGTTTCTTCATCGTGAGGGGAAATGGCGATATACACAGATATAAACTAGAAAAAGGCGAAGTGATTTTTTTGAAGAGTGGGTCTTTGGTTGCAACCAGCGGCTCAATCGAGAGTAACGTTCATATCGATAGAAGCTTTATTCGAAACCCGGCTATGCTAGCTAAAACTGGCTCAGGATTAGAGGGCGGTCTCTCCGTTCTACGCAAGTTCATCACCAAGATGATCCCCCGCGAATGGCTCAAATCGATCACGAAATTTTCGACAGCATTGACTCATTTGCTCCTATCCGTTTGGGCGTTTAAATTAAAACCGAAAGCCGGCATCAATGGCGAAGGTGGTAAAACTTACATAAAAGTCTGCGGTCCAGGACAAGTTCTAGTGCAAACCACTATCCAGTCCTGAACATAACACGTACAAACATTCTGAGATTCGCACTAGTAGTAAACCTCTCATGTCGATATTGAATATCAGCGACATAAGTACTCCAAAGGAATGGAAATTCTTTGCCAATGGAAATGCTAATTGCATTTTTAGTTATGAGGGAAATCACAAAGACCTCGTGGGCAAACTATTGAGATTGAGGGTTCGTAAAGATTCCTCGAGCTACGTTCCAACTCGTGCGCTACACGAATTCATCGAAACAAAATGCCGCCAATTTCGGAAAGATATTGTAAACTCAAAGTTGGTTTTACTTAGTTCGAAATTCATCTCGGAGCTCGATACGACTTTGAATTTGATGAATGACGAAGAACACGGATTTCTTATAATTAATGTCCTTGAAGGTGATTTTGAGAAAGTAAAATTGTCAAAAAATTGCGCAGTCCATATCAAAACGCAAAGTAATGAACCGAACGAGATACGAAGCGTCATTGTCGAGATGAAGCCGAAATGGCTTTACAAAAACAAAAGCAACTACTGCAGGACATGTCTGCTTAATCAGTTAAAAGGTAATGAAAGGCATTTTTGCTGCCTTGATCTCCTTTATGATGAAACGGTTCCCCTTGGTGTTAGAGACTTGATGTCAAAAATTCCCAATCAGGTTTTGCAAAGGCTCAAAGATAGTAATTTTCGGCTCGAGGAGTGCTTGAATGCCTTCTTTGTAGATCCAGTTTGCATTATAAGAAGGCTATGCTCGTCACAAGAAATTCGAGATGATCGTGATCAGATAAACAATTTGAAGAGCGAAGAAGATGTCCTGGAGGCACTTTCTTTACTGATGACGTTGCGTGATGTTGGCCTTTTCATCGAGATTTCTAAGCTCTTTAGCCACAAGCAGTTAAAAGCAAGTGGCGAGAAGCTGGAATCGTATGGAATTTGGAAACTCTCCAATGAGTATTCGCTGAAATCATATCTCTATGACTTGGATTTGAAGTCGCCTTCCAGATTTAAGCATTGGTTGCATATTGAAAACCAATTAAGAGATATATACAACTCGGAAAATCCCCACTGGAGGTTTTGTTTAAAATACTAGCTATGTTTGTGACAAATACTTACATCACCAAACATCTTCTTGGTACCTGTTCTGAACTTTCAAAGAGCGAACTAATTCAGTGGCTTTCTCGATCAGAAGGGATCGTTGATCGGAGATTATTTGAATAAAGCAGCTTTGAACATCTCTTGCCATCTTGGATGCATCACCACAAACGTAAATAAAAGCACCAGCCTCCAATAGCTTGTTAATTTCTTCAGCTCTTGCTTTGATTTTGTCTTGCACGTAAATCTTCTTGAGAGGATCTTCACGTGAGAAAGCGACATCCATTTCGAACGAGTCTCCAAGCTTCTGAGCGTAAAGTGGCCATTCATCTTTATAAAGATAGTCTTCATCACTTTTTCTGCATCCGTGAAAGAGCAAAATTTTACCTAACTTCACGTTTTCAGAAGAGTCTAACAAAGCGACCTTATCTCTAACGAAACCTCGCATGGGTGCGACTCCAGTGCCCGGCCCAACAAGAATCACTGGGGTGGACGGATTGGAGGGTAACTTGAATGTCGACCGTCTCACATGTACTGGCAACTTATAATTCCTAAACTTTCCTTTAGGTCCCTCCAAATCATAGTTTGCAAATTTTTTGCCCTTTGTACCATTTTGCGATATCTCAATATCTTTGATCAAGTTCGTTGCAACTCCGGTGATGACTTTGCCATCATGTTCTTCAGCTTCCACAACAGCAGTAATATGCACTTTAGACTTCTCTGTTAAGGAAGAAGAAGAGATCGAGTAATAACGGGGCTGCAAATGTGCGACGAGTTCCACCAAAAAGACAAATGGAACCGAGGTCCACGGTTCACCATCGGAAATCTTAAGGAGAGCATCTGCCAAATTCAAGTACTTGCTGTGTATCTCCTCGGCGAAGCGGATTTTGTCAGAGCCAAGGGACAAAGATTTCTTTTTGGCTTCCTCGCTTGGAGCGAATGGCGCAATGGAATTGAGAGCCTGTCTCAGAATTGGACCCGAGATTTCAAGATGATGTCTGATAACAGCACCATAGGTTATGGGAGTGTGGAATGGAAGCAGAGTAGTCGAATCTAAAGCTTTCAATGAAAAAACATCTTGCACCTTGTTCTCCAATCCGAAACATTTCACAAACTGATCAAAATCCTCATTAGAATTTGAAGGCCACACTGCTAAATGATCACCGGTGGAATATTTCAAATTCGAAGGCGCTAAATCGAACTCAGCATGGACACATGACCTATTATCTGAAGTGAAAAGTTCCCTGCTAGACAGAACCTTGGCCAAGTAAGGGTGTAAGTGGTCGAATGGACCCTTGGCTTGGTCAGAATCACCCACGATGTAGCTTCTGTCAGGCTCGCCATTCGAGACATGAGAATCGGATGCACTTAAATTTTGCTCTTCAATTAGTTCAAAGGAAGGATCGTAAGTCAGCTCATGTTCTTCGAAATCCAAAAGTTTCAAGGCATCAAAACATTCTTCTTTCCAAGACAAAAAGTCTTCATCCATCGTGCCCACTCCATCATCTCCTTGGCCATAAGGAGCGAATCTTTCAGCGCCAAGTAACTCGAGCTTGTCATTCAAACTTTTGCCCATAGCATTGTAAAATTCGTAAGTAGAATTTCCTAAAGCAAACACTGTGTACTTCAAGGTCGCCAACTGATCGGCATCATTCTCAAGCCAGTTAAAGAACTCCACAGCATTATCCGTCGGCTCTCCTTCGCCATATGTTGCGATTATGAAGAAAAATAACCAATCTGGGTTCGAATCTTGCAAGTTATCAAAGTCATAGTCTGCTAAATCGGCACACAAGACCTTCAAGCCAAATCTAGAATTCAATTCTTTGGATAACTTATGAGCATAATCCTCCGCTGTACCGGTCTGGGAGCCATAGAATACAACCGAGTTTTTGTCATTTTGCTTCATTTTGACCAAGAAGTCACGGGTAGTTTCGTCGCCGCCGGATGCCACAAAACCAGCAGAGTTTGCGCCATTGCCATTACCGATAAAGTCTTTACCGAAATAGAATGCAACTGCAAGAGCAAGAGCAGCTATGACTGTGATATCTAATGTGTCCAACATCGAGGCAAAACAGGTGTGTAGTTGGAATCTAAAATTTCTCGTTAAATGTTCTATCTGCAAATCCGACGCGGAATTCTATGACGAGCATGTACCAAGTTGAAGTTTGCTTGATAATATGATCGACTAATCACGGTTAAAGTGGTGTTGAGAAATGAAAAATCTCGGTCTTCGGATGTAGATCAGGTTCCTCGAATGTGAAGCCAAAATTTTGTCCCAAAAATTTCGGAGCACATGATATTTATGCGCATGTGGAAACCGTGTCAGTGTTTTTGCACTGTGATAGAGATTTTTATCTCAGAGGTTTGAGGATCTTTAGCGAATAGATGAGATTACATAGAAAACAAAAAATAATTGCTCACAAACGTCATTTATTTGTTTATTGTTGTACAGGGGCAATTCAAGTTCCAAATCTAATCTGTTGTTCGGTCTGCCGCCCCGCTTTCGGAATTTTCGATGCGAAATTCCGGGAAGCACCGCATTACTGCATTTTGCGCCTTTTGTTGACCCTCCTCCAGATTCGTCATCTCGAGCAAGAAGTTAAGAATCTCTTGAGGGGGGAATTCGATTGAAGCCCGTTTCCCGAACGAATATTCTCCTCCAACAGGGGCGTCTCCATGAGGCGAACTTTTTTTCAAGTAATTTCTTTTGGTCAAATCCGATAGTATACTAGGTGTGTTCTTATTAAGAACCGGCACAAATTCATTGAGATTCTCACTGAATCCGAAGTTTTTTAAGGCTTGCATAAGATCTAGCTCACTAATCTTATTTCCCGACAAAACGACCAATGACAAAACGATCATCACAAGCCCTCCTTGTAATTCTTCTATTGTACTTACAATGACGGGATGTCTTTTTTGGCGCACCATAAGGCTCGACGGGTTCATAAGATTGGTGTTCTTATCTTGTGGCATTGTACATGTCCAGAGGTCGTGAAGAATATCTTTTGAGGCAGAGTCCAAACTCAGGGTAAGAATAATCTCGATTTCATTCGTCTCGACTTTCATACCGAATGTTTCTCTCAATTCCTTGTCCAATAGCTGCAACCATGCTTTCGAGACACCTCTCAACTTATGTTTTTGAAGAACAGCTTGAATGTGTTCCTTTCGTATCTTGAGATTTCTCGAATACCTCCCGAGAGCAACTCGCAGCATCTGCGATAATACGGTATTTCTTAGTAGGTTTTCATTAGATCCATTCGTAAGCGAATCTTGCAATTCAAAGTTTGGTTCATATTCTGAATCATCAAAGGGCCTCTTTGTCATCTTGACGTGCCGGATGAGTTGGAATCTCGCGCGAATTATCCTCACAGCCAGATACATAATCTACACCCTCAACCGTCATCAACATAAATATTTGAAGTCAGCATAAATAGTCAACATCCGTTTCAAAGAAGCCTTCTGATTAGTGATAGTAGTGGGTAGTTTTGAAATTGCACGTATCTCGTCAAAGTACTTTGGAAGAATTCATTTAATAAGCTTTTCAGAAATTCGAAGCTTGTAAAAGAATAATTCAAGGGCTACGAATTTAAACAAAGCCATCACGATGATTCCGATTAAGGATCAGATACAATGGTAATCAACTTTTTAGCCAAAGCTATTTTGCATCTAAGGTACAACAAACTTTACCGGGATGACTGCGGACGAGCCTTCGATCCACATGGCCGTAAATACAGAAGATCGAGCAGGTTTCAAGGCCGATCTCTTGAACACTTTTCGATGTCACCATTAGGCTACCTCATATAGATTTTTCTTGGATAAAAAACCAGATGAGTTGTCAAGCTCGAATATAGAACTAACGGCAGAAGATTTATGCCGAGTTTGCCTTGCTTGCTCTTCACAAAGAATCATCGGATTTGCTTTGTTTACAGCCATTGTAAGCGCGTAGGAATGCAAGCCGTTGCGCGCGTAAACTTGAGGACGTGGGTGCCAGTAGACGTGTGCGGCCACAACCGCTAGCGTCTGTGCATGCGACATTTTGATCGAAAAGACCAGACATTTAGATAGGTTGGATCCACGCCAAATCCTCATCTGTTGACTTCTTATGTTGACAACTGTGACTAATTCCAAACGTAACGAGCCTCAGCTGAAGGGATGACTCTTTTTGACTTGAAAGTATGTGAAGCATCACATCAAATTTGATGATCACGCTTTGGCCCATTCCTCTGTAATTTGGGGATCTTCCATATCCCAACCCGATATCGGACGGGCAATTGTATGTAGCTTTTATTTGTAAGCTGCGCTCACGCGCTCAACGCGTGCTTACCCGCCACGAGAAAGGCCCAGGCTTTCGTTTTCTCTCATGCAGAAATTGTTGAACGCCAATCCGAGTCATATACCCTCAGACTGGCATTTTCGAAACAATTGAGTGAGACTGTGCGCTGAAGTGAATTCTGCTCGAATGAATATTGCTGCGTTGGTAGGAAAATCCTTGTTATGATTTGAGATCTTTCGGTAGGGCTCTATACACGCGTCAATGATGCGTGTCGCATTTTGCGCGACATGTCGCGTCTACGCGCTTCTTGTATATATATTCCCCAGTATCCTCATCCTGTTCACTTTTTTTCTCTTCCATCTGTCTTGATTTCACACGAGGATACCTAGTGACATGTACGTGTTTAAAAGAGACGGCCGCAAGGAGCCAGTTCGCTTTGATAAGATCACAGCAAGAATACAAAGATTATGCTACGGTCTCGACACTGAACATGTCGATGCTGTCGCAGTGACGCAACGAGTTATCTCGGGTGTTTATCAAGGTGTTAATACTATTGAATTAGACAACTTGGCCGCCGAGACAGCCGCATACATGACAACTATTCATCCAGACTACGCCATTTTGGCTGCCAGAATTGCTGTCTCTAATTTGCACAAGCAAACAACCAAGCAATTTTCTCAGGTGGCAAGAATCTTGTACAACTACATCAATCCAAGAACAGACTTGCATTCGCCTATGATATCTGAGGAGACATACAAGGTCATCATGGAGCACGAGAATGAGTTGAATTCGGCGATTGTCTATGATCGTGATTTTCAATTCAACTTTTTTGGCTTCAAAACTTTGGAAAGATCCTATTTGCTCAGAGTCAACGGAAAAGTTGCCGAGAGACCTCAGCATTTGTTGATGAGAGTGGCAGTTGGAATCCATGGTAACGATATTGAGCGCGTCATTGAAACATATAACTTGATGTCTCAAAGATTCTTTACCCACGGCTCACCAACATTGTTTAATGCAGGTACTCCTAGCCCTCAGATGTCCTCTTGTTTCCTTGTCGCCATGAAAGAGGACTCGATTGATGGTATTTACGACACCTTAAAAACGTGTGCTTTGATCTCCAAATCGGCCGGAGGAATCGGATTGCATATCCATAACATCAGATCTACTGGCGCCTACATTGCAGGTACCAACGGCACTTCCAACGGAATCATTCCTATGGTACGCGTTTTCAATAACACTGCTCGTTATGTTGATCAGGGTGGAAACAAGAGACCTGGTGCATTTGCTCTTTACTTGGAGCCATGGCATGCAGACATTTTCGATTTTATTGATATCAGAAAGAATCATGGTAAAGAAGAAATAAGGGCTAGGGATTTGTTCCCTGCTCTTTGGATTCCTGATTTATTCATGAAGAGAGTGGAGCAAAATGGTGAATGGAGTTTATTCTCCCCCAATGAAGCCAAAGGATTGCCTGATGTTTATGGTGAAGAATTTGAGGCTTTGTATGAGAAGTACGAAAGAGAGGGCAAGGCAGTAAGCACAGTCAAGGCCCAGAAACTTTGGTACGCTATTTTGGAGGCTCAAACCGAGACTGGAACACCTTTCATGTTGTATAAAGATGCATGCAACAAAAAGACTAACCAGAAGAATTTGGGCACAATCAAATCTTCTAACTTGTGTTGCGAGATTGTGGAATATTCTGATCCAAATGAAGTTGCCGTTTGTAACTTGGCATCCATCGCTTTGCCCTCTTTCATTGAGAAGGATGCCAAAAATTCTTGGTACAACTTTGAAAAGTTACACGAGGTTACCAAGGTTGTTACAAGAAACTTGAACAGAATTATTGACCGTAACTTTTACCCGATTGAGGAGGCAAGAAGATCTAATATGAGGAACAGACCAATCGCCTTGGGTGTTCAAGGTTTGGCAGATGCTTTCATGATTTTGAGATTGCCTTTCGACTCACAGGAAGCCAAGGAGTTGAACATACAAATTTTCGAAACAATTTATCACGGTGCGGTTGAGGCCTCCATCGAGTTGGCTAAAGAAGAGGGCGCTTACGAAAGCTACGAAGGCTCTCCTGCATCTAAGGGATTATTGCAGTATGACATGTGGGACAGAAAGCCCACCGATTTATGGGATTGGGATACTTTGAAGGCACAAATGGCCAAGCACGGTCTCAGAAACTCTCTTCTCGTCGCACCTATGCCCACCGCATCCACTTCTCAAATTCTCGGAAATAACGAGTGTTTCGAGCCTTACACCTCGAATATATACTCGAGAAGAGTTCTTGCTGGAGAGTTTCAAATTGTCAACCCTCACATGTTGAAAGACTTGGTTGATTTGGGAATTTGGGATGACTCAATGAAGAACAGCATCATCGCCAATAATGGTTCCATTCAAGGTTTGCCTAACATTCCTGACGAAATCAAAGCATTATACAAGACTGTGTGGGAGATTTCACAGAAGCATATCATCGATATGGCAGCAGACAGAGCGGCTTTTATCGATCAATCTCAATCATTGAATATCCACATCAAGGACCCAACGATGGGCAAATTGACTTCAATGCACTTCTACGGATGGAAGAAGGGATTGAAGACCGGTATGTACTACTTGAGAACTCAAGCAGCAGCAGCCGCAATTCAATTTACTGTCGATCACAACTCTGCGTTGGCAGCAGGAAAGAAGGTTGCATCTCTAGACAAGTTGAAGCAGAGAAAATATGTTACGAAGACAACAACGCGAAGCGGGACTTCATCGCCACAGATTGAGGAAGTGCGTCCTTCTTCCACTGAGCCTACTTCTTTGGAGAATTCTCTCAACGATTTCAAAATTGAAGAAGGAAACAAGAGCACTGCAAATGATGAGGAAATTGAGCAGAACGAGACTGGCGAAACAGAAGCAGACATCTTCAGCTCGAAGGTTATTGCATGCGCCATTGATAACCCTGAGTCCTGCACTATGTGCTCTGGCTGATTATCCTCATACGTAGGATTTGTATATTATGATTTTAAGAGACCAACAAATGAATTGAGCCAATGTAATTAATGTACTGCTACAAATAAGTTTTGAGTCTTATTTACAACTTCATAGTGATACTTTAAGGAGCTGGTTTCCTACCGAACAGAATCGTAGCTAATTTGACCTCTTGGCTTGACTTCTCAATGGCTTGAATTTCTCTTTCATCTCCATTGTTGAATCACAAGTTTAGCCGAAGTGTGTACTTCATGTAGCGAGTGAAACAAAGGATTCATATTGTTGTGCTTATTGTTCAAACAATATTCAAAAAAGGCATCAATATGATCAGAAAGAGCATGCTTTGACTTTCTAGGAATTAGTACATAGACGCGATTCTGGGAAGAAATAGCCTGTCAAACACTATCTTGCTTCTTGATGTCGTGTTTGAGAATACTCTTGCGGCTAGGCTGAAACTTTTAGTAAGGGGCATTTCAAAAAAAACAAAAAAACTCGACGATGAAATACTCGATGTGAAATACTCGATGTGAAATACTATAAAGACCAACTTTGTGAGTCAAGCGCAGAGGAAGGGAACTAAATTTGATTCTCTCCTTCGATTGCTACCAAAGGTTGCTTTTCAGGTTATACACTTAAAAACATCTTGCTCGAGTACCTTTCCTCAGATGACTAATGAACTGGTGGTTAGTCAGGGCAAGAGTATCACAGAATTTTTTGTGGTTACAAGTTGATATAGCTCAATCAGACTCAAATCTATATGAGAGCTACGCCATGATGATCCGGATTCTGATTTTTTTTGAAGTGAAATTTCATTTCGGGAAGATCAAAAACACCCCTTCCCAATGTATAACTTTGCTCAATGACAAGGAAAACATCACTGCCATGAATGTGTTTTCTTTTGATAAAAAGTCATTTTTTAATGCTTGAATCACAGATAGTTATCGCAATTCAAAAATTGATGTTCTTTCAAATGAAAGAGTAAGGTATTACTGAGGTGATTCTGACATTAAGCTGATACACATGTCATCGAAATTTGGCAACGCTACCTTGGAGCTTATCTTTGTAGAGGCCATCAAAAGAAAGAAAAAATGTAACTGTTATGAACCTTGTGCTATGCGCGTCGACTCTACTTGGGTAAAAGAATTGAATGACTAGCGGATGCGCTCAATATTGCTGCTTCATACGTATCAACATGCAGCCGATATCAATGTGAGCCTAAAATTATGCGAGGCCATGTGCTGCTGTTTTGGTATGAGAAATTAATTAGCTCACGGTAAATTCGGACATAAGGTCACGGTGCCAGAAAATGTTCCATGCGCGCGAGATGCACTCGAGGCTAAAAATGCTAACATTAGATATGCGATTGCTCACTCGCTCAGTTGATCCCAAAAATATGGTGATTGGAGATAAAGCTGTACCAGCACCTAATATTATTTTGCGATAGTGTAAGTAATTAAGATTGTGACTGACGCAATTATGCGGCAGCACAAACCATTGAGCTTGCCGTGAGACGTTGTGGCTTCGCGTTGCAATGGTCGCTAAGTTAGCAAGGATATTGTTAATTTACTGATTTAAATTTGTTTCAAGATTGATTGCCACTTTGTATGAATCGTATCACCGCATCGTGTATAACAGCCAAAAAAAAAACATTATCACATATCTCAATTAAAATCCGACTGTGGTTGGCGGGGAAGAGTCATCAAGCAGTGTATGGTCTTTTATTCAGGAGCCGCTCTTCTGTAAATCAAAACCCCTGCCAGAAGAAAAAGAAAAAAAAAATGCAGGCTCACGTATCGTCTGTCTTTCAGCTTTTTGCCGCTGTGCATTGATATTTGGCACGCAATCTGGTTGGTCCTCGAATCAAAAGCTTTTTAATTTGCCTGTAGTAATATTGATAGCATAAAGATAAGTGAGGTTTTCGCAAAAACCACATCCTTCAACAAGAGTAGACCAGGTGCATACGGATATTTCACCATCGAGGTTTTGAAATCGGCTGCTTTTGAGGATGTACGCTGCCTACTTACCGCGCATTGGAGGACATCTTTCTCGACACGAGTGAGCTTCAGGCATCTTCGCCTCACTTACACGCCATGTAGGAAGACGTGTAGTTACGACATACATCCATCTAAACCTAAACCTTATCTAAAGTGCGCTTGGGGCAGATTATGAAGCCTTTTTGGATCTACTTGGGGTATTTTGATCATATGGGATTAAGTTGACATTCCCCACACTTGAGAAGTGGGATCAGAATTGCATTTCTTTTCAATTTTCCTTAAACAGTAGTTGCACGTAAGTGCATCTGAATTGTGGTGTCTCGGTGCATGCAAGTGACAGCAAGTGTATATGCAGATTTGCATAATCGAATCAGTGCCGTGCGGTCAAATGGCATTCTCTACTGTATGGAAAAATTTTCGGTAATCCGAACACGGTACCCGAGATCAGAAGTCCTGTTTTGTCCACAGTCAAAAGATCGTGATATTACGGTGTAACATTAAGCGAAGTGGGAATTAAAAAAGTGATACGGATTTCCGCCTAGTCTTGGGTTATGTCGGCGATGGCATCGTCGGCCCGAATTCCCAGAGTTTATCATGCAGTGCGTCTTAAAAGATGCGCTTTTGTATGCACTAGGTCAAATCCGAAAGATGCATCAAGGCACACTGAATATGCTGTTTTTACGCAGAGGGTGAAGATAAAAATTATACCACTGAATCCCTAGTGTTTCAAATCTATTTTGAATTAATTTTCAAAAGGGTAATTAATATTTGACATCATAATGCAATGTTTTCCCCTCAAACGGCCAAAGTGGGCATCGCGCAGGATGCACTATTGCACTACATGCAAGCTCGGTTATATGCTTCTGTTGCGGCGACTCCACGATATAAGCACTATACAGTCGAATGGCAGCCGTGTGATCAGTGGGGCCGTTCTACGGCGGCAAAAGTCCCTATCTCGTATCGTAAATTGTTCTGATAAGGTCCACAGAATGCATGACTCTTATGCATTTAAAAGATAGTCATTCGCCCTTTCGGTAGTCCTTTTTTTTTTGATAATCAAGTAAGCTTCAAGAAGATTCACATAAAAGTATTGGATATACTAGCTCAATCATCTGTGTTGCTAATCTTGATATATACCAAGGATGGAGAAATTGAAGAACCTAGTGACTGAGCGTGTCTATCACGACGAGAAAAACGTCTCTTCCGACGAAGGTGTCGACGAACACGGGCTCTCTGCAGTCAAGTCGGCTGAGTTCGACCCAATCACATCAAATCTTGCAACTCAGCTCACAACAGATGACTACGCTGGTATCGTCATCGAGGATGACTCTCCATACCCCGAGGTGAGAGCTTCCGTCCCATCGTCCGATGACCCAACTTTGCCACAGAATACACTTCGTGTCTGGATGCTTGGTTTCATCTTGACTACTATAGGATGTGCTTTGAACACTTTGTTCTCGTTACACAGTCCTACTTTCACCATGTCCACTTATGTGACCTCTGTTTTGGCTTACCCTCTTGGTAAGTTTTGGGCCAAGGTAGTCCCCAACGTTAAAGTGTTCGGCATGTCTTTAAATCCTGGTCCTTTTAACTTGAAAGAGCATGCTATCATTACCATCATGGGTTCTGTTTCTTTTGGTGGTGGTGCTGCTTACGCTACCGATATTCTTATTGCACAAAACAAATTCTACGACTCTGACTATGGTGTTGGATTTGCTATTTGTGCTATATTGTCCACTCAAATCATCGGTTTCTCATTAGCCGGATTGGCTCGTCGCTCTTTGGTCGACTCCCCTTCCGCTGTGTGGCCTTCTAACTTGGTGACTTCTACTTTCTTGACTAACATGCATCTTAACGAAAACCATCCCGCTAATGGATGGAAGATCTCTAGATTAGCTTTCTTCGCTATTGTCTTTGGTGGTTACTTCCTTTACAATTTTTTCCCATCTTACATCTTCACTGCCTTGTCCTACTTTGCATGGCCAACATGGATTGCTCCAAACAACGTTGTCGTCAACCAAGTGTTTGGTGCTTCTTCCGGTATGGGCTTTTTGCCAATTACATTTGACTGGAATCAAATTGCTGGCTATATCGGTTCCCCATTGGTTCCACCTGCAGCTACCATTATGACTATTTTCGCTTCTATCTTGTTCATTTTCTGGATCATCGTGCCTGCTGTGTACTATAGTAACACTTGGTACTCTAAATATTTGCCTTTGTCTTCCTCTGGTTCTTACGACAGATACCAACAGACTTACAACGTTTCCAAAATTATGAACAAAGCCTCTTTGACATTTGACGAGAAGGCATACAAGGAGTATTCTCCATTGTTCATCTCCTCTACATTTGCCTTGTCATATGGTTTGTCCTTTGCATCCATCATCGCTACTTTGGTGCACACTGGCTTGTTCCACGGAAAAGACATTGTACAACAATTTAAGGCAAAGGAGAAGCCCGATGTTCACTTGCGTTTGATGAGACAAAACTATAAAAGTATCCCAGAGTGGTGGTATGCTGTTGTTTTTCTTGTCTCGTTCGCTTTGTCTATTGTTACTGTCAGGGTCTGGAACACTGAATTACCAATTTGGGCTTTGGTTCTTGCCTTGATTATCGCTGTTGTTTTCTTGTTACCAGTTGGTATCATCTATGCAAAGACCAACATTGCTGTGGGTTTGAACGTTGTCACCGAGTTTATCGTTGGTTACATGCTTCCAGGTAAACCATTGGCCATGATGTTCTTTAAGACTTTCGGCTACATTACAAACAACCAGGCCGTCGCTTTTGCTCAAGACATGAAATTGGGTCACTACATGAAAATCGATCCTCGTCTTCTTTTTTGGGCTCAAATGATTGCCTCCGTCTGGGGAGCTTTGGTCCAAATCGCCGTTTTGAGATGGTCTTATGGAAGCATTGAGGACTTGTGTTCTCCAACCCAAAAGAGTCACTACACCTGTCCTGGTGGTCGTGTTTTCTTCAACGCTTCTCTTATTTGGGGTGCTATTGGTCCAGAGAGAACTTTTGGTAATGGCGCTGTCTACAACACTTGTCTTTACTTTTTCCTTTTGGGATTGTTGCCAGTTGTCAACTGGTTGATTTTGAGAAAGTGGCCAAATTCCAAGATCAAATGGTTGAACTGGCCTGTGTTCTTTTCCGGTACCGGTCTTATTCCTCCTGCCACTCCATACAACTATGCCACATACTGTATGTTCGGATTGTTCTTCAGCGTCTATGTCAAGAGAAGATGGACCAAGTGGTACTTCAAGTACAACTACTC
This sequence comes from Metschnikowia hibisci, assembly GCA_002374725.1. Classification (NCBI taxonomy): domain Eukaryota; kingdom Fungi; phylum Ascomycota; class Pichiomycetes; order Serinales; family Metschnikowiaceae; genus Metschnikowia; species Metschnikowia hibisci. Next base: position 612,815 of record NLAP01000003.1, on the reverse strand, counting down.
CCTTTCTGCAGGCTTGGATATCGGTCTTGCTTACGGAACCTTGATCGTTTTCTTGTGTTTGCAATTACCAAATGTTGCATTCCCAGCTTGGTGGGGTAACGATGTCGTTAATTCAACTCTTGATACCAACGCACTCACTATTTCCAAAGTGTTGACCGAGGGCCAGTTTTTCGGCCCTGAGACTTGGTAGTGTCGCAGCTTGATATTTAGTTTAATTCTAATAAGGTATTTTTACATCTAGTGTCGCACGACCTAATCTCGCGTATTTGACTCGCAACACGCATGAGCTTACATTGTTCTCTTTGAGACTGTGCAGGTGCAGCAGATTAAAATGGAAAGACTGAAAATGAAAAAGAATAAAGGCACCAAAAAAGGCACCAAAGATGGCTAAATCTCAGCACTTGCCAAATTTGATCTAACAGTTCTTTAAGAGAATTTCGACGAATCGGTCGGTTCTGCATTTTCGCGGAGATCGGATTTTTCTCCCGTATCTTTTCATGCACCTACTTCATGCCGACCTATGAGCTATCGTACCTAGACAATTCGGAACAAAGCTCACGTCCTAGCTCAATGTCGATGTATCATGATTCGGAGTATTCTGAAATGCCATCTTATGGCCTGAATGCAGAAAAAATTGCTCTGACATCGGATTTCATAAGGAGTCTTGCAGTGCATATATGGCGAGGGCCTCGAATTCCACTGGACTTACCGCCAAGTGCTCGAGAAGGTCCGGCCAGGTTCGAGAATATTGCTCAAAAATTTCGTCAGCGTTTTTTCTGGCGCCAACAATTCGCCATCCTTGTGCTTTACTTGTCTCTTTGGCTGATATTGTTGGCGCAAATGCTACTTCCATATCTACGAATTGCGCCAACTATTTCTGATGGGAGTCACGTGGTGACATTATCATGCCAGGATGCACTTTGGAAAGGCAAAAACGATGCTTGTGGTCTAGACGCTGCCAAATGTATACCGGACCAGGATGTGATATTTAGGTGTCCTGCACTTTGCGACCGTGGCAGCTGGCTCTACTCTCTGCGTGCTGTGGGCCCACAGAACGTGAAATACAGAGGATTTTTTATTGGTGGTGGCAAAATTGCGGCAGAAACTGCAGAAACTGGGCAAGATGCTCTCTCGAAGCCTTATCGTGCAGACTCATTTCCGTGCGGAGCTGCGGTTCACTCGGGCTTAATATCACCCTTTTCTGGTGGATGTGCCCGCATCTCATATACAGGTGCAGTTAAAGATTTCCCATCAGCAGAAGGATTTTACGGCGTTCTGGACTCTATCGCTTTTCGCTCGTTCTTTCCGTTCGCATATTTCTTTGCGCCTCTCAAAGAGGAAATCAGTAATTGTCATGACCCCCGACTTTCGGTGTTGATTCTCAATATTTTCATGGGTATTCCAATTATGGTCTTGGGGTCTGGTACCGTCATTTATTGGGTCGTTGCCACAGTTGGCTTTTGGACTATTGTTATGGCCACGGATCCGCCGGTAGATGTGGATCCATTGGTGGCAGAAACTTACTATTCGCTCATATCTGTTGGACTTGAGCGATATCTTCCCACTTGCTTTACACTCTATGTTCTTTGGATGACTAGTGTAAAGAGAACATTTTCCAGTCTTGAGAATGACTCTCCCACGGCCTACATCCAGGAGTATCGTCCTGCAAATAGCAGCACTCCAACATCCATGGATATTCCCCGGCCCAATAGTGCTCGATGGTATGCTACCATTCTCTGGTATCCTTTATTCTGGCTTGGTATTCTTAATAATGTGACTTTTGATCGTCTTCCCGTGGATCGGCTCACGTGGCATGATCTTCAGACGCAGCCAGGTGCGCTAATAACGGTTGCAATAGTTGCACTGGTGCTTGCAGTTTGTGTATTGTGCCAAGGCTTTTATGTATGGCGTCTGGGCAGGTTCTGGACACTTTTGGCCATGTATGGTCTCATTTTCTCACTGTTCATTGTCTTGGCTAATTTTCAAGGTTTAACCCTCAGGATCCACCACTACATTTTCGCCTTGGTGTTTATTCCCGGATGCTCGACTCGTGGCAAAACCGCTCTCATGTTTCAGGGTATCTTGCTTGGATTGTTCCTTCTGGGTGTTTCCCGCTGGGGTTTTGCTCTGATAGCCGAAACCAATTTGTCGTTGTTACGAGGCGAGCCACTGGGTCAAATTCCTCCTCCTGTGATAACAAGTCTTGCTGGTGGAATTTTGCTGTGGCTGCAAAATGTGACACGAGCCGATACTCCAAATGAGTCTGCGCGAATTTCTATCATCATCAACGATATCGAGCGATTCAATGGGAATAACAATGGTACATTTAACCTCGGCCATTTGATAAAAGATCACAAAGAGCTACTGACATTTGTTTCTATGGATGAGTCTACACATCTTTACATCCGGCTTGCAAAGTACAACGAAGACGGCAAGAAGCATGGAGACTATACGCAAGCCGCTATATTAGAGTTTCCAAGTTTCAAGTTTGAACTTCCTCCGCCCGGTATCACTTAAGACAGTATATAAAACAATTGACAATTTTTGAATGGAATTAGTGCCAAGTTCATAAGTTTTCACCAGTTGAAGTTTGATATTGCCAATTAGACCCGTACACCGCCTTGATCGCGCGGATGCGGTGAAGAACTCGCCAGTGACACCACGTACACAACTAAGCTCAAATGGAAGATTCAGCCTCCGGAGAACTATTCACTCTCAGAAACCAGTTCTACACAGGTCAACACCAAAAGGTCATCTCATATGACGTGGCGCTGTTCTCACAGTCTGTGCAACTTAAAGTTTTGGAGCTTCAAATTAGATCCACCGTGGCCCTTTCGCAAGACGCCCTGCAATTGATCGAGCTTGGAAAATCATTGTTTCCGGAAAATGAAGGTTTTTTCCAAGTATTGCAGGCCTGGGATGACTTGAAGACTTTTGGGACTGATGACTCTACATACTTTGATGATGTTAAAGAGGCTGGATTCGAGGCAGAGGCCGTCTTGACTGCTCTTTACTTGGTGAAGTTTCGTAAAGACGTGGAACATGCAATCGTTTTGTTGACCAGATTTGTCAAAAAGGGATCAGAAAATCCGCTTGAGTTGGAGCCTTATTTGCTCTTGGTGCAGTTGCACTTGTACAGAGAAAACTTCTCTGAGGCATACAAGATTTACGAGGATTTCAAATCATTTCCTTACAGCTCTAAGGATGACATTGTTTACCACGTGTTGGAATCTTGGATTATGGCAGTCAAGGGAGAATCTGACAATATCAGCAACTCCTATTACTTCTACGATGAGTTGTTATCAAACGACTTTGATGAAGATCCTCAAGGTAAATTCAGAATCTTGAATGTTTTATTTGTTATGACCTTGCAGTTAAAGCACTTCCCAGAGGCCCAAGAGATTTTGGACCAAATTTCTGCTTTGGACTATAAAGATAACTCGGCCGCAGACTTGATTGCAAACAAGATTACTTATGAATATCTCACTAATAGTGGTGCTAATGTGGTTCTGTTGTTGCGTGAGTTGGCAGCCACGGATCCGGACCATCAATTGCTCAAAGATTTCAAGGAGAAGAACGAGAGATTTGATGCTATTGTCAACAAATACCAAATGGTTTAGAAATCAATTAAATAATTCATCTTTGATGCTTCTTGAAAAATGTACACATTTATTGATTTTTGTAAAAGTGACTCTTATCTCGATATATTGTGTCTATTCAATTATTCATCTAGCTTCACAACCTCGCCAGCCTCGTTGAACTTCAAGCCCTCTGCTAGCAATCTCTTTTCGATCTCCTTCAATTCGTTTTCTCTTTCCAAAAGCTCTTTCCTTTTGTTGATCAAATCTTGGTGCACTCTCTCCTCGAACTTCTTCAAACGTTCCTCCTCCAACTTGATCTGCTCTTCCTTGGCCAAGTAACTAGAATCCTCTGGCTCCTTTTGCTCGGTATCGGCTTTCTCATTATACTGAAACTGTTTTCCAGACAATGCTTCCGTTCTGTAATTTTCGTAAATGACATCGTGTGTGATCTCCTTGAACTCATTCAAGTGCGTAATTAGAAGCACGTTTTTCAAAATTGTAAAGTCATTTGTCTCTGGCAACTCAACGTTGATTGGTGCAGCATATTCGGGGTTAAGAACTCTCAATTTTACCATATCGTCATCCTCTTTGGATTCCTCATAGGTATTTGCTCCGATCACAGCAAAAGGAATCAACAGATTCAAATATTTGTTGTATGCGATGATCTCATCATCTATGTAATCCTCCTCATATTCGTACTCGTTAAACTTGTAAAAGTTGATTTTGTAATTTGTCAAATCCTCCAAAATCAATCGTTTGTTTAACTGCAATTCTTCTGGAGTTAATGCATCAGCTTTTGAGATGACAGGTATCACATTCACAAGGTTGCTGACGTGTTGCAAAAATTTGACATCAATTTCAGATAAGCCATGGCCTGTGGCGTTGATCATGTAGATCATGACATGAATTCTGCCGTCTTTAAAGCGGGGATTTCTCTTAACTCTGCTTTCCTCTAAAAGTACTTCGTCATACTGGTGTCTGATAAAATCGACCACAATTTTGAAATCGTCATCGCAATTCATGGCGTTGGCAAAGTTGGGCGTGTCGATGATGTTTAATGAGATCTTGTGGCCATCATTATCCTCCAACTCAACATTTTCGTGTCTCAAAGAGAGTTTTTTGGTGGAAACGTCTTGGTTGGCTGTGGATGATGTAGGTACAATCGAGTTGCCGCCACATAAGGAGTTGATAAGTGTAGACCTTCCCAGGCCACTTTCACCAATAACCATGAACGAAAAGTTGATGGTTTTCTTGATAGTTTTTCTCTTCCTCAAGGCAGCTGAAGAAGTGTTATATTCCGACATTCTAGGGTTCGATTTAGCGATGAGTTTGTTGCCTGAAAGCGGAAGTAAACGTTTTAAGTTCTGAGGGAAGCTAACCTTGTTTATGCGAATTTGTTGTCAGGACACGTCTGAGTGCGTGGTACGGCATATAGGGCAAGTTTAGCACTTGAGCCTCAAGTGCGACTGCACGAGGCACACCGCCAATTGTTTCCGATCAGAATGTGAAGAGTATGAAATTGTGTGTACCATCTAAGACTGCTATGCTGCTGAGCTAATTTTGACTCTAAGTATGCTGTTTCCTGCAGGTAGGGAAAAAAAAAGAAAGAGAAAATAAATAAAATATTAAAAAAATGAGCAGTTAATATAATGACTCGACTGTGAATTTATTCAATAACGTTTTGATGGTCAGTCGCTAAATTTAAATTTAATAAGTTAATTGCCGAATAACTTGTCACTCACCCCCCAAAAGGATTCGGTGGAGATGATAAATGATCACGGTCGATTTGCCAATCTGACGAAAATGTAAAGATTTAAATTGATGTAGTGAAGACAATCTTGCACTGTTTAGGCTTAACGAGGTTTTTGTTTAAAAGATCGTTGACTACGAAAAAATTCAAATAGAACTAGAAAATCCAAAAACACCCAAAAATCTTTAAAAAGTTTCGCCAAGGTACAAGTAAGTAATCAATTTTGAAAATACCCCAAAAGGTTTCAAAAATTTTGCTTTTACCTTGTGAAATTCCGAGAAGAAGTATATGCAGTGCCTACCACCGACTTGTTGCTTTAGGCGCCCAAGGCAATATGGTTCACTCAAGCTGCAGGATCTACGGGTATTTAATGATTTTCTAAATATCGGACTTAAACAGCTAACTAGATCCACCTTTTCTTATTTGCACTAGAAAAGGAGGCAGCCACAACCCGGGATGAGGCAGCGTAGAAATATGATGGGTATGCGGCCACCAGGGCAGTGTTCACCTTAGACGCGGGCGTATAATCCCAACCAGCAGTGATGGTGGAATAAACATTAGGCGATGGTCTCAACGTCGAGTAAGGCGTGTATGCCGAACTCAGGTGGCGATTTGACATCAGCTTATAAGAGATGCTGGGGCCCGGTTGCGTTTGCATAGGAGCATATCTGGTTCTTCCGGTTTGTTCAGTGTAAGGAACTGTGAAGGATCTGGAGTCGAGTGCACTAGTAGCAGCATTTTGTCCAATGTTCAACTGTGCACTTGGGCCATCTCCAGTCACCGAAAGAAGCGAAGCTTTGAAAGTCAAAGTCGAGGCATCTCCCGACATACCACTTAAAGTGAACCGAGGAGTATAATGAATTGTGTAGCCCAGTTTAAACTTGGCATAGATCTGAATAAAGTAGATTCCATCAGGATAGCTTGATGACGAAAGCGAGGCAGTGTACGAGGTTTCACTCTTGCTGACACTGGTGGAGAGGGAGCTCACAGGTTTAATGGCACCATTTGAGCCACTGCACAAAACAATGGAGTAACTTTGCACATTACTCAATGATGCATCAGCAGAGGTTGAGTCGCTGTCATCTTCCCACTTGACTGTGACGGTAGCATCGCCTCCTGAAGCAGAGAAGGACTGGCCAATTCCTGGGGAAGTGATAGAAACATCGGCAGACACCCAGGATAATAGCGAAAGAAAGATGGCATAGAAGAAAGGAGAAATCTGCATGATTAAGGGTTAAAAATCAGCAGTAATCTAAATGCAAGACGGTGTTTTGAATGGAGGGGGAGGGAGCAACTGGGACCAAAAGCGAATATTAGCACAAGAGAGGCCAATGAAAAGGTTTTCTGAGATAAAAATCAGAAGACAAACAGTCTATTAGGTAAACCGAAATCAGTTGTCAAAGTGTATGTTGAACAGAATTGCCAGACGACGTGCTTATAGAAAGAAAAGTAAAAAAAGGCAATGGCTGTGCGAGCAGGTAGTGCTGGGTGCAGGTTCGCGTTTTGGCGACTGTTGTTCTTTCTCGCGGAATGGTTATATACAGGTACGAATTACCTTGGCACGCGCATGTTAGGGAATGCGATTCAACTACGAGACGCATCGAGTATTCATTCATCATGTTGGCCCGAAGCGTGTTTCGAAATCAAGCTATGCGGCCATTTACCATGGCCCGTCGTGTCATACCCAAAAAGCCCACTCCTGCAGCAGCAGCCTCGGAATCTACAGAAATGAAGGAGGCGAGCCTGCCGACATCCACAGCAAGCTCCTCTGCTGCGCCGGATATCCCCAGATTTGCCTTTGGCGACTCCCCAATACCGAAAGGAGGTCAATCTATTGACTGGTCTGATTCCTTCCATGGTTTGGGACAGGCATCATTTTCCAAAGAAGCGAACGAAATCCTCTTGGCTCCCCTTGAAGAATCAGATATAGAAATCAAGCCAGATGGGCTTCTTTACTTGCCCGAGATCAAATACAGGAGAATTTTAAATCGGGCTTTTGGCCCTGGTGGATGGGGTTTGGCACCTCGGTCGGAAACTTTCACGACACCTAAGCAGGTCAGCAGGGAGTATGCCTTAATTTGCAGCGGGCGTTTGGTATCGGTGGCTCGTGGAGAACAAGACTATTTCGGTGGCGAAGAGAAACTTACGACAGCTCTTGAGGGATGCAAAAGTAATGCTTTGATGAGATGCTGCAAGGACTTGGGTATTGCTAGCGAATTATGGGATCCTTCATTTATCCGCAAGTTTAAGAAGAAAAATTGTGATGAGCTTTTTGCAGAGCATGTGGTTACGAAAAAGAAGAAGAAGCTCTGGAAGTTGAAATCAAACTCTTTTGACTACCCCTACAAGGCATGCTAAATTAATCGATGAAGCGTCGACTTCAGGGCAAATGTTTTGGTGTATATAGTGTTTTTAAAAGTAGTCGCTAGAATACCTGCAAAATTGGTTCACAGCAGTCTATGTTTGTCTGTATTGTTATATAATGCGATTATTGTTTGAAAATGCCTCTTCCAACACCCAAGGCATCGACGGTTTGAGACAACGGTCTCCTTTTCCAAACATCCCAAAATCCCTGTTCTGGCAACTCTTCGGTGTTTGCAGCGGCAAACCTAAAGTCTTGGCCTGCAGAGGACGTGGACTGGGCCCAAAGAAGCTGCTCTCCAAGGGCAGAAACCACAGCTCCGGCCAATCCACCCATTATCTTGTGCTTGACTGGAATCTGCTTAAATCCAACCGTAAGAGTTGCCACGTTACCGGCGGTCACAGCCCAGAACGTATTCCAGCCATCATTTTTCTCTCTCAAATTTGTAATCATTCCTTTGACGGCAACAGTGACTGTAGCGAACCCAGTGATGGCCAAAGGCAAACCAATTTTGAATGTTGTTCTCTTCCAAATGTACAACCATCCGTATGCACCGACCGTGGAGTAGAATCCGAGCTTAAACACTTGCGTGGTCTTTTTCTTGGTGTCCACTGGCTCCCATTTTGGATAAGGGTATGCGCTAAGAAGATTGGAAAAGGGAGTTGGCCACTTGTTAGTCGAGTCGGGATAAACTCTTTTGACTTCCTCTGCCATGTTGTTTTGTATTATATGGAGTGGTCTTGATACGAAGAGACCAATCAAGTTGGGGGGAAAAAATGTTGCGTTGCGCGCAGGACACCCGTACACCACACTATTGGGGTCTCGTATAATTATATCGATCTCAGATAAGGAATTAGTGAAGAGTCAGTGAAACGTGTGCAAAGTGTTTAGATTAAAAATGATTTAGATTAAAAGTGTTTTAGATTAAAAGTGTTTCAGATTAAAAGTGTTTTTGATCTTTTGGGTATGAGGTTTACTGCGCCTATGCAGTACATGACGTTCAGGCCTCAATAAGTATACTTGAGCTCGGCACGCGATCAGGACTTATGGCTGGTTTCGGCAAAATCTCGCGGTCTCGGGTCGCGATATTTCATCTAGAACAATACGAGTCATCCTTCATATAACTCGGGGATGTACGGGTGCGGGAACTGACCGGTCGCAGTGCACTCAAAAATTTTCATACAATATTGCCATCTCTATACAATGAACAAAGGACTCACATTTGCCTCCGTTTTAGCGGTGGGATTTCTTTCATACGCAGCATACTTTGACTACAATCGTAGAAACTCGCCTGCTTTTAGAAAGCAATTGAAGAAGAGCAATGCCCACGAGAAGAAGCAAGCCGCCAAGGCCCAAAAAGAACACAGAAAATCAAAGATGATTGCCGTTAAGGAGGCTTTGATCCTGGATTTGGCCCAAAACCCTATCCCTAATGATGAGTCTAAGGAGGAGTATTTTATGGAGCAAGTCGCCACTGGTGAGCAATTGGCTAACAATGAAAGCACAAAGATTAAGGCTGCATTGTGTTTCTACAAGGCTTTGGCCGTTTACCCTAACCCCACTGATATTATGGGAATTTATCAGAAAACTGTTCCTGAAGACGTTTACGAATTGTTAGTTATGATGATTGCCATCCAGCCTCCTGCCACAATGTCTGGAATCATTGGTGGAGCTGCCGGTATTTCTGGAGCTGCATCTGCTGCTGCTACTGCTGCTACTGCTGCTGCTCAGGAGATCAAGCCCTCTCAGGAAGATTTGGATTAACGAATGACGAACTCCATGTACATATAAGTTTATTATTAATGAACGAAGTTTATTATTGATGAACGCCTGAGATGGTGTAGTAGAATGAGTCAACATGGCGTGTCTTTTCAAGATTTCCGATGAGAAGATCAAGCGAGAGCCTGGAGCCTGAGAGCCTAAGAATCGTCGATCGAGCTTACTCTGCTTGAGCTAGGCTGTATCCAAGGCTTTCACCTAACACTACACGTGCACATAAGCAACAATTGTTATAATTTATTGGTACCCGGTTCGGCAGACCCTATTCAGGTAAATTTACAGTAGTAATGACAAGCATTTCCAAGCTGAGTTAATTGAAGAGCCGATTAAGAAATATATTTATAATAATGTCACATGATTTTGCACGTGACACCAACGCTTTTGACTCATTCTCAACCACGGATTTTCCACCAACCTCAACATGTCTGTCAACGTTGCCATTATCGGAGCCGGAGTCGTGGGCTCTGCCTTCATTAATCAGCTCAAGAATTTGAAATCAGCAATTAAATTTGATGTCGTTTACTTGGCCAGATCCTCCAAGGAAGCCTTGATTTCCAAGGACTATAAGCCAATTGACTTGGCTTCTTACAAAAGTGCCTCTGCCTCGTCAATTTTGCCTTTAGACGAATTGGTGACTTTCTTAAAGGCTTCTAATAAACCAGCTATTTTGATTGACAATACTTCCAACTCTACAATTGCTGATTACTATCCCACTTTCATTAAGCAGGGAATTTCTATTGCCACGCCCAACAAAAAAGCTTTTTCATCTGATTTGAAATCTTGGAATGAGATTTTCGATAGTTCCGCCGTTCGTGGTGCTGGTTTGGTTTATCATGAGGCCAGTGTGGGAGCCGGATTGCCAATCATTGGCCCATTGAGAGATCTTATTGCTACGGGTGATAAAGTTGAAGTAATTGAGGGAATTTTATCAGGATCATTATCATATGTTTTTAACTCGCTCTCGACGAGTGAACCTTCGACCACTAAATTTTCTGACGTGGTTAATGTGGCTAAGGAGTTGGGATACCTTGAGCCAGATCCCAGAGACGATTTGAACGGCATGGATTTCGCCAGAAAAGTCACGATTTTGGCCAGAATCGCAGGCTTCGAGGTAGAATCGCCCTCCTCCTTTTCTGTGGACTCTTTGGTGCCCAAAGACTTGGAAGCTTGTGCTACTGGAGCAGAATTTTTGGAGAAGTTACCCCAGTATGACGCAGACTTTCAAAAGAGAAAGGATGATGCATTGAGGGAAAATAAGGTATTAAGATATGTTGGAAAAGTGGATTTCAAGCAAAATAAGGTTTCGGTGGGAATTGCCAAATACGATTTTGACCATCCATTTGCCTCTTTAAAGGGCTCTGACAATGTGGTTTCCTTTACCACTGAGAGATACCCAAACCCATTGATTATCCAGGGTGCAGGAGCCGGTGCTGAAGTTACTGCTCACGGTGTTTTGGCTGATGCTCTTAAGATTGCAGAGAGAATCGCTAACTAGATAGTATATATTTCTAGCAAACCCCAGCGTTTTACTTGAAGATTCTGGTAGTCCAAAAAAGTCGAATGATATAATGTACAGAGAATCTGTGAAGTATACTTGATAATCTGTGAAATATACTTAATACATTTTAGCCTATATCTTACTTTATAGGCGTATTATAGCGTGGATCTTTGATCTATAAGCTACCAGGACTGAATGCAATAAAATTCCCTAAATGTATCCTCATGATAAACTCCAAAAACTCGATTTTCAATGACTTTTCTTTGATTCACAGAAAGTTTAACCATCCATATCTCAGTAAAATTCCTTCTTTTGATGTGGAGTGAAGTTCTTCACATACCGTCAACATAAGCAGCATCAAAATCCTCGCTCAAGTACTTCATGGAATCTCTAAACAATTTTCTTAAAAACGCCTCGTTTTTGCACGAGTCCCGGAATTTCAACATAACCTGCTGTGAGTCCAAAAATGAATTGGAAGTGTCTGAAACCAAATTGACCATGGTGCTGAGCCGGGAAATGTGAATATTATTGGGAGCCAAAAAAAATTCCCCGTTTTCCCGTAACTCCACAATGTAAGCTCCAGTTTTGTGGATAAATTGGGCATATTTAAACTGTGATTTTCCCCAGGTATAGCAGATTTCAATGGAGTCTTTGGCAAAGAACGAAGTACCTCTATTATCGAGGAAAAATTCTGCCACTTTCAAAAAGTGTAAGTGGAAATAGAATTTGTTGGAGCGAAGAATTTCACAATCTTTAAACTCATCATCAGTAAGCGGATTAACTGCCAATTTTAAATCAACAAATGAATGAAATGGACTTGACTCTGGAATTGTACAAAGCTCCCGCCATGGAGTCTCAACCAATTTAAGCCCGTACCTCTCACAAAACCTGGACCATCCAATAATTGTCTCATCGATGAACTTCATGGTGGTGTTGAGCCATTGAAGACGAATATGGTAGCAGTGCTCGGGGTTGTGAACGCTATCGTAATGAATATCGATAAATTCGGATCGAAACGACTTGCCTAGCGGATCACAATTGTATTTGACCTGCTTGCTGATTAAAAACCGTTTTTTCTTGCGGAGTTTTTGAGAATCGCTGAGTGAAGACGACTCGCTATGTTCCTGAGCCAAATGATGAGAGATATTTTTGCGAAGCTCCATGCTTTCATTATGCAAATGTTGAATTGGAATGTTGGAGTCCACGGAATTGTTGCGTGTACCTAAAGGGGAAGAAGATTCGTTTAATTTGAGTGGCTCATCATCTTCTTTTGAATTCTTTTCTCTCTCTTTGTTTTTTTCTCTTGGACTCCTTTGACTTTTTTCCTTCTCATCAACCCGCTTTCGAAACCAGCTCTTGGATGTCACTGGTTTCTTTATGTATGCAGTATCCACGTAATCTTTCGTGAACTCATAAAAGTAATGACCATCTAAAAACCCATGACGCTCTTCCACGTGATTGAAAAGTCCCTGATCCATTAGAGTCTGACCGTATTCCGTGGCCGGCTCTCTTTCCTCGAGATCTTCGAATGATTTGACCAACCAAGTAACCAAATCGCTGCCTAAAAAACAATGGGGATGCATTTTGAAATGCCATGTGCGGTCCACAAGTTTAATACCTCCAGGGGACTGAAGCTCCGATGCCAATTGCCCCAAGCGGATGTTCATGTTAAACCGCAGTCCGATCATGAGTGAGTTTGTTGGTTTTTGGCCCGAAAAATCAAAATACTCCGCTTGTTCATTGAGAAAGTCGTGGAGATTACCGGTATAAAAGTTGATTTCCGGAAGAACGTCATTTTTAATGCTTTGACCGCAGCGGCCCTTTTCGATGAGCGTAATCAATTTC